>CM069908.1:20252616-20546732 GCA_036172215.1 Camellia granthamiana
ATTTGTCGTCCTCGGTACGCCTTGCTACCAAGCTCGCCTTACTACAAATGGACTCCGATTCACTACGAACATAACAGAAGTGAGCTACCCGATGGATGGTTTGCCGAAAAACCCCTCCGATAGTCAGGTTAGTTTACTTAGAGAGAGAATGGCTAAAGTTTGCTTACCCTTCTCTAGTTGTCGACGTGCACTTTGTCTAGGCTAGCCTTATAGCCCAAGATTGTGCATGCATTATTTATGTTGTCCGTTGCTGGACACATGGCTATACTGCCCTCTCTCTTCTTTAAAGGTGTATTCGTCAATACTACCAAATAATATTGGCCAAACTACGAAACGATATTGACGTGTACTTAAGGTGGATTCCTTGCCATAATCTATTGGGCCACGTAGAACGCTCTGCTCGAGCAATCACTTCTATTTTCCTCAAATGTGCCAGCTCTAAACGTCTTCTTGCCGAGCTAACCTCTAACTGACTTCTCAGCTCAGCCAAAACCGTCATGGCATTGAAGATCAACCTGCTTGAAGATCTTCAACTCGGTCATATGTGTTGAGCTTATCCTTGACTCAACCGAGACACGATTCATGGTATGGCTGGTCCGTGCACAACCCTATCCAAGCTTGCTACCCAAACTCGGCCTAGCTAGGCTCACCATGAAGACAAGTGCAGCTACATTTTGGTCTTACACTAGCCCAGTTCTTGTTTACGGCCCAGGCGCTTCCTAGCCCGGTGCAACATCATGGCCCGTATGGGTTTAGCTTGGCCCATCGTCATGGACCATATAGGTTTTAGCTTAGCCCATCATCATGGATCGTGTAAGTTTAGCTCGAACCATATGTTCAGTACAAATTTTCCTCACAGCCGGGAAGAAGGGGCTAAGGAGAGTGAAGGCCAAAGGTGGATGGTTTAAAGAATATGAAGATGAAGATGAAGATGAATGGCATATTTGTCATTTAATGTTGTTTTTGTCTTTAATTTTTGTATATTTTTCATTGTCAACCCTCTATTTTGGTGCATGTGGAACAATTTCAGTTATTTTAAAAGTATATAATTGTTAAATATTTTTCAAATTCAATACTTCTTTTTCATTCATCAAATCGTTGAAAAAATTAGATATAAATTGTACACGTATCATATTATATATATAGTCATACTTATTTATATTAATTTATGAAGTTATAACACTTGTTTGATGTGAATCAAAAGGTGAAGCTCTGCCATATTTTTTATAATTGCAAAATTGTCTTAAAATTTGTTTTATTTATTTATTTTTCAACTTGTCTCACATGTATCGTTTTTTTTTTTTTTTTTTTTTTTTTAAGTATTTAATTCTCCAATCCCTATTAACTAAGTCAGTTTTGATAGTGAATATAACTAAAATTTTATTTTGTGTTGGTTGTACACACCTTTTTGTACCACATGCCTATACTCATTCACCAATTATTATTCATCATATTTTCTCATATTTGTCAATCACCCAACATAAAATCATAATACCACACCTTCTCTATCAATCATAACATTATAAAACACTACCTAACCGTACTCTCGAACTACCCAATCATCACCCAAAGGACACACCTAAATTTTGTGGCAGTTAGTTAAGATAGCAACATTATTGACCACAAATATACACTAGATGTGAATATACAAATGTCATGCTTGTATATATATTTGTTGTTTGGTCATATAAAAATATGATGCTTGTGTTCGTACCAAATTATTATTTTAGTGAAAATTAAGTGACATTAGACTTCAAAAGGCACAAAATCAAATTCTATAATTAAAAAATAAGAACTTTGTAATTTGCTACAATAAGCAATTGATGCTTCTATGAAAGTTAAGTCACTATCTTATTAGTGTTATTTAATGTTGTGAGTTCGGTTTCAGGCACTAAACTTTCATTACAACATATCACGTCAATAACTGAGAAAAGTTTATAAAATTCTGGACAAATTATACTTATGGTAACTATATTTTGATTGTTATGTTATTTTGAACCATATAATTTTAATTAACTTGATTTTAATTTTGAAATTATGATTTTGTGTCTATTGGTCCAATTGATTACAGCTGTTAATATATTTTTTTTTTTTTTTAAAAATAGAAAATAAGAACATAAGAGGCATGCAATATGCTTTTATAAGCAAATTTGTAAATCTGTTCAACTCAGTAAGTTAACCTCAATCAACTCATTGACTATTTTTCTTCAAAAATCATAATCGGCTTTATCATTTGAACCAAATTGATAGAAAATCTAAAATTAAGAGTCAAAATCAAGTTAATTAAAATTATGAAGACTAAATGACATAAGAAGCAAAATGGAAAAACTACAGATATAATTTACCCTAAAATATATTAATTTGTATAGTATTTTCTGTAATGACAATAAGAAAATTATATCAATAATACTAGAAATACATAAACTAAACACATAATGGGACACAACCCTCTCACAAAGGTGTGTTTGAATTTTGTACACATAGCCTATAGACTTACTTAAATTATATTCATTGTTTGGAAATCAACGGAAGGATTAGTAAATGAGTTAGAAAGTGACACTACAACTCTCTTTTTTTGGTGAATTACACTTTGTATCCTTGCACTTTGCACTGAATCTCATTTTGGCCCCTGTACATGAAGTCGTGTTAGTCAACCCCTTATACTTATGGTCAAATCTCACTTTGATCCGTAGACATGAAATCATGACAGTCAACTCTTTCACTTTTGGCCAAACCCTACTTTGGTCTCTACACAAGTATCAAATGTCCCCCTTATGTTACTCCATTGTTTAAATCTCGAACAGAATCATGTTATGTGACAAGAATGTGACTACGAAAGACAAAAATCATCCCTATTTCCCACTAACACATATTTGTCCTACATGATAAGCACATAAGAGTTATATAATACAATATGCATATGTTTGTATGTTGAAAATTGAGATGAAGAGGAAAGAAAATAAGGCTTTTGAAATCAAAAAAACACAGTAGAGAAATCAAAAAGTTACCCTTACATTTTTTTGTCTACAAGGAAGAGAAATAGACAGAAAAGTGTGTTACTTTGGAAAACAAAATTATGTAATTCCAATTGATGCAAAACTCTTAATCATTCACAATATACGCTTTGTTTTAACCTAATACAGTCGTAATTTGATTTAAATTTTGAGACAAAGTGTATATTCATGGAAAATTGAGATGATTTTTCTCTCTTATCCTCCTTTCGTAGTCACATTCTTGTCGTATGACTACATTCTATTAAAGATTTAAATAATTGAGTAATAGAAGGGGTACATTGACACTTGTATAGGAACCAAAATGGGATTTGACTAAAAGTACAGACGTTGATTGTCATGATTTCATATGTAGAGACCAAAATGAGAGTTAAGTAGAAGCCTATCTTGATTTCATATATAAGGGTGAAAATGAGATTTTATGTATGATGTAGGGATGCAAAGTATAATTTATATATATATATATTAAGATGGTGGAGTGACACTTCAATTTTTAAGTTTCCCAATTAACAATAAGTTTTATTTTATTTTTTATTTAAAAAATAAAACTATTTATGTAGAAAATTCATAGATGATGAGAACATTAATTAGAAGAGCTATTTGGAAGGCGTATGATATGACAATGGTCCCGTTTGGTAGAGCTGTAGGAAAGTGATTATAGATTATAACTTATCAGATTATAGCTTATAACTGTGAACATAAGCTAGTAACCTGTTTGGTGCAATTGTGGGATTATGGATTTAAGCAGCAGAGTAGTGTTTGGTAAATACGTTGTAAAATAGCTTTTTGCCGTATAATTGTCATTTTTACCCTTATAAACATAAAAATTATAATTTTGTCATTTTCTTCACTTTAAATTTTAAAAAAGTTATTTCATTAATAGAAGTTGATATAATTAGTACCTAGTTTGGTACATTTTTCTATTGCCTCATTTTTATTTTTATTTTGAATATTGAGTGCACATTTTTTCCATTATAATTTTTTTTTTTTTTTAAACACTGGGCAGTCCTATTACAAGATTATCGTGATAGAAAGAAATTGCAATGAAAGTTATGTAATAAGCTGTGGACCTATTACATTTAAAATAAAATTTTAATAAGAATTTTGCTAATATAAAAATATTATTATTAGTTGATGAGGCATGGTATAGATAACTGTGTGTGGGAGCCGAATAATTAGCAGAATCAGAAGCGTACGCTCTAGAAGAAAGACATTACTCGGCTCTGACCTATACGATGAGGAGGTCGAATACAATAAATAGGCCGAGTAACTACTAAACTATGGAGCCGAATAAATAAGCGGATAGTGAGCGAAAAGTGGACTAGGCCCCAAGGCCCTAGAAACGAGTATAAATAAAGGAACAACAGTCTAAGAAAGGTATGTGAGAACTATTGTGCTTAAACTTAGAATACAAGTAATCCTGAGTGCAGAGACTAATTTGCCTATCGGAGTGCTAATTTCGGCACCCCCGACCGGAGTGTTTATTCCTTGTCAGGTGACTAGCAGAGGATCATTAGCGTCCCCCAGGATCAGAAGAGTATTTCCAAACCACTTCTCCACAATTGGCGCCGTCTATGGGAATACTCAAGCACATCCATGGCGAGCGTAACGGAAGACCCTCCGATAGTCACTGATGAAACCACGCAGAGAGACGACCTCACTTCAACAAACATGTTTGGACCAGAGACTATCCCCGCGAGATGCGCTTTGAACTTCGCCTCACCCTCGACTCCAAAGCATGAGGCAATACAAGCGATCATGGAACAACCAAAGCAAAACGAACAGAGGTTTTAGAACATGATCGCTGAGAACGAACATCTCCGTCAGGATTTAGCCTTGGAAGTGGCGAAGTCCAAACAAGCTATACGCCAAGATCAGGAACGACCGGTGAGGGCAGGTGGTCGATGATCTCGAGCCCGACAACAAGACACTGATAGCGACTCCAACTCATTATCCCTGGAGCCCAAGAAGAAGGGACGATCTCAAACTTCCAGTTCCTCTGAAGAGAGTCCTCGTATAAGGCATAAGCGCAGAAGAAACAGCTCAGATGAAGAAGGCCAGCATGATCCCTTTGTACAACGGATCGCCAGGGCGGTTCTGCCCAAAAAGTTCAAAGCTCCGTCGTTCACTCTCTATAATGGAAAATCAGACCCCACCGATCACATCCATCACTACAAGCAAGCCATGACATTGCATGCAGACGACGAGGCCCTTATGTGACGAATATTTCCCAGCAGCTTGGGACCATTGGCTGTCAGGTGGTATTATAAACTGGAGCCGACTTCGATCAAAAGCTTCCACCAATTACAGAAATCTTTTAGGGCCAGATTCATCACCAACGAGGTCCAGTCTAAACAAGCAGACTCACTCTGGGCAATGCAGATCCAGCCAGGAGAAACACTAAGAGCATATTTGGCGCGCTATTGGGAGTGCTTTAATCTTATTGATGACGCTTGCAACGACTCTATGGCCATCACCGCCTTCAAAATTGGTTTGCATCCTGATAGTGCTCTCCGCAGTTCTTTGACTAGGAGACCCCCTAAGACGGTCTGGGCATTGATGAAAAAAGTTGAAGAATACTGCAAAGTGGAAGATGACGCTTTGCGGGTTAAAGCCAGAAACACGGCCAACAAGACAGCTCTTGAAATTGCTCATCCAATAAATTCTGTACCACCTCAGAGCCCTGAACCACGGCATCGGGCCAAATGGGACAAGAGACGAGATTCCCGCCGATCAAGCGACCACTATTCCCACCGAGAAAGTGAACAACTGCAAGTTGACAGCAGGCGCACGAGGTGCGCCGACAAGAAATATACAGAGTTGACAGAGCCGATTAATGTGGTTATGTCTAAAACCCAACACCTTCCGTTTTTCAAGTGGCCGTCGAAAATGGTGGGACCTCCCAACATGAGAAGACGGGATAGACAGTGTGAGTATCACAAGGACCATGGCCATGATACTAAGAGTTGTTATGCATTGAAGGATCACCTGGAGGAATTGATACAAGATGGCTGCCTACAACAGTACATCCAAAAAGGCAACCCAACCAAAGCAATAGCCTTAAGACAGGATTCACCTCCGCTCAGCGTGATCCACGTGATATACAGCCTGCCAATGTCATTGGTGGTGCATACGATTCAGTCGAATCCCGACCCTCAAAATCAACTTACTCTAGCTAAACGGCCCCATGAAGCCGCAAGCATTACTTTTGATGATTCAGATTTGGCCGGAGTGACACTGCCCCACATTGATCCCTTGGTAATTGAGTTACGCGTAAACCGATTCACAATTGAGCGCGTACTCATTAATCTGGGGAGCACATCGGAGGTCATGTACTACAAGACATTCGCCAAACTCGGCCTCTCTGAATCAGATCTCTCTCCGGCTCCTTATCCACTATTCGGCTTCAACGCCAATCCAGAGTACCCGTTGGGGAAAATCACACTACCTATTCGCGCAGGCTCCCGAACAGTGGATGTAGAATTCTTGGTCGTCAAGCTGCCATCGCCGTACAATCCCATTATGGGGCGAACTTGGTTGCACACCATGCAAGCCGTGCCGAATACGTATCATCAGCTGCTACGCTTCCCAACGAAACGCGACATTAAGCAAATCTGCAGCTCCCAGCAATCAGCACAAGCATGTTATCTCCTCGCTGACGACAAAGGAGTTGCAAGTAAATTCCATTGAAGTGTCAGATCAGGAGAGCCTCGACGATGTTAGGCAGCTTCCAAGTGAAAAGGCCACGAAAGGACTAGACCAAGTTGAAATTGACGGAAGCCCAGAGAAATTCTTCATGGTCGGCACCTCCCTAGGTCAAGCTGACAGACAGCAGCTAATCTCTTTCCTGCTCAAAAACCTTGACGTCTTTGCGTGGACCCCATACGAGATGCTGGGTATAGATCCGTCCATTTCACAGCACCGTTTGAATGTTGACCGTAAATGCAAGCCGATTATTCAGAAAAGCCGGCGGTCAGCCGCAGAGCACACTGCCACCGTTATTGAGGAGGTTGATAGGCTACTTGACGCAGGGGCAATCAGGGAAGTGACCTACCCTACATGGCTCTTTAATATAGTGGTTATGAAGAAGAAAAATGAGACTTGGCAAGTGTGTGTCGATTTCACGGACCTAAACAAAGCCTGCCCCAAGGATTGTTTTCCCCTACCTAGAATTGACCAACTTGTAGATGCAACGGCACGTCATCAGCGCATGAGCTTCCTCGATGCTTACAGAGGCTACCATCAGATCGCCATGCATCCTGAGGACCAAGAAAAAACTGCATTCCTCACCCCAAGAGGAACCTACTGCTATAAAGTTATGCCTTTTGGGCTGAAGAATGCAGGGACAACTTCCCAAAGACTGGTCACGGCTATGTTCAAGGAGCAACTCGGCCACACTATGGAAGTGTACATTGATGACATGGTGGTGAAGTCCAGAGAAGAGTAAACCCATCTAGCCGATCTAGAAGAGACATTCGGCATCTTAGGCAAATATAAAATGAAGCTAAATGCTTCCAAATGTGCATTTGGGATCGGCTCCAGCAAGTTCTTGGGTTACATTGTCAACCACCGGGGAATCGAGGCCAACCCGAGGCAAATCACAGCAATCTTGGAACTCAACTCCCCTCGTTCAGTAAAAGAGGTTCAAAAGTTGATGGGGATGGCTGCCGCACTCAACATGTTCATCAGTCGGTCTACAGATCGCTGCCGACAATTCTTCCATACACTACGACAGGGCAAGGCTTTTGAATGGTCCGCCGAATGCGAAACCGCTTTCAACGGCCTCAAGACCTACCTCCGCACAGTACCACTCTTGACAACACCTGCTGCTAGTGACCCGCTCATTTTGTATCCTGTAGTTTCCGACAGGGCCATCAGCGCCGTATTGATAAAAGAAGAGCTGGGGGAGCAGCGGCCAGTGTATTATGTGAGCAAGGCAATGGTTGATGCCGAAACACACTACCTTCTGCTGGAAAAACTCATCTTAGCCCTAGTCATGGCAGCAAGAAAACTAATGCATTACTCCCAAAGACATAGCATTGGGGTGCTAACAGATTATCCCCTCCGATCAGTACTACGAAGTGCAGCAGCATCAGGATGTGTTTCAAAGTGGGCTCTTGAACTCGGCCAGTACAACATTCAGTTTCTACCTAGAACCTCAATCAAGGGACAGGTGCTAGCCGACTTTGTTGCCGAATTCACTGGGGGTCTTTCCGATTTCAAGTCCGATGAAATTCAACTGGAGCCGAACTGGAGAATTTATGTTGGGGACATCTGGCAGTTGTACTGTAATGGATCATCCAATCAGCAGGGCAATGGAGACGGAGTTGTGATCATAGCTCCTGACGGCGCAATAATTGAGCAGGCCGTCAAGCTCGACTTCGAAGCGTCAAATAACGAAGCCGAATACGAAGCCCTTCTAGCCGGTTTGAGGAATGCACATCTTCTGGGTGCTCGGCGCTTGCTTGTATTTTGCGATTCAAAATTGGTGATCAATCAGCTGAAGGGAGAGTACGCGGCAAGAAACGACCGTATGGCAGCTTACATGAAAACGGCCAACTCCTTGCTGGCCAAATTTGACCATCATGAATTGAATCAGATAACACGTGACTAGAACACACATGCAGATGCCCTAGCTTACCTAGCCTCCACCATCAACTCAGAGATTAAACAGACCATCGAAGTAGGTTTCATCCCGGAGCCGAGCATTGGCCCTTCGGAGGAAATCCAAGTCAATGTCATAGGGTCAAGACCGAGTTGGATGGACCCCATTGTTGCATTCCTGTCTTTCGAACAGCTCCTAGTGGACAAAAAAGAAGCGCACAAGCTGCAAAACAAAGCCCTGTGATACTACTTGGATCCGCAATGAAGGCTTTATAAAAAATCCCTTTCTGGTCCATACCTGGAATGTGTACATCCGGACAAAGTCGAAGAGCTTCTAACTGAAATACATGAAGGCAGTTGTAGTGCCCATTCTGGCGGGCGCTCTTTGGCCCATCGAGCTATAACACAGGGGTATTACTGGCCGACAATGAGATCTGATGCCGAATGCTATGTGAAGAAATGTGAATAGTGCCAGAAGTTCTCCCCGTTAACCCATCTGCCTGCTGAAGAGTTAAGCTCGATTACCAGTCCCTGGCCGTTCGCCCAGTGGGGACTTGATATTGTAGGACCATTGCTAAGGGCTCTAGGGAACAAGCGATACTTGATCGTCACGACAGATTATTTCACAAAATGGGTTGAAGCAGAGGCATTAACTCATATACCAGATGCTGATGTTAAGCACTTTGTATGGAGAAATATCATAACACGATTCGGCATTCTGAGAGCTCTAATTTCAGACAACGGCACCCAGTTTGATTGTGGCGTTTATCGAGAGCTGTGCAGCAAGTATGGTATCCGGCCTTACTTTTCTACGCCGGCTTACCCACAAAGCGACGGTCAAGCCGAAGCCTCTAACAAATCTATCTTGGATGGCATCAAGAAAAGGCTGGAGAAAGCTAAAGGCAAATAGGTCGAAGAATTACCGAGTGTATTGTGGGCTCATCGAACTACGCCAAGGCGATCCACTGGAGAAACGCCGTTTGCTCTATGCTTTGGAGCCCAAGCCATCATATCCCTAGAAATCGGCCACCCAACCCAAAAATCGCAAGTTTTTGATATGGGCCGAAATGACATGATACTGGCTTTGGATTTGATTCTGATCGAAGAACGAAGAGACCGTGCTCTTGCGTCCATGGCGTGGTACCAACAACAACTTGCCAAGTCATATAATCAACGTGTTCAGCTGCGCCGCTACACACCAGGAGAGTTGGTCCTGAAGAAGGTACTTCCAGCTGCCAAGAAGCCGGCGGATGGAAAATTGGGTCCAAACTGGGACGGCCCCTATCAAATTGATTCGATCGCAAGAGTAGGGGCATATCGGCTCAAAGACATGTCAGGAAGGAGTCTACCACGGCCTTGGAATTCAACTCACTTGCGCAAATTCTATCATTAAACCCGACCTATGGGGAATGATATTAGTCCTAAATGGCTCACCATGTACACACTCCATTTTTGTTATGCAAAGTTTCCTGTTTACTCACTGTGCAAACTAGTTCAGAAGTGTTCCGATAAAAGCCTACGGATTCGGAGCGCCCTTCGTGGATATCACGATTGGCTGATAAAAGCCTCCGGAATCGGAGCACCCTTCGTGGATATCACAATTGGCCAATTAGTCTCCAGATTCGGAGACCCATCGGCGCATGACGCCTTTGGGCCGAATACAGCCTCCGGATTCGGTGCGCCCTTTGTGGATATCACGATTGGCCAATTTAAGTCTCCAGATTCGGAGCCCCATCGGCGTATGACGCCTTTGGGCCGAATAAAGCCTACAGATTCGGAGCGCCCTTCGTGGATATCACGATTGGCCGAATAAAGCCTCTGGATTCGGAGCGCCCTCCGTGGATATCACGATTGGTCGAATAAAGCCTCCGAATTCGGAGCGCCCTTCGTGGATATCACGATTGGCCGAATAAAGCCTCCGGATTCGAAGCGGCCTTCGTGGATATCACGATTGGCCGATTAAAGTCTCCGGATTCGGAGCGCCCTTCGTGGGTATCACGATTGGCCAATTAGTCTCTTGATTCGGAGCCCCATCGGCGCATGACCCCTTTGGGTCAAATGCCTTTGAGCAGACTAAGACTCCGGGTTCGGAGCCCCGTCGACGCATGACGTCTTTGGGCCGATTAAAATATGGCATTCGTATAGACCGTATAAACAAAGGCCGAAAAATGCTAATATTCAAAATGAGATTGTTCAAGCCGCATAAACATAATCTAAAATGTACGAACATTCAGAATAAAAGTTGTACTAAAATAAATAACAAGCACACTACAAATTGAAAACTAAGCGTTTTATTAAAATCAGCCAATAAATACATAATTTCACTTTCAACCTACATAAGCATTACAAGGTCTTCTTCTGTTCGGCGGCTCCTTCATCATCACTCTTCTCAATTTCGAAAGCAGAGAAGGAGAAATCATTTTGCTGGTGCAACGGCAATGCAGAATCCAACCCTGCTGCCTGGAGAGCCTCACCTTACTGAAGTGCCTTGATCCAGCCGTGCTTAAATCCACGGTTTTCACATTGGCAAACTTCTTCGGCGAGTTTCTCTTTGGTCTTCTGGATTCCAACCAGTCGGCTGTCATGGAAGCCTTTTTCATAGGCTGCGGCCCTCGCAGTCTCAATCACGAACATACTAGCCGTGTTTCGATCGGCGATCACATCACTAATCAGCCTTTAAGTAACCCTCTCTTCCACAACCGGGTTGGGGTGGTTAGCTAATTGAGGCTCGACAGACTTGATTTTCCTTAGCTCACGCTTGGCCTTCTCGGCGCGAGCTTCTAACATTCGAATACGTTCATCTCTCTGTTCTATATCGCGGCGAGCGGCGCGGAGACGCATGTAACAGGGCCGCGGGGGGACCTCGCTACAGCTCGGACTCGATTTCGTTGTCACGGTTCTTAATCTTGAACCAAAGAGTCCAAATCCGGCAAATCGTTTTGAGAAAACAGATTTTTGAAAGAGAAGTGCCAAACATGGACTGCTATGCCAAATACAGAGTCGCTACCTAAATATTTTATTTTGGGGAAATTTAGGAAACCCTGACTCGGTGCCAAAGGCCACGTGTCCGTCATCACCAAAGTTGCCTCGGCTCGGGAAATTGGGTACGATTGGGGAAGGTCACTTCGTGAGCACCCCCGCTCGCCCGATCAAAGATCGGCCTCTACTAACCATGATATCAAGTTTTGAAAACATTATGTGTTCTTATTCCGGTTATTAGCCTAGATTTACTATGTGATGTGCACAGCATACAAGTATAGACTGGGTCGCCTGAATTGGAACAAAACATTTCATGTTTGTTTTTGAAAGATGGTTTGCTACTCGCAAATAGGCTTAAAATGCAGATTTTGCCACCCTCAGGTGGGCTTAGAAAACATGATTTTGCCACTATCTAGTGGGCTTAAAACTCACAGTCAATGATTTTGTTCCAATCCAAATAACTCAACCTCCACCCACAGGCATTCAGGCAGTTATATCACATAAGCACATAGCCTCATGGTAAGCATGCTATCATGGCAGTCACTCACACACATGCAAGGATGCTAAAGCATAACCACTTACCGAGTACTCCAAGCCAAAACAGAAGCTAATTAGAAATCCATGCATGATCCTAATCATACAGAAATGCCTAACGCAACACAAGCAAAAATGCAACTATAGCAGGCTCGGCTATTCTAAACATGGCATATGAGATGCGACAGTTAACAAGTATTCAATTTGGAATTGAAATACGAATGCAGTTAGTATGATGCGCCGAGCCCGGTGCATGCAAAACAGAATGAATGAATGCAACATGCTATCATACTGTATGCTAATTGAAACATGCCCTAATCTAACCATCATAAGCGGGTAAATAAAAGGGAAGAAAGACGTGGGGTTGGAAGACATACATCACACGCACACACACTTATTACAATATTGCCCTCGCTCGGAGGGTCCGAAAGAATAATACAGTCCCAAATGAATATTACAGTCCAAATAATAATACAGTCCAATTATGTACAAATCCCTAATTACTTAACAAATTAACTAAGGAAAGCAATAAACTAGCATGCAAGCTAGGGACTGCCTCGACTCTGCTTCGGATGTATGTTTGGGCTGCCTTGCACGGAAATCCACTGGGATGCCCCAATTAGCCTCTGTTTTGCAATTATTCTTGGAAAGTGCGCCAAGTTCCGGAAGACTGCTAATTCTTGATTTGCTGCAACAGAGAGCAGGAAAGGGGCATAGCAATGTATTTTCACATATGTATGCATGCCTCGATCCTCGTGCCACCAATCACGCATATCGATGCATGATGGTCGAGGAATCGAATTGCACAACTCAATATGGAATGAATGCACATGAAAACTCAACTAAAACCTAACTCCATCACGGATAATCCGGAGTGTCGGTGACTGGGGAATTGAGACACGTTCCGTCACTCGGAGTACGAAACGTACCTCATTTCCCGTGCTCGGGCTAACTCCTATCCCAAACACAATGTAATATGCATGACATGCATGAATGCAACTAATATACAACCTAACATGCACAATGCTATGGAATGGCATACATGATGCACAAGGTAATCATGGCATACACAATGCGCTAACATACAACTTAGCATACACAATGCTATGAAATGAAATGGCATACACAATGCATAATGGACTTACACCAACACAAGTGGACCTCAGCCACACTCACATAGGAGGCCATAAGATGAAAATGCGACGCTCGAAATGCATGCACGCGTGCACGCAAACCGAAGACCGATCCTAAGGCACGAATGCCACTCTAACGAGGCATGGCAAAGCATGGAACATGGCTGTAGACACCCCATTTTTGACCGCCCTCAAGACTTGGACGTCACCGCTTGAACATTCGGCGATTATCTATGTTGGTGCTTGTTTTGAGTTCCCGGAGGTCCCGGCTACACGCCGTGCCTCAGGACCTCTCAACCGGTTTGTTCTGTGCTTGGTTTTGTACCAAGGCTTGTGTGTTTTTGCATTTGAGGGTAGGGGGAGGCTTGTTAGCCATCCCTGGAGCCTACCGGCTGCCCCATACCTCCACCGGCACCCCCTAGCGGCCACCGGCACTTATGTCTCAAAACCTTTGGCCGGTCGGCACTGTATTATGCCGACCGGCACTATTTTGTGCCGGTGACTGTTTTGGCTGGTCGGTGTGACCCCTTTGCACCCCCAGGGATGGTGCATGCCAGCTGTGACAGCTGGGGTGTACCATCACCACTCCCCATGCCCGGGTTTGCACCCTTTGCACCCTTGAACCCTATAAACCTTCTAGAAGGTTGAACCCTTGGCCAAGCTTCTTGGAGAAGCTTGGCCAGCTGTCTTAGCTTCCCTTGGAAGCCAAGACCCTCTTGCACCTCTTGAACCCCCCTCTCTTTGCTTAGCCACTAAGTTGAGAGCCTTTTTTTGCCTATATAAGCTCATCTCTTCCCCTTTAGTTAGAGGTTAGCCATTTTAGGTCAAAAACCAGAGCTTATATCTATATATCTGTGTGATACACACTCTCTCTCTATATTTTTCCCTCTCTCTCCTCTTGTGTGTGTGTTTTTGGGCCTAAAAGTGTAGTTCTACCTCATTTTTGCACCATTACACACACTATTACACCTTAGCTCGCGATTGAGGGACTTGGGAGGTTGATTGTTGTGATTTTGGACTGACTTTGATCACTAGAGAGTGGCTGCTCCACCTGTTCTTCAAAGGATCTTCAAGGGTGAGCTTGTTACTTTAGTTTTCCCATTCTTGCACTAGCTTTCTACCCCTCTTGCTTTGTGTTTTTGGATTTGTGTTTAACATAAAAAAGACTTGTTTTTCCTTGCTTAAGAACATTCATCAAGGTTGTTTTGTGGTTTGGGTAGAGTCTCGCCCTCTTAGGCCTTGTTTTGGCCATTTTGGAGCCTTTTCTTGAGGCCTTGTGTACTTGGTGTTTTTGATCTTCTCACCACTGAAAACCAGTAGGTTTTCAGTGGTGAGGAAGGTATTTTTAAGTCTTAGATAGGGGAGGGACACCCCTCTCCCCTTGCCCCCTTGCTTGCCTTTGTTTTGGGCTCAATTAATAGCATGTATGCATGGTTGGTTTTGGCTGCATTTCAGAGCATATTTGTGGTTCATATGACATGTTATGCCTCTGTTTTAGGTTGGTTTTATGGTCCTTAACATGCCTCTTATGTTTGCTTTGAAATGCTCTCTTATGCCTAGAAATATGCCATGCTTTGAGGCCATGTTTCCTTGCATGTTTTAGCTTAGTTTCATGGAGATACTAACATCATTTTGCCATGTATAAGGGCTGTGGGCCACTGTTTTCGTCATATTTAACATGCTTGACATGGTTGTTTTGCATGATGGCTTGTAAGCCTTAGGTAGGTGATCCATGTACATGCATTAGATAGTCTATTTGGATGATTTGGGATCATTTAACATGCTATTTCAGACCCTAATCCATGCTCATATGTTTGTACTTGTCATCTCTTTCATGCTTTAAAGGTGTGTCCTTTTATGCCTAAGAATAGGCCTTGTGTATGTTCCCATGATCAATGCATTCTGGGGGTGCCATGTTAGGGGTTTTGGGTGTCATTTTGCATACTAAAAATCTGTTTTTGGTTGTTAGATTCATGTCATGAGTGGTTGTGTAAGTGGTAGTAAAATGCCCTTTTGGTGCCTTAGGTTTAGGCCCATGAACTTGCATGTTTGGGTAGTATTTTGGTCATCATTTAGGGCTTGTTTTGCCACTATTTTGGAGTGGTTTGAGGGCTGCCCCATTGAAGTTAAGGCCACCATTGTATGTTCATTACATGCTTGATGCATGTTTGGTTCATCGAGTGTTGTAGTAGGTTGGTCCCATTGCTTGATTGGCCCATGTTTGCATGCCACTTATACCTTGCATGCTCTAGCATTTTGCATGCCTATTGTG
Source organism: Camellia granthamiana (assembly GCA_036172215.1). Lineage (NCBI taxonomy): Eukaryota > Viridiplantae > Streptophyta > Magnoliopsida > Ericales > Theaceae > Camellia > Camellia granthamiana. The sequence goes on from CM069908.1 coordinate 20,268,150, forward strand.
ATAGTTGCATGACACTTGGTATGCCTTGCATCTTAGTCCCATTGTTGCATAATTTGAGCTATGTTGCATACATGCATTCCATGGTTTGGCTTGGGGATTGTCAAGCCAAGCATAGGATTGAGAAGAGTTCACACTTCAAGTGGTGCAACTCGTCTCAATTCTTGGTCACCAAGACCTTTGACTAACACTTGATAAGGCCTTGGATTTCATTTGTTTGTTTGCATGCATTACCATTAAAATGCAACCTTGGTTCCTTAGGCCATCATGCATCAAGATGCATAATTGGTGGCCCAAGAGCCAAGAGTCATGCCTCCTTGAGTCCCCAAGCATGATAGGAGGCATTGGCCATGCTTACATATGCTCAAAATCCATGCCATGCACTGCTGGTTTGCTGCTGCTGTCAAACTGTCCTCTGCAGGAACTTTCTGCCGACCGGCAGTACAGTGTGCCGACCGGCACACTTTTTGTGCCGATAAACTCTACAAGAAGTCGGTGGCCAATTTAAGCAGCCGGTGGTTACTTTCTCCAGTCGGTGGGGTACTGCAGTTCATATAGAAGGTATTCTGGGACTTTGGGAATTTTTGGAGAGGCAGGGCAGTAGAAACAGAAGCAACAATGTCATGACGCGGGTTTCCGGGCAAGGCGGGCTCAAGCATGCATCATTCACGCATCCCGAGGCAGGACTGAGGCCCCTTTCTCTTATGTTAACATTTAATTTGATAATTAGAAATTTCTGTAATAATTAATTTATTCTGTATTTGGACTGTATTATTTTTGGACTGTATATTCTTTTGGTCCCTCCGTGTGAGGGCATAATTGTAATAAGTGTGTGTGGGTGTGTGCATGTCTTCCAACCTCCATTTCTTTTTTCCCTTTTATTTACTTGCTTTGATAGTTAGTATCAGGGCACGTTTATTTTAGCATACCTTATGCAATGCATGCGTGCATCCATGCATTTGTTGACATACATCAGGCTTGGCACATCATACAAACTGCATCGTACTTTCAATTCCAAATTGAATGCGTGGTAGTTGTAGCATTTCACATGCCATGTCTAGGATAGCCGAGCCTGCCTAGATTACATCTTTGCATGTGTTGCATTAGACATTTCAGTATGCTTAGGTCCATGCATGGATTTCTAACGAGCTTCTGTTTTGGCTTGGAGTACTAGGTGAGCTTTTATGCTTTAGCATATCGCATGAGTGTGAATGTTGCCATAATAGCATGATTACCATGAGGCTAGCTGCTTATGTGATATAACTGCTTGAATGCCTGTGGATGGAGGTCAGATTACCTAAATTGGGACAATGCATTAAAAACTGTGAGTTTTAAGCCCACTAGTTAGTGGCAAAACCATCTTTTCTAAAGCCCACTTGAGAGTGGCAAAACCTGCATTTTAGCCTACTTGCGAGTAGCAAACCGTTTTCAAAACAAACATGTAGTGTTTTGTTCCAACTTAGGCGATTTGGTCTATACTTGTTTGCTGTGCGCATAACATAGTAATTCTAGGCTAATAATTGGAATAAGAGCATGCAATGTTTTCAAAATCGGATATCACGGTTAGTAGAGGCCGGTCTTCGGACCGGGCGAAAGGGGGTGCTCATAGCTGACCTTCCCCGATCGTACCCAAGCTCCCGAGCCAAGACCACTTTGGTGATGACGGACATGTGGCCTTCGGCACCGAGTCAAGGTTTCCTAAATTTCCCATTTTAAAATATTTAGGTGGCGACTCTGTAATCTGGCAAAGCAGTCCATGTTTGGCACTACTTTTCAAAAATCTGTTTTCTCAAACGATTTGCCGGATTTGGACTCTTTGGTTCAGATTTAGAACCGTGACAACAAAAAGAGAGTCCGAACTGTAACATAGAGGCCCACGCGGGCGCGTCTATATACAAGCATATGAATTTCAGTAGCAAAATACGATGCAAAACAGCCCCGAAACATGAAAACATGGCACCCGATGCATGGAACGAGTCCCGAAACATGAAATTTGGCTCATGGAATGACCCATGGCTATGCAATGCATGCATTATTTGAACATGAAGTGTAAAGACAGAAGCAAGGCAGCCCCAAAAAAAGCATGTTTACAGTTTTAAGCGAGGCCAAACAGGGAACACAAATGGGGCTAAGCTAGCATACAAAAATGGCCCCGGGAGAGAGGTAATGAAGCAAGTAGCAGATGCTGGCCCTAAATGGCAAAGGGCCCTTCAACAATGTTGAAGAGGGGCCAAAAATACAGCATTTTACAGTTAAGGAACAGACCCAAAACAGTGTACAAGTAGGCCTAAAATGCTATGCAAAATAAGGCCAAAAAGAGGTTTAAACACAAAGTATACAAAGGGTGCCTCAAAAATCCAAAGACCCTTAATGAAACATGAAGAGAGGGTCAAAATAAGGCCATTTTTAGTTCGGACCAAAGTCCAAAAACAGAAGCACAGGGGGCTAATAAATCATGCAAAAATGAGGCCAAGAGAGGGGTAAAGAGACAAGTGACATATGCAGGCCCCAAACAGTGATGAGTCCTTCAACAATGTTGAAGAAGGGCTCAAAATAAGCTACATTACATTTTACAACAGAGCTCAAAACAGTTTACATATAGGCCAAAAATGCTATGTAAGAAAGGGGGATACAAGAGGGGTAATGAAGCAAGTGAAAGAAGGAAGCCTCAAACGGACAAATACCCTTAAACAAACATGAAGAACAGCTCAAAATAATGCTACTTTCAGTTAGGGTCGGAGCCCAAATATGCAAGCACAAGGAGCTAGAATATAGATCAAAATAATGCACAAAAGAGGGACGATGGGACTCACCCTTGTAGAACCAATCTTTAGCAACCTTTGGACCAAGTTTGGGAGCTTTTAACCTCTGGAAGACAGCTCCAAGTGGCTGGAATGGAGGTTGGAAATATGGTGCTATGACTTGTAGTGTAAAATGGTGTAGGATTTAAAGGGTTTTGGTGCTTGGAATATAGAGAGAGAGAGATATAGTGTAGGAGGCTCAAACCAATATGTTTAACCCTTTTTCCAGAGCTGGAGGGTCTGTTATATAGACACAAGAGGGTGGAAAAGAGGGGGGGAAAATGGGGGGGAAATGAAATTCAAATTTCCCCCCAAAATTGGCCTAAAGGGAGATAAAGGGGCAAGTGATAGCTGCGGTTCTCAAACCGAAGAGATCCCTTCAACAAAGTTGAAGAGGGGCTCAAAAAAAGACACTTTTTAGTTTATGACTAAGTTCAAAACAGCTCACAAGTAAGCCTAAAATACCGTGCAAAAAAAGGCCTAAAAAGAAATAAAGAGGCAAGTGACAGATGGAAGCCTCAAACAGCAAAAGGTCCTTAATAAAACATGAAAAGGAGCTCAAAATATGACTATTTCTAGTTTGGGTTGGAGCCCAAAAATGCAGAATGAAGGTTCGGGAGCCAAAACACGCAATTCGGGGCCCCGAAAGTGGGCTGTTAGGCACCGGAAGTGGTGTCCGACCACGAAGTTGGTCTCTCGGACCACAGTGTCCCTCAAAAGGGAGGAAATAAGGTGTGTGCCAAAAACCGAAGCAAACGGAGGTGGTTAAGCGGTCCCGAACCAAGGCACACGGCCGTCGGCTCCGAAAAATCGGAAACCGGGCTCCAAATGGGAAAAATGGCCTACGACCCCGAAACGTAGCCTACGGCCACTGAGAGATGATCTACGAGACCTCTCTCTCCCTTCGGGAAGAGAAAACAGAGAAAACAGGGCCTGGTTCGCAAACCGAGGCAAAGCACAAAAGAGTCCGGAAGTCCGGAGGCAAGGCTCGCAGCCGGGACTCCGGAACCTCAGAACGAGCACAATATGCAATATCACCGAGCGCTCAATCGGTGACGTCTGAGTCTTAAGGTCGGTCAAAAATGGGGTGTCTACAGTTGCCCCTCTTTGACAGAACTCGAAAGTCATAAGAATGACGGGAGTGAATGTCAAAGCCCAGAGACGACCCATTTTTGACAAGGCCGAAGACTTAGACAAAGCAGACAAGATAGACAAAGATGTGCCCGCAGGCAGGGGCAAAATGCAAATGATAATGCAAGAAGCCGAACATAACTTATAATCATGCAAAGCAACATAGGGACGTATCCCGGTGTTTCGGAAAGGTATAAGCATTGGAACGTATTCCAGATGCTCTTAACCAAAGATGGAGAAACATGGGGACGTATCCCGGTGTTTAGGGACGTATCCTAAGATTTAGGGACGTATCTCAAGGTTTAGGGACCTATCCCAAGATTTAGGGACATATCCCAAGATTTAGGGACGTATCCCAAAGGTTAGGGACGTATCCCAAGATTTAGGGACGTATCCCAGAGATTAGGGACGTATCCCAAAGATTAGGGACGTATCCCAAGGTTTAGGGACGTATCCCAAAGGTTAGGGACGTATCCCAAGATTTAGGGACGTATCCCAGAGATTAGGGACGTATCCCAGAGGTTAGGGACGTATCCCAAAGGTTAGGGACGTATCCCAGAGGTTAGGGACGTATCCCAAAGGTTAGGGACGTATCCCAAAGATTAGGGACATATCCCGATGTTTCAGAACGGTGTGAGCATTGGAACGTATTCCGAACGCTTTTAACCGAAGAGGGAGAAACATAGGGACGTATCCCGGTGTTTCTGAATGGTGTGAGCATTGGAACGTATTCCAAACACTTTTAACCGAAGAGGGAGAAACATAGGGACGTGTCCCGGTGTTTCAGAATGGTGTAAGCATTGGAATGTATTCCGAACGCTTTTAACCGAAGAGGGAGAAACATAGGGACGTATCCCGGTGTTTCAGAATGGTGTGAGCATTGGAACGTATTCCGAACGCTTTTAACCGAAGAGGGAGAAACATAGGGACGTATCCCGGTGTTTCAGAATGGTGTGAGCATTGGAACGTATTCCGAACGCTTTTAACCGAAGAGGGAGAAACATAGGGACGTATCCCGGTGTTTCTGAATGGTGTGAGCATTGGAACATATTCCGAACGCTTTTAACCAAAGAGGGAGAAACCTAGGGACGTATCCCGGTGTTTCGGAATGAAGGAGAAACATAGGGACATATCCCGGTGTTTCGGAAAGGGAGAGAAACATAGGGACGTATCCCGGTGTTTCGAAAAAAGAGGGAAACATAGGGACGTATCCCGGTATTCCGGAAAGAGAGAGAAACACAGGGACGTATCCCGTTGTTTCAGAAAGAAGGGAGAAATATAGGGACGTATCCCATTGTTTCAGAATGAAGGGAGAAACATAGGGACGTATCCCAGTGTTTCGGAAGGAAGGAGAAACGTAGGGACGTATCCCGGTGTTTCAGAATAAAAGATGCGGGCATTGGAACGTGTTCCAAATGCTCTAAACCAAAGGAGGTCTAACCCATCGCACGCGCCAGGAGAAAGAATGATAATTGCAAGTGAAATGGTGCATAACAATGCAAGATAGATTCGCGTAATCAATGCAATGAATGAGCATAACAATGCTAGTGAAGTGGGTGCATAACAATGCAATTGGAATGTGCGTGACAACGCATATTTGAAACAAAATGCCAAATAAGGGAATACAAGCCTTGACGAGACCAAATTCAAGCGCGACCTCCGATTTACCTTTCGGAGGGGTTTGCAACACACTTAGCCCAAAAACGGGCACACCCTGTTCATACCAGAGAGAAATAACATCTGCTGCTGCTTTAATTGCCATTCTGACTTGAAGTAGGATTAAGCTTGGGGCCAAGATACACTCATACTTCAGAGTAGTGACAAGGCCTGAGGAGGTACATCCGGAGTACAATCACGGAATTTGCTGAAGGTGAAACACACTCAGATGCTTCAATTTTCCCTCTTTTCTTTTGCTTTGCAGTCCGGAACCATTATAGCTTCAGATAGGTCCTGGTTCCACTGTTCTCACATAACCTGGGTTGAACCCTGCGGTTTTATGAAAGGACAAATTCTGTTTTGCACAAATGTGGAGAACGGCACGGCACTCGGAGCACAAAACGATTTTATTTTTGAAATTGAGAGATGAGTTTTCGACCAGGTATTGAGCCTACGACTGAACACAGCAAAACGACTCAACAAGGAAATAAAAGGCACACAACCTAGACACATCGAGTAACACTCGAAACGACTCAAAACAAGAATCGAGATAAAACAAAGAGACACGACACTCAGACGTGCACAGGGAGCCTGTTTCACCGGGTAGTGTTTCCCACCCTTTCTCATTTGTGATTCTCACATCACTCTGGCACTCAATCTCTTATTTTCTGAAAAACCCCTTTTCTCACTTTTTCTCTCATCGCACATCTCTCTATTCTTCAATCTCTCATTTTTTTATCCCTCCCCTGGGTGGTTGATGGATAAACGGAAAGTTGCGGGGTCTTGCCCCTAGCATTCCGTTAGATTCTCTTTCTTCCGTTCACAGCTAGTGAATTCCCCCCATAGAAGGGTTGCGCTACAACTAGGTGTGTAGCAAATCTGCAGCTAACATCGGTTGATGATACTTTGCTGGGGAGTTTGGACGTGATAAGATCTGTCCAGATGATGGAGTGGAATATCTTGCCCCGTTTCAGTTCGTGCTTCGCACTTGGCTTGATACCTCGTTGCTTGGAGGGTGAGAGAGCTTTCGGCCCTTTGTTGTGCCCTCTTCTAGCAAGTAGAGTGTCCTCCTTGGCAAGTATGTTGACAATGGGGAAACACAGGAAGCCTGACTCAACTGTGCCCTTGGTTTCATCATTTTGACCATTTTTTGTTTTGATTTTTCCACTAAAACAATTTTGACCAATATGAGAGTTAGATGAACACGCTTGTTCAATTTTTGATTTGAAATCATGCAAGTCAGGCCATGAGCACTGAAAATTTTCCTTTTTTAGGTCCAAGAAATGGTCCAATTTTTGAAAAATTGAAATAATTTTCAAGAGAATTAGTCAACCTTAGTAAAAATTCTCAAAAACTATTTTTGCAAACGGCCATTGCTCAACGAGCATAGAACCTACTCCTGAGATGCACAACCTCGGATCCGAAGGAAAACTGCCCCGTGCTTGAAGAGAGCTGCATAGCAACGGAAAGTTGCCCCTTGTTTGAATGGCACCACGGCGCGTTGAATAGCAACGGAAGGTTGCCCCTTGTTTGAACAGCACCGCGGTGCGTTGAATGGCAACGGAAAGTTGCCCCTTGTTTGAATGGCACCGCAGCGCATTGTAGTCAGTCCTCAGAGCGACGAACACACCAAATCCTCAGATACAGAGAAGACAAAGATAGCCAGAACCATCGCATGGACACAATTGAATTTGAATTGTTTATGGCTGGACTTCAGGATGAAGTTGCCTACGTATCCCAAACATGGGAATCAAGCCTTACGTAGTTCGGGGTTAAGGTACACTCGGGTATTTAACCTCTCCTTTTATGCTCTAACTTTTGCCAAGGCGCCCGTTGCAGGTTTTCAACCTTGCGAGCTTTGTTCTTCTTTCTTTTTCATTTCTTTTCTTCTCTTTTTTTTCTTTTTTTTTTTCTCTTTTCTTCTTTTTTTTTTCTTTTTTTCTTTTTGCTTTTTGTATATATCTTTTCTTGCTCTAACTTTTGCCTGGGTCGCCCTTTCCGGGTTTTGCGGCCCAGCAAGCCTCTCAAAGGGTAAAAGTGTAACACGTCCATGCCAAATGGTTTTGAGATCCTGAAGTCATCTGAATCCAGGAAAATGACTGCTGTATTGATTCGCAGAAGGATCCATCTTCGGCTCTTCGAGCACATCGGACATTTTTGCCCCTAGTTCGAGGGGTGCTTCTGATTTAGCTTCGCAAGCTTCTTCTGATGAGGTCTGATCTTCTTGATCTGACTTTGGTGCCTCTTGTTCGAGGGCTGCTTCAAATCTGGCCACACAGGCCTCACATTGTAGTTGACCGTTGAACATTCTGAATTCAAGTTCAAGGTTTGGAAGCGAAGGGGTTGAGTCTCGAGGCTGAGAGTGATCCTAGGCTGCACAATCTCAAGAGCGATTCCACACAGGTCTTCGCAGGATCGCGCAAAACATTTTGTTTTTGAAAATTTTTAAGAAAGCGACAAATCGCTCGTGCTGAAGACAGTGTAGGACCAATCTGGATCAAGCCAGGATCCTTCTCAGTACTCATACTAACAAGCAAGATCTCATTCATTAAGGGCTTAGCATGCCTCTCTTTCTCTCAATTGATCAAAGTTTTGCAAAACCCGAGGAATTCCTCCCTCTTTGTTTTCACCGCAATGTTCAAAAAGTTTTGAAAAACTCAGGTCATTACAATGACTTCAAGGCACAGAAAAGACAGAGCTTCTAGTCAAATACTGCCATCTCATTTAGAAATTCTGGCACAACTGGCACACAACAGAAGCAAACACGACAGTGTGAAAATCACTGCTGTTCCCTTCAGATCTGTTAGCATAACTGGCTCCAAGGCAGAAACAGACTCAAAAGAAAGCAAAAAAGACAAACACAAAACAAAATGGTGATGTCCGAGGTAACACCCCCAGAATCACCCGACTCCAATAAAACAGGACTGACTCGGTACGACAAGACAGACTCAACGGGATTGACTTGTTATAACGAGACAGACTCAACAGGACTGACTCGATACAACAAGACAAACTCAACAGGACTGACTCGATACAACAAGACAGGCTCGACAGGACTGACTTGATACAACAAGACAGACCCAACAAGACTGACTCGATACAACAAGACAGACTCTACAGGACTGACTTGATACAACAAGACAGACTCAACAAGACTGACTCGATACAACAAGACCGACTCAACAGGTTTGACTCGATACAACAAGACAGACTCAATACCCAAGTCAGAGAGTACAAAAACCAGCATTCATAAATGCTCAAAACAGTGCGTGCCATACGCCACATCTGGAGTAAACTGAGTGCCGCCTGCAGGTGGTTCATCCCCTGATCACATAACAACACAGGTCCAGAGTACCTGAGGGATATTAGACCCTTCTAAAGCTATGGTTCCAAGACTACTTAGCAAAAGAGAAAACAGACAGCATCTCAGCCTGATTTCACCAAAACCATCATGAGCGAAGCTGAATGATTGCGCTCCCTACAGAATTCTGCCCAAAATTCGGCCTGTAAACTGTTACCCTCAGGTAAACTGAATCCAAAATACTGAATTGGGGCCCGCAGGCCTGATGCCCAAACTTGTAAACTGATACATGCATTCCTGTAGAGACGCACTCTAAAAGCACATAGCAGATAAGTGAGAGCCAAAACACCCCTATGTTGGGGTAGGGTTTCCCTGTCCTATTTTGTCAGGAGCTAGGGTTTCACTACGCACGCAGCAGTTTCAAACAACCTAAATCGGGTAAGCAACCTGTCCTAGTTTGGAATGGTCACTATGGATCCGAATATCCACTAGGTCGAATGGTCAAAAGGGTGCCCCGGTAAAATCGGGGTTTGTGTTCCCATACTGGCAGAGCCCACAACCGGTCAACCTTATGGTCATGCCTTGACAAGACAAGCCTCCGGCAAACCGTTCAGGAATAGCAGATGGCAAACACGGTGTCCTAGGCGCACCAATGCAAATGCAATGCAAAGAAACACATAAGTGTAGCCAAAACAAGATATCATGAGTTCGAGTCAAGTTCTCTAAATCCCCAGCAGAGTCGCCAGAAACTGTAACAAGGCCGCGGAGGGACCTCGCTACAGCTCGGACTCGATTTCGTTGTCACGGTTCTTAATCTTGAACCAAAGAGTCCAAATCCGGCAAATCGTTTTTGAGAAAACAGATTTTTGAAAGAGAAGTGCCAAACATGGACTGCTTTGCCAGATACAGAGTCGCCACCTAAATATTTTATTTTGGAGAAATTTAGGAAACCCTGACTCGGTGCCAAAGGCCACGTGTCCGTCATCACCAAAGTTGCCTCGGCTCGGGAACTTGGGTACGATTGGGGAAGGTCACTTCGTGAGCACCCCCGCTCGCCCGATCAAAGATCGGCCTCTACTAACCATGATATCAAGTTTTGAAAACATTATGTGTTCTTATTCCGGTTATTATCCTAGATTTACTATGTGATGCGCACAGCATACAAGTATAGACTGGGTCGCCTGAATTGGAACAAAACATTTCATGTTTGTTTTTGAAAGATGGTTTGCTACTCGCAAGTAGGCTTAAAATGCAGATTTTGCCACCCTCGGGTGGGCTTAGAAAACATGGTTTTGCCACTATCTAGTGGGCTTAAAACTCACAGTCAATGATTTTGTTCCAATCCAAATAACTCAACCTCCACCCACAGGCATTCAGGCAGTTATATCACATAAGTACATAGCCTCATGGTAAGCATGCTATCATGGCAGTCACTCACACACATGCAAGGATGCTAAAGCATAACCACTTACCGAGTACTCTAAGCCAAAACAGAAGCTAATTAGAAATCCATGCATGATCCTAATTATACAGAAATGCCTAATGCAACACATGCAAAAATGCAACTATAGCAGGCTCGGCTATTCTAAACATGGCATATGAGATGCGACAGTTAACAAGTATTCAATTTGGAATTGAAATACGAATGCAGTTAGTATGATGCGCCGAGCCCGGTGCATGCAAAACAGAATGAATGAATGCAACATGCTATCATACTGTATGCTAATTGAAACATGCCCTAATCTAACCATCATAAGCGGGTAAATAAAAGGGAAGAAAGACGTGGGGTTGGAAGACATACATCACACGCACGCACACTTATCACAATATTGCCCTCGCTCGGAGGGTCCGAAAGAATAATACAGTCCCAAATGAATATTACATTCCAAATAATAATACAGTCCAAGTATGTACAAATCCCTAATTAGTTAACAAATTAACTAAGGAAAGCAATAAACTAGCATGCAAGCTAGGGACTGCCTCGACTCTGCTTCGGATGTATGTTTGGGCTGCCTTGCGCGGAAATCCACTGGGATGCCCCAATTAGCCTCTGTTTTGCAATTATTCTTGGAAAGTGCGCCAAGTTTCGGAAGACTGCTAATTCTTGATTTGCTGCAACAGAGAACAGGAAAGGGGCATAGCAATGTATTTTCACATATGTATGCATGCCTCGATCCTCGTGCCACCAATCACGCATATCGATGCATGATGGTCGAGGAATCGAATTGCACAACTCAATATGGAATGAATGCACATGAAAACTCAACTAAAACCTAACTCCATCACGGATAATCCGGAGTGTCGATGACTGGGGAATTGAGACACATTCCGTCACTCGAAGTACGAAACGTACCTCGTTTCCCGTGCTCGGGCTAACTCCTATCCCAAACACAATGTAATATGCATGACATGCATGAATGCAACTAATATACAACCTAACATGCACAATGCTATGGAATGGCATACACGATGCACAAGGTAATCATGGCATACACAATGCGCTAACATACAACTTAGCATACACAATGCTATGAAATGAAATGGCATACACAATGCATAATGGACTTACACCAACACAAGTGGACCTCAGCCACACTCACATAGGAGGCCATAAGATGAAAATGAGACGCTCGAAATGCATGCACGCGTGCACGCAAACCAAGGACCGATCCTAAGGCACGAATGCCACTCTAACAAGGCATGGCAAAGCATGGAACATGGCATACAAGCATATGAATTTCAGTAGCAAAATACGATGCAAAACAGCCCCGAAACATGAAAACATGGCACCCGATGCATGGAACGAGTCCCGAAACATGAAATTTGGCTCATGGAATGACCCATGGCTATGCAATGCATGCATTATTTGAACATGAAGTGTAAAGACAGAAGCAAGGCAGCCCCAAAAAAAGCATGTTTACAGTTTTAAGCGAGGCCAAACAGGGAACAAAAATGGGGCTAAGCTAGCGTACAAAAATGGCCCCGGGAGAGAGGTAATGAAGCAAGTAGCAGATGCTGGCCCTAAATGGCAAAGGGCCCTTCAACAATGTTGAAGAGGGGCCAAAAATACAGCATTTTATAGCTAAGGAACAGACCCAAAACAGTGTACAAGTAGGCCTAAAATGCTATGCAAAATAAGGCCAAAAAGAGGTTTAAACACAAAGTATACAAAGGGTGCCTCAAAAAGCCAAAGACCCTTAATGAAACATGAAGAGGGGGTCAAAATAAGGCCATTTTTAGTTCGGACCAAAGTCCAAAAACAGAAGCACAGGGGGCTAATAAATCATGCAAAAATGAGGCCAAGAGAGGGGTAAAGAGACAAGTGACATATGGAGGCCCCAAACAGTGATGAGCCCTTCAACAATGTTGAATAAGGGCTAAAAATAAGCTACATTACAGTTTACAACAGAGCTCAAAACAGTTTACATATAGGCCAAAAATGCTATGTAAGAAAGGGGGACACAAGAGGGGTAATGAAGCAAGTGAACGAAGGAAGCCTCAAACAGATAAATACCCTTAAACAAACATGAAGAACAGCTCAAAATAATGCTACTTTCAGTTAGGGTCGGAGCCCAAATATGCAAGCACAAGGAGCTAGAATATAGATCAAAATAATGCACAAAAGAGGGACAATGGGACTCACCCTTGTAGAACCAATCTTTAGCAACCTTTGGACCAAGTTTGGGAGCTTTTAACCTCTGGAAGACAGCTCCAAGTAGCTGGAATGGAGGTTGGAAATATGGTGCTATGACTTGTAGTGTAAAATGGTGTAGGATTTAAAGGGTTTTGGTGCTTGGAATATAGAGAGAGAGAGAGAGATATTGTAGGAGGCTCAAACCAATATGTCTAACCCTTTTTCCAGAGCTGGAGGGTCTGTTATATAGACACAAGAGGGTGGAAAAGAGGGGGGGGAAATGGGGGGGAAATGAAATTCAAATTTCCCCCCAAAATTGGCCTAAAGGGAGATAAAGGGGCAAGTGATAGCTGCGGTTCTCAAACCGAAGAGAGCCCTTCAACAAAGTTGAAGAGAGGCTCAAAAAAAGACACTTTGTAGTTTATGACTAAGTTCAAAACAGCTCACAAGTAAGCCTAAAATACCGTGCAAAAAAAAGCCTAAAAAGAAATAAAGAGGCAAGTGACAGATGGAAGCCTCAAACAGCAAAAGGTCCTTAATCAAACATGAAAAGGAGTTCAAAATATGACTATTTCTAGTTTGGGTCAGAACCCAAAAATGTAGAATGAAGGTTCGGGAGCCAAAACACGCAATTCGGGGCCCCGAAAGTAGGCTGTTAGGCACCGGAAGTGGTGTCCGACCACGAAGTTGGTCTCTCGGACCACAGTGTCCCTCAAAAGGGAGGAAATAAGGTGTGTGCCAAAAACCGGAGCAAACGGAGGTGGTTAAGCGGTCCCGAACCAAGGCACACGGCCGTCGGCTCCGAAAAATCGGAAACCGGGCTCCAAACGGGAAAAATGGCCTACGACCACGAAACGTAGCCTACGGCCACTGAGAGATGATCTACGAGACCTCTCCCTCCCTTCGGGAAGAGAAAACAGAGAAAACAGGGCCTGGTTCGCAAACCGAGGCAAAGCACAAAAGAGTCCGGAAGTCTGGAGGCAAGGCTCGCAGCCGGGACTCCGCAACCTCAGAACGAGCACAATATGCAATATCACCGAGCGCTCAATCGGTGACGTCTGAGTCTCAAGGTCGGTCAAAAATGGGGTGTCTACAGCCAATCTCATAAGTGGTGTACAATTCCTTCACCACCCCATGAACGCCTTCACGAAACACTTCGAAGTCCTGCCGACCTACCATCGATTGCTGAACTTCAGGTGGAAAAATCTATCGAGCGAACTCGACTACCACATTTGGATCTCGAACGATCGAATCCGCCTCTGTCATTGGTCTATTACCCACGAAGACCGCAAAACTCAGTGGGCAAGGAGTCGCGTCGGACTCCCTTCCAAGACAGGGTTGAGGGGACTTACGCTGTGGCTGCTTGTCCCTCCTAGGCGACCTACTTCGACGACAAGAAGATTGGTGTCTCTCCCGATCCCTTGAAGTTCTACCGCTCGTGCATGAAGGTTCACCACTTCGACTCATGTCTCCTTCCAGCTCAGCTAGCGTCTTCGTTTCCCCTCTACTGTTGAAGAAAAATCTATTTGACATTCGCAGTTGTTTAGTTTTCCTCTTAGAACTGGACTGAGTTGCTGTCAAAGTATCCAAATAAGACCTTCGTTCACGAAATACACACCCATTTATTCCTTACGAGGGCAGCACCTCCGCGGCAATCTCATTAATATCGAAACCTTAACAGTCCGGCTCCAATTGAGTCACGTCACCCAATCGCCCCATCAACCTCTGCTAGTCGGCTTGAGTGCCCCAACCGTTCCACGAATCCCTTCATCAGCACAATATTCATCAGCAACGTGTTATTCGGCGTTCTTCATCATGAACCAGTTGGGGCAAGGGTAGATTCATCAATCTAGTCGGCTTGAGTGCCCCAGTCGTTCCACGAATCCATTCATTAGCACAATATTCATCAGCAACGTGTTATTCGACATTATATGATCATGAACCAGCTGGGGCAAGGGCAGATTCATCAATCTAGTCGGCTTGAGTGCCCCAACCATTCCATGAATCGATTCATCAGCACAATATTCATCAGTAACGTACTATTCGGCGTTATACGATCATGAACCAACTGGGGCAAGGGCAGATTCATCAATCTAGTCGGCTTGAGTGCCCCAACCGTTCCACGAAGCCATTCATCAGTACAATATTCATAAGTTCGTTTTATTTGGCACCTCATGAATTCATTTTTATGATTAATTTACTCGGCTATTAAGTTTGTTGTCTCACGTAATCATGACATTTTGTTATAACTGCTGATTCTCCTAATTATGTACTCATACAACAAACAATACAAGAAATAACTTGAGAGCATATACAAGCAATAACTTGAAAGCATAGAAAATTTTCATTCATAAGTTGGGCGCTAGCAGCGGACATTTTACATATGAAAATCCAAAAAAGATGAAAATCAACTAACAAAAAACATACATTGAAATTAAAAATACATAACAAAAATAATTTGATCCCCAAAATCAATCCTCAGGATCAGACTCTAGTGGCTCAACGTCCACTTGCATCCCCTGACCAACTTTTCAAATAAGTTGAAAATTAGCTTCATTTAAGCTATAAGTTGGTCAAATAAATTGAACCAAACACAAGTTTTTAGCTTAAATTAAGTTAAAAGTTGAAATAAGCTACTTATAAGTTCTACCAAACGCCCCCAATAGTCAGATGCTCAGTGTCGAGCATAACACCATGCCAAGAACAACATCAGCCGATCCTTTGACTGTATATTATAAATTATATAATTAAGATTTTTATATTTTAAGGATAAATTGATTATGAAAGCATTATATGATTGAACATTTCTCAATTGTCCTCTCCAATCTATATTGGATTAGACAGTATGTAGACATTCCATTTTTGACCGACCTTAAGACTCAGATGTCATCGATTGAGCGCTCGATGATAGTGCATGTTGTGCTCGTTTTGAGGTTTCGGAGTTTCGGCTAAGAGCCTTGCCTCCGGGCCTCTGAACTCTTTGTGCTTCGGCTCGGTTTGTGGACCAGGCCTTGTTTTCCTTGCCTGAGGAAGGGAGAGTTTTGTAGACCATCTCTTTGTGGTCGTAGACCACTTTTTGCGATCGTAGACCACTTTTCCATTTGGAGACTAGTTTCCGATTTTTGGAGCCTTCGGCCGCGTGCCTTGTCTCGGGACCGCTTAACGTTCTCCGTTTGGTGTGGTTTTTGAACCACACCATGTTTCTTTGGCCTAGAGGGCCACTGTGGGTTGGGAGACCACTTTTGTGGTCGTAAACCACTTTTGGTGCTTGTCAGCTAGTTTTCGAGGCTCCCGGTTGCGCGCTTTGCCTCCCGAACTTTCGTCTTGTATCCATTTTGGTTTGTTTTTGATACAAACCTTGTTTTCCTTATTTGGAAGGTGGTACAAGGGTGGGAGACCAGTATTTCTCCTTGGAGACCACTTTTCTTCCCGCCAGCCAATTTTCTGATCTGACAACTGGTCTCTTGGGTCTTTGGGCCACCTTTTCTGGTCGGCCACCCCCTGGCTTGTTTTCAGTGTGCTGATCATCTCCCACCATGGCCGACCACTTGTTGTCTTGGGAGACCACCTGTAGTGGTCGACCGACCACTTGAAATAACTGGCCGACCACTTCAAGTAGTCGGCTGCTTTTTGCCACCTTTTTGGAGATATTTTCCTCCAGCTGGCACAACTAGAGAGCACTGAAGCTATGGAGGGATTACCCCCTCTTAGGCCTTGTTTCGCCTTGTTTTTGTGCCTTCTTTGTGAGCCTTTGGGACCACCTTGTTTTGGCCTTCTCACCACTGAAACGCAGAGGAATTTCAGTGGTGGGAAGGGTGTTTTGAGGTCCCAAATAGGAGAGGGTCATCCCCTCTCCTTGTGTCTTCAATACTTGTCTTCATTAGCCTCATGTGTGAGCATGTTTGTTAAGCTTATGTTGGCCATATCTTAGCTTGTATTTGTGGTTATTTTTCTGTGGCATGCCACTGTTTTTGCTTGGTTTTGTCACTCCATGCATACATAATACACTTGTAGTGTAAATCACACAAACTAGTCTTGTATGCTTCGTGAAGTAGCATGTCATTCTAACTTGTTTTCTTTCCATTTCAGCATGTTTTTGATGATGTCTTGCCATGTCATACCTCTGTTAGGGTTTGGTTTGGTTAGCCTCTGCATGCTCCATGCACTTGTAGTGTAATCCCACAAACTAGCCTAGTGTGTAACCATGCCTTAACACGTCATTCTAGCATGCTTTTGGCTTAACTTCATGAAACTTTTGTCCATGTTTTAACATGTTTTAGCTCTAATTTTGGTTATTTTGGCCATGCATGCCTTGCTTTGTATAGCCATAGTTCAATCTAACTTGTTAGCTTTGTGCATCAAGTCCACTAGCATTCTTTACTTGGACTATTTGAATTATTTGGAATCATTTATTGTGTGATTTCAGTTCATGTTTCATGCTCATGCACTTGCATTTATCACCTATTCAATGCGTTGGAGGGTTTGTCCCTTTATGCCTTAACATGAATCATTGTGTATGCCTTCATGCCTTAGCTTGCGAGCTATCATTTCAGTGTGTTTTGGGGGTTGTTATCCATGATATAACTCTGATTTTTGTTGGTTAAGTCATCCCATGCTTGGTCTTAATAGATGTAGTGTAATCCACCTTATTTACCTTGTATGCATCATGCCTTATGCCCCTCATCCTAGCTTGTTTTGGCTTCCTTCCATGCATGTTTTAGACTCATTTTAACATGTTCTAAGACTGTTTTGGGTTTCCTTTGCCATATCATTCATGCTTTGTATAGCTGTAGTGCAATTGGCCTTGCTAGCTTTGTGTTTTGTTGACTCATGCATGCTATCTTTGAGCTACTTAGATGATTTGGCATCATTTAATACTTCATTTCACAGCTTATAGCATTGCCATGTTCCCACTTCATTCACTCTTTAAGTGCCTTAGAGTGTTGTGCATTGTTGCCTAGTTTATGGCTTAGCTTGTATGCTTGCATGCCTAGGTTTTTGAGTCCCTATCTCAGCATGTTTAGGTCCTCGTTTTGACCTACTTAAGCTCTGTTCATGTTTGGTTCATGCATTTGTGCCATGTATTGCATGCCTCCCTCGTAGTCCTCTTTGATAGCTTCATGCTTTAAGGACCCTACCATGCCATACTTGTGTTGTTTAAATGATTTTGCATCATTTCTTGCTTAATTTCAGTGCACTTAGTGTTGTTACACTTCCATGCTTTTCACTCTTTAAGTGCTCTTGAGAGTTGCACTTTAGTGCCTTGATTGGTGAGCCAATTGGCATGCATGTTTGCTTGTGTTCTCGGTGCCTTCATTTTAGCATTATGGCCACTAATTTGGGCATGGCTGAGGCCTATCCATTTTGGTTTAAGTCCATTGTGCATTGTGTATGCCATGTAGTTCATAGCATTGAGTATGCCATGTTGTTCCCATGATTGATTTAGCATTATACATACCATGTTGTTTGCATGCTTAGGTCACATTGCATCGAGTATGCCATATTGATCATTGCATTGAATGTGCCATGTTCATTGCGTTACATATGTTAGTAGTCCTTTGCATTGTGTATGTCAAGTTGTTCCTTTGCATTGAGTATGCATGTTCCTAACATTGCTAAGCTGCCCTTATTGTATTGCATTGTGCATGCATGCATTAGCGTCGTTCGCATGTCATTAGCTTTGTTAAGTTGATCATATCACATTACATTGTGTATGCCATGTAGTTGCATGTTTGCATGTTTAAGTCACATTGCATGTTTGCCATGTCACTTGTATTGCATTGTTGTTTGTAATAAGTGTTAGTCCAAACACGAGAAACAAGGGATGTTTCATCCTTAAAGTGATGAAACGTGCCTCAATTCTCGGTCGCCGACGCTCTTTATCATACATGATAGACTTCTAGGCACTTATGTGTTTACTTGCACATTCATTTTCATATTAAATTGTGCAACTTCGCCTCTCGGCCATCATGCATTGAGATGCGTGATTGGTGGCCGATGGTCGAGAACCACACTCCCTTGAGCTTATGAAATGATAGGGAGGGTGGTTGTGCACACATATCTTGCAAATACATTACCATGCCCTTTCTTGCTCTCTGTTGCAGTAAACTGGAATCCAGCAGCAACAACTGGTCAGCCAACCCGAAAAACTAGCTGGCCGACCACTTTTTCTAGCTTTCAACAAAGATAGGTGGTCGGCCATGGCTGCAGACACCAACAACTGGTCGGCCACCCTCCTACAGGTTCCCAAATGTGTTAGAAGCTACCTGCAGCTTGGTGCAAGGTTCTGAGGACAAATGAAAACAGAGGCAAATCGGGGCATCGCATTGGATTTCCGAACGAGGCGACCGGGCATGCATCCAGTCTTCTCCCTCTGAGAACCTCATGTTTTATTGCTTTCCTTAGCTGCCATACTTAGATAGCTAGCTTATGCTTTGGTTTGTACCTTTAATAGTTAATACGTTTAGCTATTTCAATTTGTTTTGTAATAGTTAGTTAACTAGGATTAGTTAATTAATTTGTGTTGTAATAATTAGTTTAATTAGCTTAGATTAGCTAGTTAGCTTCTTATTCGGTCCCTCCGTCGAGAGAGCGCATTGTTGTAATAAGCATGCGTGTGTGTGATGCATGTCTTCCAACTCCCATTTCTTTCTCCCTTTAACTTAACCGCTTACGATGGTTAGTTTTAGGGCATATTTTGTTTAGCATACCTTATGCTTTGCATGCGTGCATCATTCATCTGTCTTGCATGCACCGGGTTCGGCACATCATACTAACTGCATTGTATTTCAATTCCAATTTGAATACATGTACCAAGTTGCATTTCACATGACATTCTAGAATAGCCGGGCCTATTTTAATTGCATTTTTGCATGTGCTACATTAGCCATCTTAACATGAACTAGGATCATGCATGATTTCTAACTAGTTCTTTGTTTTGGCACGAAGTACACTGTGAGTGTTTACGCTTTAGCATACTGCATGGGTGTTATTGATTGCCATGAAAGCATGCTTGCCATGAGGCTAACTGCTTATTTGATATAACTACCTGAATGCCTGTGGGTGAAGGTTGGATTGCTTGAATTGGAACAATTCATCGAATCCCAAATTTTAGCCTACTTGGGAGTAGCAAACTTCAAACCATTTTCACAAACGAACATGCAATGTTTTGTTCCAAATTAGGTGATCTAGTCTATACTTGTTTGTTGTGCACATCACATAGTAATTCTAGGTTAAATAAACGGAATAAGAACACATGTGTAGACGTCCCCGAATGCCCCGGGAGGGTTAAGTCCCGTTCTGTTCATTTGGGCTCACTACAGTTCAAGGACTCGATTGTCACGGTTCTAAATCTTGAACCAAAGAGTCCAAATCCGGCAAATCGTTTTTGAGAAAACAGATTTTTGAAAGAAGTGCCAAACATGGACTGCTTTGCCAGATACAGAGTCGCCACCTAAATATTTTTTATGGGGAAATTTAGGAAACCCTGACTCGGTGCCAAAGGCCACGTGTCCATCATCACCAAAGTTGCCTCGGCTCGGGAACTTGGGTACGATTGGGGAAGGTCACTTCGTGAGCACCCCCGCTCGCCCGGTCAAAGACCGGCCTCTACTAACCGTGATATCTAGTTTTGAAAACATTGTGTGTTCTTATTCCGGTTATTAGCCTAGATTTACTATGTGGTGCGCACAGCATACAAGTATAGACTGGGTCGCCTGAATTGGAACAAAACACTTCATGTTTGTTTGTTTGAAAATGATTTGATGGTGCTACCCGCAGGTAGGCTAAGACGTGGATTTGCCACCCTCGGGTGGGCTTAAGAAAACATGATTTTGCCACTATCTAGTGGGCTTAAAACAAACATTTGATGAATTGTCCCAATTTAAGTAACACAACCTCCACCCACAGGCATTCAGGCAGTTATATCACATAAGCAAATAGCCTCATGGTAAGCATGCTATTCATGGCAACACTCACACGCATGCAAGGATGCTAAAGCATAAAAACTCACCGAGTACTCCAAGCCAAAACAGAAACTCATTAGAAATCCATGCATGATCCTAGATACACAGAATTGCCTAATGCAACACATACAAAAATGCAAACTATAGCAGGCTCGGCTATTCTAAACATGGCATATGGAATGCTACAGCTAACATGTATTCAACTTGGAATTGAAATACAAATGCAGTTTGTATGATGCGCCGAGCCCGGTGCGTGCAAAACAGATGAATGATGCAAACATGCTGTCATACTGTATGCTAATTGAAATATGCCCTAATCTAACCATCATAAGCAGGTAAATAAAAGGGAAGAAAGACGTGGGGTTGGAAGACATACATCACACTCACCCACACTTATTACAATCATGCCCTCGCGCAGAGGGTCCGAAAGAATATACAGTCCCGAATGAAAGAATAGTGCAGTCCAAATAATGCAGTCCAAATAATACAAATTCCTAATTAATTTACAAATTAACTAAGAAAATAATGACTGGCATGCAAGCCGGGGACTGCCTTGATCCTGATGAATGATGTATGTTTGGGCTGCCTTGCGCGGAAATTCACTGGAATGCCCCAATTAGCCTCTGTTTTGCAATGATTCTTGGAAAGCGCGCCAAGCCTCGGAAGACCGCTGATTCTTGATATGCTGCAACAGAGAGCAGGAAAGAGGCATAGCAATGTATTTTCACAAATGTATGCATGTCTCGATCCTCGTGCCACCAATCATGCAAATCGATGCATGATGGCCGAGGAGCCGAATTGCACAATTCAATATAGAATGAATGCACATGAACGCTACAACAAAACCTAACTCCATCATGGATAATCCGGAGTGTCGGTGACTTGGGAATTGAGACACGTTCCGTCACTCGGAGTACGAAACGTACCTCGTTTCCCGTGCCCGGGCTAACTCCTATCCCGAACACGATGCAATATGCATGATATGCATGAAATGCAACTAAGATACATCCTAACATGCAACATGCTATGAAATGGCATACACGTTATACGAGGTAATACACAACCGAGCATACACAATGCTATGAATGAAATGGCATACGCAATGCAATAATGGGCTTACACCAACATGAGAGAGCCTCAGCCACACTCACATAAGAGGCCATTAGATGAAAATGAGACAACTCGAAATACGTGCACGCGTGCACGCAAACCGAGGACCGACCCTCAGGCACCGAAATGCCACTCTAACAAGACATGGCAAGACATGGAATATGATATGCAAACATACAAAAATCAGTAGCAAAATGAGGGGTAAAACAGCCCCGAAACAAGGCGAAATGACACCCGGCGCATGGAATCACTCCCGAAATGCGAAACTAGGTACATGAAATGGCTTACAGCTATACAAAGCATGCATAATTAGGACATGAAGTGTAAAAGCAGAAGTAAGAAAGCCCCGAGAAAAGCATTTTTACAGTACAAAACATGGCCAAACAGTAAGCGCAAGTAGGGCTAAAATGACATACAAAAATGGCTCCGCAAGGGAGGCAATGAAACAAGTGGTAGATTCAAAGCCCAAACAGGAAAATACCCTTCTACAACACTGAAGGGGGACCAAAAATATGAACATTTACAGTAGATGACAAGCCCCAAATCAATATAAAAACATGCTCAAAATGCAATGCAAGATATAGGCCAACAAAGGGGTATAACATGAAGTATACAAAACATTCCTCAAACAGCCAAATACCCTTAATGAAACATGACAAGGGGGTCAAAATATGGCCACTTTCAGTTCTAGTCATGGCCGAAAAACAGAAGCAAGGTGAGCTAACAAAGCATGCAAAAAATAGGGACCAAAGAGGGGTGATGAAGCAAGTGATACATGGAGGTCCCAAAAAAGGTTGAGCCCTTCTTCAATGTTGAAGAGGGGCTCAAAATAGGCCTAATTATAGTTTACATCATGCTCAAAAACAGATTACACACATGCTAAAAATACCATGCAAAACAATGGCATACAAGAGGGTATTGAAACAAGTGCACAATGGGGGGCTCAAACAGGGTTGAGCCCTTAAACAAACATGAATAATGACTCAAAAAAATGACCCTTTCAGTTAGGGTCGGAGCCCAAAACAGCAAGCAAATAGGTCTAAAAAATGATACCAAAATGAGTCAAAAAGAGGGGAAATGATGCTTACCCTTGAAGACTACCCCTTGGCTCCCTTTTGGCTTGAGATATGCTGCCTCCTAGCTGCTGGAAAGCTCTCCAAGCTGCTGGAAATGGAGTAGTGGTGGTGGTGCTAGGTGGTGATGAACAAAGGGTGTAGAACTTAGGAATTTTTGAAGGAAATGAGAGAGATGGAGAGAGATATGATGCAAGAGCTCCAAGACCAATTTTTTTTCAACCCTAAACACAGTTGAGAGGGCTGGTTATATAGGCCAAAAGAGGGGGAAAATGGGGGCAAAAAAGGGGGGAAAACAATCCAAGTTTCCCCCCAAAAATGTTCAAACCCTCGGACATGGGTGTAGTGGAAAACAAAATTCACTTCTAGGACACACTTGGGGAGGGCGGCATGGCCGGCTAGTTATAAAGGGAAAAAAATTCATTTCACAAAATAGGTGGCCGGCCGGCTAGATTTTCTGGCCGGCCAGTTACTTTCTGGGCAAAAAAATGGGTTTCCGGAAAGAAAAGTGGCCAGTGGGTGATTTGGAAGTCCAATGATGGCAATTCAAGTATCCAAATTGAAGCCCCAGAAGTTAACTTTCCAATGGCGCAAACCTTGCATCAAAATTCCTCCTGTGGAAAAAGTTATGCCAGTTTCCGTAAAGCCGCGCAGATTTCGGTCCAACCAGAGTGATGCCCGACTTCAATCAACCATATCTCCCCCGTCTGGAATTGAACTTAGGATATTCTTGAGTGAAAAATGAAGCCCCGGAAGTAAGATTTCCAATGGTAGTGGCCTCATATCTTAATTCCTCTTGTGCAAAGAGTTACGCCCATTTCGCTGAAGCCGCGCAGACTTTCTCCTTCCCGGATTCATGCTGAACCACTTTTGACCAAACAAAAAGTTGGTTGTCAGAACAATTGCTGGCTTCCCACCCTCCTACAAGCTTCCTAATAATGAAAATAAGGCCTCCACCAAAAATGAGCCCAAACCGATGCGAAATGAAGGTTCGGGGGCCGAAACGCAAAGTTCGGGACCCCGAAAACTGACTGTTGGGCACCGGGAGTGGTGTTCGACCACGAAGTTGGTCTCTCGGACCCCAGTGTCCCTCAAAAGGGAGTAAATAAGATGCGTGCCAAAAATCGAAGCAAACGGAGGTAGTTAGGCTGTCCCGAACCGAGGCACACGGCCTGACGGCTCCGAAAATCGGAAACCAGGCTCCGAAATGGGAAAAATGGCCTGCGACCACGAGACGTAGCCTATGGCCACTGAGAGATATCTACGAGACCTCTCCCTCCCCTCAGGAAGAGAAAACAGAGAAAACCGAGCTTGGTTTGCAAACCGAGGCAAGGCACAGAAAAGTCCAAAAGTTCGGAGGCAAAGCTCACGGCCGAGACTCCGCAACCTCAGAACGAGCACAGTATACGACATCACCAAGCGCTCAATCGGTGACGTCTGAGTCTTAAGGTCGGTCAAAAATGGGGTGTCTACAGTTGCCCCTCTTTGACAGAACTCGAAAGTCATAAGAATGACGGGAGTAAATGTCAAAGCCCAGAGACGACCCATTTTTGACAAGGCCGAAGACTTAGACAAAGCAGACAAGATAGACAAAGATGTGCCCGCAGGCATGCCCGCAGGCAGGGGCAAAATGCAAATGATATGCGGGAAGATTTTGATAATTGGACTTATACGCTACGCGAAGCCGGTTTGATAATTGGACTTATACGCTACGCGAAGCCGGTTCGAAAATTGGACTTATACGCTACGCGAAGCCGGTTTGAAAATTGGACTTATACGCTACGCGAAGCCGGTTTGAAGATTGGACTTACACGATACGCAAAGCCGGTTTGAAAATTGGACTTATACGCTACGCGTAGCCGGTTTGAAAATTGGACTTATACGCTACGCGAAGCCGGTTTGAAAATTGGACTTATACGCTACGCGAAGCCAGTTTGAAGATTGGACTTATACGCTACGCAAAGCCGGTTTGAAAATTGGACTTACACGCTACGCGAAGCCAGTTTGAAAATTGGACTTATACGCTACGCGAAGCAGGTTTGAAAATTGGACTTATACGCTACGCGAAGCCGGTTTGAAAATTGGACTTATACGCTACGCGAAGCCGGACATCACTCATGATCATGCAAAGAAAGCTGTAATGAAACAATTATGCAAAATAAATGCAACATTTTAAGCAAATGCTAGACAAGCAAGTAAACTCGAACCAAACTATACCTCATGCAGAAAGGATGTAAGAAAATCATGGAATCTTCACGAACATGTACGATAGATACACAAAGGTGAACGAAGCATGTGATTGATGCACGAAGCGAGCGTGTGTGATAGATACACAAAGCGAATGTGTGATAGATACACAAAGTGAAGTGAGTGTGATGGATACACTATATGAAGCAAAGTGTGATGGATACACTAGGTGAGTGTGTTATGGATACACAAAGCGAACGTGTGATAGATACGCAAAGTAGGCATAGTGTGATAGATACAAAGCGAGTGTGTGTGATTGATACACAAAGTAGGCATAGTGTGATAGATACAAAGCGAGTGTGTGGTAGATACACTATATGAACAAAGTGTGATTAATACACTAAATGAATGAAGTGAGCAAAGTGTGATGGATACACAAAAGGCAAACGCAAAGTGTGATAGACGTACAATAGGTGAACACGAAGTGTGATCGATGCACTAAGTGAACAAGTGTGATGGATACACTAAAGGTGAACACGAAGTGTGATAGATGCACTTAGTGAACAAAGTATGATGGATACACTAAAGGTGAACACAAAGTGTGATAGATGCACTATGTGAACTGAGTGTGATTGATGCACTAAAGGTGAACTCGAAGTGTGATAGATGCACTTAGTGAACCAGTATGATGGATATACTAAAAGCGAACACAAAGTGTGATAGATGCACTATGTGAACAGAGTGTGATTGATACACTAAAAGTGAACACAAAGTGTGATAGATGCACTATGTGAACAGAGTGTGATTGATACACTAAAAGTGAACACAAAGTGTGATAGATGCACTTAGTGAACAAGTATGATAGATATACTGAATGTGAACACGAAGTGTGATAGATGCACTTAGTGAACAGAGTGTGATTGATACACTAAAAGTGAACACAAAGTGTGATAGATGCACTTAGTGAACAAGTATGATGGATATACTAAAAGCGAACACAAAGTGTGATAGATGCACTATGTGAACAAAGTGTGATTGATACACTAAAAGTGAACACAAAGTGTGATAGATGCACTGTGTGAACAGAGTATGATAGATACACTAAATGTGAACACGAAGTGTGATAGATGCACTTAGTGAACAGAGTGTGATTGATACACTAAAAGTGAACACAAAGTGTGATAGATGCACTATGTGAACAGAGTGTGATTGATACACTAAAAGTGAACACAAAATGTGATAGATGCACTTAGTGAACAAGTATGATGGATATACTAAAAGCGAACACAAAGTGTGATAGATGCACTATGTGAACAGAGTGTGATTGATACACTAAAAGTGAACACAAAGTGTGATAGATGCACTATGTGAACAGAGTGTGATTGATACACTAAAAGTGAACACAAAGTGTGATAGATGCACTTAGTGAACAGAGTGTGATAGATACACTAAATGTGAACACGAAGTGTGATAGATGCACTTAGTGAACAGAGTATGATAGATATACTGAATGTGAACACGAAGTGTGATAGATGCACTTAGTGAACAAGTGTGATGGATACACTAAAGTGAATACATGCGTGATAGATACACAAAATGATAATGTGTGTGATAGATACACAAAACGAATGAAGTGTGATTGATACACTAATAAATGATCTCAAACGGAACTTCTTTGAATGAACCGTACATACAATATCGTGCATGACTGAGAAAGAAACTTGATAGGTACAATGCATTACAATGCATGATGCTTAAGGAAAGCAATAAATAGACAAAGCGGCGCTTTAGAAAGCACCTCATGAGGTGAGTGGCGGTGAACCGCTCTTCTCCGACGGGGATCTCCCCCTTGTGCTCTTCGAACACTTTACCTTCAACTCACAGTACAAAGGCTCTGGAATGCTGACAAGGGTTCTACACGTAGAATACTTTGGATGCTGCCTTTCTTCCTGATCACATTCACAACTTTCCCTATTCTCCAACGGGGTGACAGACTAGGTTGGTTCAGTATCCAGAATTGAGGTGCATACACGCTATCTCAACCTATGGGGCTTCCATACGGATTTCAAGCCGAGGGCACGCCTCTGGGTATTTAAACCAGACTTTAGTCTCGGAAATCCCGAACCTTTGCGTTCTAGGCAACAGCCATTCGAACTCTAGTTTCCACCGTCGCAGTTGGTCTCCTAGGAACTCATTACAAACGCAGTCAAGATGCATCTGGCAGGGGCTGGTATTCAGAGAGAGCATTTCTGATTGCCATTCTGGCTTGAGGCAGACTTGATCTTGAGCTTGAGGTAGAGGCACACTCATACTTCGGAGCATTGACAAGACCTGACAAGGTGTATACGGAATGCGATCTCGGAGCTTACTGAAGTTGAAACAAACTCAGATGCCCGATATTTTCCTTTTTTTGCTTTTGCTTTGCAGTCCGGAACCATTATAGCTTCAGATGGGTCTTGGTTTCACTGTTCTCATATGACCTGGGTTGAACCCTGCGGTTTTATGAAAGAACAAATACTGTTTTGAACAAATGTGAAGAACGGCACGGCACTCGGAGCACAAAACGATTTTATTTTTGAAATTAAGAGATGAGTTTTCGACCAGGTATTGAGCCTACGACTGGACACAGCAAAACGACTCAACACGGAAATAAAAGGCACACAACCTAGACACATCGAGTAACACTCGAGACCACTCAAAACAAGAATCGAGACAAATAAAAAGACACGACACTCAGACGTGCACAGGGAGCCTGTTTCACCGGGTATTGTTTCCCACCCTTTCTCACTTGTGATTCTCACATCACTCGGCCCTCAAGCTCTGTTTTTCTGAAGAAAAAAAAAAGCCCTTTTCTCACTTTTTCTCTCATCGCACATCTCTCTATTCTTCAATCTCTCATTTTTCAATCCCTCCCCTGGGTGGTTGATGGATAAGTATGAAGTTGTGGGCTCTTGCCCCTGGTATTCTACCAGATTCTCATTCTTCTGCACGCAGCTAGTGAATTCCTCCCACAGAGGGGTTGTGCTACAAATGAGTGTGTAGCGAATTTGCAGCTGACACCGGTTGATGATGCTTTGCTGGGAAGTTTGGATGTGATAAGATTTGTCCAGATGATGGAGTGGAATATCTTGCCCCATTCCAGTTCGTGCTTCGCACTTGGCTTGATACCTTATTGCTTGGAGGGTGAGAGGGCTTTCAGCCCTTTGTTGTGCCCTTTTCTGGCGAATACGGTGCCCTTTCCGGCAAGTAAAGTGCCCTTTCTAGCAAGTATTTTGACAAAGGGGAAAAGACAGAACACCTGACTCAACTGTGCCCCTAGTTCATCATTTTGACCATTTTTTGTTTTTGCTTTCTACTAAAACAGTTTTGACCAACATGAGAGTTAGATTAACATGCTTGTTCAATTTTCTGATTTAAAATCATGCAAGTTAGGCTATGAGCACTGAGAGTTTTCCTTTTTTGGGTCCAAGAAATGGTCCAGTTTTGAAAAATGAAGTACTTTTCGAGAAGATTAGTCAACCTCAGTAAAAATTCTCAAAAACTATTTTTGCGAACGACCACTGCTCAATGAGCACGGAACCTACTCTTGAGATGCACAACCTCGGACCCATAGCAATGGAAAATTGCCCCTTGTCTGAAGGACACTGCATGGCAACGGAAAGTTGCCCCTTGTTTGAAATGACACTGCGGCGTTTTGAATGGCAACGGAAAGTTGCCCCTTGTTTGGATAGCACCGCAGCGCGTTGTAGTCAGTCCTCAGAGCAACGAACACAACCAGACTCTCAGATACAGCGAAGACAAAGATGACCAGAACCATCGCATGGACACAGTCGATTTGGAAGAGTTTATGGCTGGACTTCAAAATGAAGTTGCCTACGTATCCCAAAGATGGGAATCAAGCCTTACGTAGTTTGGGGTCAAGGTACACTCGGGTATTAACCTCTCCTTTTTAGGCTCTAACTTTTGCCAAGGCGCCTGTTGCAGGTTTTCAACCTTGCGAGCTTTGTTCTTCTTTCTTTTTCATTTCTTTTCTTCTCTTTCTTTTTTTTCTTTTTTTTTTCTTTCTTCTTTTTTTTCTTTTTTTCTTTCTTTTTTTTTTTTCTTTTTTTCTCTTTTCTTCTTTTTTTTTCCTTTTTGCTTTTTGTATATATCTTTTCTTGCTCTAACTTTTGCCTGGGTTGCCCTTTCCGGGTTTTCGGCCCAGCGAGCCTCTCAAAGGGTAAAAGTGTAACAAGTCCATACCAAATGGTTTTAGGATCTCGAAGCCATCCGTATCCAAGAGAGTGGCTGTTGTTTTGCAAGAGGATTCATCTTCGGCTCTTCGAGCACATCTGACCTCTTTGCCCCTAGTTCAAAGGGTACTTCTGTTCTAGCTTTGCAAGCTTCTTCTGATCTTCTGATCTTCTTGATCCGACTTTCCTGGCCTCTTGTTCGAGGGCTGCTTCGAATCTGGCCACACAGGCCTCACGTCGTAGTTGACCGTTGAACCTTCTGAATTCAAGTTCAAGATTTGGAAGCAAAGGGGTTGAGTCTCGAGGCTGAGAGCGATCCTCGGCTGCACAATCTCAAGAGCGATTCCACACAGGTCTTCGCAGGACCGCGCAAATCATTTTGTTTTTGAAAATTTTTAAGAAAGCGACAAATCGCTCACGCTGAAGATAGTGTGAAACCAGTCTGGATCAAGCCAGGGTCCTTCTCAGTACTCACGCTAACAAGCATGATTTCATTCATTAAGGGCTTAGCACGCCTCTCTTTCTCTCAATTGATCAAAGTTTTACAAATCCCGAGGAATTCCTTCCTCTTTGTTTTCACCGCAGTGTTCAAAAAGTTTTGAAAAACTTAGGTCGTTACAATGACTTCAAGGCACAGAAAAGACAGAGTTCTTAGTCAAATACTGCCATCTTATTCAGAACTTCCGGCATAACTGGCACAAGGCAGAAGCAAACGCGAGAGCGTGAAAATCACTGCTGTTTCATTCAAATCTGTTGGCATTACTGGCTCCCTGGCAGAAACAGACTCAAAACGAAAAGACAAACGCAAAACAAAATGGTGACGCCCGAGGTAACACCCCTGGAATCACCCGACTTCTATATAACAGGACTGACTCGATACAACAAGACAAACCCAAAACAAAAGAGACTGACTCAAAACAAAAAGACAGACTCAAAACAAAACAACAAAACTGACCCAATATCCAAGTCAGAAAGCACAAAAACTGGTATTTGCACATTGCTCAGAACAGTGCGTGCCATTCCCACGTCTGGAGTAAATTGAGCATCATCCACAATTGGTTCATCCCCCGATCACATAATCACATTATCCCCCCCAAGTTCACTGATCAAATGCCGATAGACTTTGCAGGACCTGGTGCGGCAACGACCCCGTTGTCAAATAAATCTTGTACATCATGGCGCAGAGGAAAGCAACTGTCGGTGTCATGACCGGTTTGTTGATGGTAGGCACAGTATTTAGTCTGGTCATGCTTTGCAGGGATAGGATCGGGTAGGGGCCGTTGTTCCAATGGTTTCAAATGTCCTTCCCGGAGTAAGACCTCTAGAGCCTTTGACAGAGGCATATGAAGTGGAGTGAAAACCCTCTTGACTCGAGGTGGGTATTTGGTTTTTTGTGAGCTACTTCCGGACGCACCGGTGAATGGGGCAGCTGTTTTTGATGCGGTAGTGGTAACCATGCCCACTTCAAAAGATCTTGCAGCTGCATCACTACTGGTGGTCGCATTCGAATTGCGGGAAAATGCCCGCCTAGGCTGCTCCTTCTCCTGGTCAATAAGGCCCTGCTTCATGGCATCTTTGATCTGTACTCCCATCTCATGCAAATCTAAAAAGGTATGGATGGGGAGCACGATCATTTTCTGCATTAGTTTGGGCTGGAGGTTGCGCACAACCATCCGTATTTGATCCTTATCCGTTGGCCTAATGGTCATCATTGAGGCCTTCGCCCTCCACCGGGCCACGAATTCAGAGAAGCTTTCTTTAAGCTCCTGCCTTGTCGTTTCAAGATCACGGGTTGTGATCTCGATCTGGGTATTGTATGAATATTGTGCGACGAAGGCCTCGGCCATCTCCTCCCAGCTTCGTTTCACTGAATCCTCCAATTTGGCGTACCAAATGGCCGCGATACCCGACAGGGTCCTGCCAAAAAGGGAGAGCTTCTGTAATCTTGTCAAGCCCATCGGGCGCAGAACATCTGAAAACAAACTCAGGTGGACCATGGGATCTCCTGACCCGTCAAAACGGTCGATGTGAGGCATCTTGAATCTGTCCGGCAATGTCACAGCTGCATTGGTGTATCCGTCCTCAATGTCTAGGATAGCCTTGACTCCCTGGGATTTCTTGAACAGCTTTTCAAGCTTGCTCAACTTCAACACTGTAGGGTCCACCTCGCACTCAAAAGGTGAATCTGGCAAGTTGATTGGTGTTTTAGATAACTGGGGTAAAATTGGGGGCAGAGCCGGCCCTACTGGAATGTCCGTATTTGCTTGGACATTTGGCGTCTCCTCGGGTATCGGAACCCTTAGTGGAGGAGGAGCTTGATGTGAGGCTGATGGTCCGGCGTGCTGTTGCAACCTAGTGATGGGCTCGGCTTGCTGAGCCATGATTGCAGCCTGCTGCTTGGAAAATTCTGCTTGGCGAACAGCGTCCTCCTGCATGAGCTTCATACTTTCTTGCATCTGACGCATCATTGCCTCCATCCCTGACGTGTTCTGCTGATCCATCTGACTGACTGGTATATCTATCCCTGCAGTAGAAACTGAGACCTCAGCCTGACTGTTCACTGGTGGAGTGGATAAGGGCCACTGATCTGGTAACTACTGAACTAGTGATCTGTGCCTGACTGGCCCTCTTCACCCTGCCCCTGGTAAAGGAACACTGATTGCCCTTGAACTGAATCTCTGACCCGACAAAGTCTATCAACACAAGTTCGGTGTACCCGGGGGATATTGGAGCCCTCTGAAGCTATGGTTCCCAGACTACCTAGCAAAAGAGAAAACATGCAGCATCTCAGCCTGATTTCACCAGAACAGATACGAACAAAGCTGAATGAGTGTGCTCTCTACTGAATTCTGCCCAAAATTCGGCCTGTAAACTGTTACCCTCAGGTAAACTGAATCCCAAAATACTGAATTGGTGCCCGCAGGCCTGATGCCCAAACTTGTAAACTGATATATGCATTCCTGTAGAGACGCACTCTAAAAGCACATAACAGATAAGTGAGAGCCAAAACACCCCTATGTTGGGGTAGGGTTTCCCTGTCCTATTTTGTCAGGAGCTAGGGTTTCACTACGCACGCAGCGGTTTCAAACAACCTACAATCGGGTAAGCAACCTGTCCTAGTTTGGAATGGTCACTATGGATCCGAATATGCACTAGGTCGAATGGTCAAAAAGGGTACCCCGGTAAAACCGGGGTTTGTGTTCCCATACTGGCAGAGCCCACAACCGGTCAGCCTTATGGACATGCCTTGACAAGACAAGCCTCTAGCAAACCGTTCAGGAATAGCAGATGGCAAACACGGTGTCCTAGGCGCACCAATGCAAATGCAATGCAAAGAAACACACAAGTGTAGTCAAAACAAGATATCATGAGTTCGAGTCAAGTTCTCTAAATCCCCAGCAGAGTCGCCAGAAACTGTAGACGTCCCCGAACGCCCCGGGAGGGTTAAGTCCCGTTCTGTTCATTTGGGCTCACTACAGTTCAAGGACTCGATTGTCACGGTTCTAAATCTTGAACCAAAGAGTCCAAATCCGGCAAATCGTTTTTGAGAAAACAGATTTTTGAAAGAAGTGCCAAACATGGACTGCTTTGCCAGATACAGAGTCGCCACCTAAATATTTTTTATGGGGAAATTTAGGAAACCCTGACTCGGTGCCAAAGGCCACGTGTCCGTCATCACCAAAGTTGCCTCGGCTCGGGAACTTGGGTACGATTGGGGAAGGTCACTTCGTGAGCACCCCCGCTCGCCCGGTCAAAGACCGGCCTCTACTAACCGTGATATCTAGTTTTGAAAACATTGTGTGTTCTTATTCCGGTTATTAGCCTAGATTTACTATGTGGTGCGCACAGCATACAAGTATAGACTGGGTCGCCTGAATTGGAACAAAACACTTCATGTTTGTTTGTTTGAAAATGATTTGATGGTGCTACCCGCAGGTAGGCTAAGACGTGGATTTGCCACCCTCGGGTGGGCTTAAGAAAACATGATTTTGCCACTATCTAGTGGGCTTAAAACAAACATTTGATGAATTGTCCCAATTTAAGTAACACAACCTCCACCCACAGGCATTCAGGCAGTTATATCACATAAGCAAATAGCCTCATGGTAAGCATGCTATTCATGGCAACACTCACACGCATGCAAGGATGCTAAAGCATAAAAACTCACCGAGTACTCCAAGCCAAAACAGAAACTCATTAGAAATCCATGCATGATCCTAGATACACAGAATTGCCTAATGCAACACATACAAAAATGCAAACTATAGCAGGCTCGGCTATTCTAAACATGGCATATGGAATGCTACAGCTAACATGTATTCAACTTGGAATTGAAATACAAATGCAGTTTGTATGATGCGCCGAGCCCGGTGCGTGCAAAACAGATGAATGATGCAAACATGCTGTCATACTATATGCTAATTGAAATATGCCCTAATCTAACCATCATAAGCAGGTAAATAAAAGGGAAGAAAGACGTGGGGTTGGAAGACATACATCACACTCACCCACACTTATTACAATCATGCCCTCGCGCAGAGGGTTCGAAAGAATATACAGTCCCGAATGAAAGAATAGTGCAGTCCAAATAATACAGTCCAAATAATACAAATTCCTAATTAATTTACAAATTAACTAAGAAAATAATGACTGGCATGCAAGCCGGGGACTGCCTTGATCCTGATGAATGATGTATGTTTGGGCTGCCTTGCGCGGAAATTCACTGGAATGCCCCAATTAGCCTCTGTTTTGCAATGATTCTTGGAAAGCGCGCCAAGCCTCGGAAGACCGCTGATTCTTGATATGCTGCAACAGAGAGCAGGAAAGGGGCATAGCAATGTATTTTCACAAATGTATGCATGTCTCGATCCTCGTGCCACCAATCACGCAAATCGATGCATGATGGCCGAGGAGCCGAATTGCACAATTCAATATAGAATGAATGCACATGAACGCTACAACAAAACCTAACTCCATCATGGATAATCCGGAGTGTCGGTGACTTGGAATTGAGACACGTTCCGTCACTCGGAGTACGAAACGTACCTCGTTTCCCGTGCCCGGGCTAACTCCTATCCCGAACACGATGCAATATGCATGATATGCATGAAATGCAACTAAGATACATTCTAACATGCAACATGCTATGAAATGGCATACACGTTATACGAGGTAATACACAACCGAGCATACACAATGCTATGAATGAAATGGCATACGCAATGCAATAATGGGCTTACACCAACATGAGAGAGCCTCAGCCACACTCACATAAGAGGCCATTAGATGAAAATGAGACAACTCGAAATACGTGCACGCGTGCACGCAAACCGAGGACCAACCCTCAGGCACCGAAATGCCACTCTAACAAGACATGGCAAGACATGGAATATGATATGCAAACATACAAAAATTAGTAGCAAAATGAGGGGTAAAACAGCCCCGAAACAAGGCGAAATGACACCCGGCGCATGGAATCACTCCCGAAATGCAAAACTAGGTACATGAAATGGCTTACAGCTATACAAAGCATGCATAATTAGGACATGAAGTGTAAAAGCAGAAGCAAGAAAGCCCCGAGAAAAGCATTTTTACAGTACAAAACATGGCCAAACAGTAAGCGCAAGTAGGGCTAAAATGACATACAAAAATGGCTCCGCAAGGGAGGCAATGAAGCAAGTGGTAGATTCAAAGTCCAAACAGGAAAATACCCTTCTACAACACTGAAGGGGGACCAAAAATATGAACATTTACAGTAGATGACAAGCCCCAAATCAATATAAAAACATGCTCAAAATGCAATGCAAGATATAGGCCAACAAAGGGGTATAACATGAAGTATACAAAACATTCCTCAAACAGCCAAATACCCTTAATGAAACATGACAAGGGGGTCAAAATATGGCCACTTTCAGTTCTAGTCATGGCCGAAAAACATAAGCAAGGTGAGCTAACAAAGCATGCAAAAAATAGGGACCAAAGAGGGGTGATGAAGCAAGTGATACATGGAGGTCCCAAACAAGGTTGAGCCCTTCTTCAATGTTGAAGAGGGGCTCAAAATAGGCCTAATTACAGTTTACATCATGCTCAAAAACAGATTACACACATGCTAAAAATACCATGCAAAACAATGGCATACAAGAGGGTATTGAAACAAGTGCACAATGGGGGCTCAAACAGGGTTGAGCCCTTAAACAAACATGAATAATGACTCAAAAAAATGACCCTTTCAGTTAGGGTCGGAGCCCAAAACAGCAAGCAAATAGGTCTAAAAAATGATACCAAAATGAGTCAAAAAGAGGGGAAATGATGCTTACCCTTGAAGACTACCCCTTGGCTCCCTTTTGGCTTGAGATATGCTGCCTCCTAGCTGCTGGAAAGCTCCCCAAGCTGCTGGAAATGGAGTAGTGGTGGTGGTGCTAGGTGGTGATGAACAAAGGGTGTAGAACTTAGGAATTTTTGAAGGAAATGAGAGAGATGGAGAGAGATATGATGCAAGAGCTCCAAGACCAATTTTTTTTCAACCCTAAACACAGCTGAGAGGGCTGGTTATATAGGCCAAAAGAGGGGGAAAAAGGGGGGGAAAACAATCCAAGTTTCCCCCCCAAAAATGTTCAAACCCTCGGACATGGGTGTAGTGGAAAACAAAATTCACTTCTAGGACACACTTGGGGAGGGGGGCATGGCCGGCTAGTTATAAAGGGCAAAAAAGTCATTTCACAAAATAGGTGGCCGGCCGGCTAGATTTTCTGGCCGGCCAACTACTTTCTGGGCAAAAAAATGGGTTTCCGGAAAGAAAAGTGGCCGGTGGGTGATTGGGAAGTCCAATGGTGGCCATTCAAGTGTCCAAATTGAAGCCCCGAAAGTTAGCTTTCCAATGGCGCAAACCTTGCATCAAAATTCCTCCTGTGAAAAAAGTTATGCCAGTTTCCGTAAAGCCGCGCAGATTTCGGTCCAACCAGAGTGATGCCCTACTTCAATCAACCATATCTCCCCCGTCTGGAATTGAACTTAGGATATTCTTGAGTGAAAAATGAATCCCCGGAAGTAAGCTTTCCAATGGTGGTGGCCTCATATCTTAATTCCTCTTGTGCAAAGAGTTACGCCCGTTTCGGTTAAGCCGCGCAAACTTTCTCCTTCCCGGATTCATGCTGAACCACTTTTGACCAAACAAAAAGTTGGTTGTCAGAACAATTGCTGGCCTCCCACCCTCCTACAAGCTTCCTAATAATGAAAATAAGGCCTCCACCAAAAATGAGCCCAAACTGGTGCGAAATGACGGTTCGGGGGCCGAAACGCGCAATTCGGGACCCCCGAAAACTGACTGTTGGGCACCGGCAGCGGTGTTCGACCACGAAGTTGGTCTCTCGGACCCCAGTGTCCCTCAAAAGGGAGTAAATAAGATGCGTGCCAAAAATCGGAGCAAACGGAGTAGTTAGGCGGTCCCGAACCGAGGCACACGGCATGACGGCTCCGAAAATCGGAAACCGGGCTCCGAAATGGGAAAAATGGCCTGCGACCACGAGACGTAGCCTATGGCCACTGAGAGATGATCTACGAGACCTCTCCCTCCCCTCAGGAAGAGAAAACAGAGAAAACCGAGCTTGATTCGCAAACCGAGGCAAGGCACAGAAAAGTCCAGAAGTTCGGAGGCATGGCTCACGGCAGAGACTCCGCAACCTCAGAATGAGCACAGTATACGACATCACCAAGCGCTCAATCGGTGACGTCTGAGTCTTAAGGTCGATCAAAAATGGGGTGTTTACAACATGTGTTTTTAATAGCAAAATATCATGCTCAGTACAGGCCGATCTTTGATCGGGCGAGCGGGGGTGCTCATTGCATGACCTTCCCCTCTCATACCCAAGTTCCCGAGCCGAGACAACTTTGGTGATGACGGACACATGGTCATAGGCACGAGTCAGGGTTTCCTAAATTCTCCCAAAATAAAATATTTTGGTGGTGACTCTGTATCTGGCAAAGCAGTCCATGTTCGGCACTTCTTTATAAAAATCAGTTTTCCAAAACGATTTACCGGATTTGGACTCTTTGGTGATTTATCGATCTCACACCGCACATTGTGATATTAGATTCAGAACCGTGACATTTGAGTCCGAACTGTAGTAGCTCAGAGAACAAGACGAAATTCACGCCGCTTCTCATCGCGCGCGCGGATGTCGAGGAGTTCCGGGTCTACAGTTTATGGCGACTCTGCTGGGGAGTTAGAGAACTTGACTCGAACTCATGATATCTTGTTTTGACTACATTATGTGTTTCTTTACATTGCATTTGCATTGGTGCGCCTAAGTCACCGTCGCCGTCTGCTATTCCTGAACGTTAGCCTGAGGCTGTGTGCCATAAGGTTGACCAGTTACGGGCTTTTGCCACAATGGGAACACAAACCCCGGTTGTTACCGGGGCACCCTTTTTGACCATTCGACCTAGTGCATATCGGAATCCATAGTGACTATTCCAAACTAGGATTGGTTGCTTATCCGGTTGTAGGTTGTTTGAAGCCGCTGTGTGCGTAGTTAAACCCTAGCTCCTAACAAAATAGGACAGGGAAACCCTACCCCAACATAGGGGTGTTTTGGCTCTTACTTGTATGATGTTTGCTGTCAGAGTGTGTCTCTACAGGGTTGTGCATATCAGTTTGCAAGTCTGGGTATCAGGCCTGAGGGGCAGCAGTATTTTGGGGGAATCAGTTTTATCTGAGGGTATCAGGTTACAGACAAAATTTTGGGCAGAATTCAATAGAGAGCACAGTCATTCAGCTATGCTCATATCTGTTTTTGATGAAATTGGGCTGAGATGCTGCCTATTTTCTCTTTTGCAGGGTAGTCGTGGAACTATAGCTTCAGAAGGCTCCAATATCCCCCGGGTACATTGGACTTTTACTAATAGACTTTGTCAGGTCAGAGATTCAGTTCAGAGCAGCTAGTGTTTTCTTTCGCTGAGGCAAAGCAGAGAAAGGCCAGTCAAGGCTTACTAGTTTATCTGATCCGTTAGTCACCAGTCATATCATCTCTGTTCAATTCAGCAGACTCATGATGACGCAGAATTCAGAAGAAATTGTGGTCATGGCAACGACATTAAAACAGGGAATCACCATGCAGGATGAGACCGATGTTGAAATACAACGCCCATCTAGGGCACCTACCGCACATCCAATCTGGGAACCCCAATCATTTCAAACCCGTGAGCCCACCACTTTTGAGCTAATGGGAATGATCGGCGATCTTCAGAGAGCTGTGGCTGATCTAGCCTTTGGAATGTCGGCTCCGCCATCGACCATATCACATGCCAGAAATTTCATGCCAAAAGAGCCCCTGCTATTGGGGCAAATTGTAATTGAACTCAGCCAACCTGAAGTCATCCCAAGTTTGGGCAATTACGTGTCGGCAACAACCGGGCTTCGCACTGACGTAGCAACCCAAACCTTTGACCAAGCTAAGGCAAGTGGAAAGAACAAGGTGGAGGCAATCATCGACCCCTATGAACAACTTCTGCAGGCTGTTGAGGCTTTGAAAGCTAGGGGACTGAACAAACAGCAAGTGCTTGGAGTTGCTGCAAAAACTGTGGATGACACTTTCGTCACTTAGAACGAAGGCAGTTCGAGCCAAGGGAAAAATCGGGAGAAGGGCCATCGTACCAGAACTGTTCCTTCCAACCCTAAGTCTACACCCAGGAAAGATCAGCAGACCAAGCTAGTACCTGCCGACCCTTTTTCTAGTACACCCAGCAAAAATCCACAAACCTCGAAATATCAACCCCGAGGTCGCAGGGTCTTCCATGGCCTCTATATGCCTTTGTCCAAGGCTCTTCAAATCCTTGCTGAAAAAGGCCATCTCAAACCTCTTGAGCCTCGACCTCTCCCTAGTCGTCTTTCACCCGGTCATGATACTACTCAGTACTGTGCGTACCATCAACAAACTGGTCATAACATCGACAATTGCTTTCGTCTTCGCCACCAAGTACAGGATTTGTTTGACAATGGGGTCGTCCTTCCACTAAGCTCAGCAAAGTCTATCGTCACTGGATCAGTGAACCTGGAGGATAATGTGATGTGATCAAGGGACGAACCACCTACGGGCGGCGCTCAGTTTACTTCAGATATGGCGTATGGCACGCACTATTTTGAGCATTTGCAAATGCTAGTTTTGTACTTTCTGACTTGGGTATTCGGTCAGTTTTGTTGTCTTGTATATAGTCAGTCTTTTTGTACTGAGTCAGTCATGTCTGTCTTGTTGTATCGAGTCAGTCCTATTTTGTAGGAGTCGGGTGATTCCGGGGGTGTTACCTCAGACATCACTTGCTTGTTTTGTATTTGTCTTTTCGCTTTCTTTTGAGTCTGTTTCTGCCTTGGAGCCAGTTACGCCAGAAGATCTGAATGAAACAGCAGTAATTTTCACACTCTTGTGTTTGCTTCTGTCTTGTGCTAGTTGTGCCAGAAGTTCTGAATGAGATGGCAGTATTTGACTAACATTGTGTCTTTTCTGTGCCTTGAAGTCATTGCATTGACCTAAGTTTTTCAAAACTTTTCAAACACTGTGATGAAAACGAAGAGGAAGCAATTCCTCGGGATTTGCAAAAACTTGATCAATTGAGAGAAAGAAAGGCGTGCTAAGCCCTTAATGAATGAGATCATGTTTGTTAACGTGAGTACTGAGAAGGATCCTGGCTTG
The DNA here is from genome assembly GCA_036172215.1 of Camellia granthamiana. Lineage (NCBI taxonomy): Eukaryota > Viridiplantae > Streptophyta > Magnoliopsida > Ericales > Theaceae > Camellia > Camellia granthamiana. The sequence continues at coordinate 20,307,921 of CM069908.1, forward strand.
GTCCGGATTGGTTCTACACTATCTTCAGCGTGAGCGATTAGTCGCTTTCTTAAAAGATTTCAAAAAATATTTTGCGCGGTCCTGCGAAGACTTGTGTGGAATCGCTCTTGAGATTGTGCAGCCTTGGATCGCTCTCAGCCTCAAGACTCGACCTCCTTACTTTCAAACCTTGAACTTGGATTCAGAATGTTCAACCGTCAACTACAATGTAAGGCCTATGTGGCCGGATCAGAAGCAGCCCATGAATTAGGGGCGAGAATATCAGGTGTGATCAAAAGAAAGCTTGTAAAGCTGGATCAGGAGCACCCCTCGAACTAGGGGCAAAAATGTCCGATGTGCTCGAAGAGCCGAAGATGGATCATTCTGCAAATCAATGAAGATCAGCAAGAATGCCAAATCCCAGAAGGGAGGAAAGAAGAAAGTATTGCTGAAGGACAACTAAGTTCCTATCCACAATACTAGGGGCAAATTCAACCCCCATAGGATGGACTCCAACATCATCAGTAAACAACAGCCATTCTCCTAGATTCAGATGGCCTCGAGATCCTAAAACCATTTGACATGGACAAAGCTACACTTTTACCCTTGAGAGGCTCGCTGGGCTGAAAATCCGAAAGGGCGACCCAGGCAAAACTTAGAGCAAGAAAAAGAACAAAAAGAACAAATGCAAAGAATGAAGAAGAAAAGAAAAAAAAAAGAAATGAAAAGAAAAGAAGAACAAAACTCACAAGGTTGAAAACCCAGAAAGGCTGGCCTTGGCAAAAGTTAGAGTGCAAAAGGAGAGGTTAAATACCCGAGTGTACCTTAACCGGAACTACGTAAGGCTTGATTCCCATGTTTGGGATACGTAGGCAACTTCATTCTGAAGTCCAGCCATAAACACTTCAAATTCAACTGTCCTATCCATGAGATTGAACGGGTCATCTTTGTCTTCTCTGTATCTGAGAATTCGGTTGTAATTGTCACTGTGAGAACTGGTTGCCATGTGCTGCGGTGCTATTCAAACAAGGGGCAACTTTCCGTTGCTGTGCAGCGTCCTTCAAACAAGGGGCAATTTTCCATTGTTTTGGATCTGAGGTTGTGCATCTCAAGAGTAAATTCTGTGTTGGTCGAGCGGTGGCCATTTGCAAAAACAGTTTTTAAGAATTTTTACTAAGGTTGATTAATTCTCTCGAAAATTATTCCATCTTTTCCAAAACTGGACCATTTTTTGCGCCCAAAAAGGGAAAATTTTCAGTGCTCATAACCTAACTTGCATGATTTTAAATCAAAAAATCGAACAAGTATGTTAGTCTAACTCTCATGATGGTCAAAATTGTTTTAGTAAGAAAATCAAAACAAAAATGGTCAAAATGATGAACTAGGGGCACAGTTGAGTCAGGTGTTCTGTCTTTTCCCCATTGTCAACATACTCGCCAAGAAAGGCACTCTACCTGCCAGAGAAAGGTACAACTGAAGTTAACAACAAAGGGCTGAAAGCTCTCTCACCCTCCAAGCAGCGAGGTATCAAGCTAAGTGCGAAGCACGAACTAGAATGGATCAAGATATTCCACTCCCCTCATCTGGACAGATATGGTCACATCCGAACTGGCCAAGGGCGTCACCAACCGCTGTTAGCTGTGGATCTACTACACACCCAGTTGTAGCACAACCCCTATGCGGGAAAGTTCACTGTTGTGAGTAGAAGAAGAAGAATTTAGTAGAATGCTAGGGGCAAGAACCCGTAACTTCTTGTTTATCCATCAACCACCCAGGAGAGGGATAAAAAAATGAGAGATTGAAGAATAGAGAGATGTGCGATGAGAGAAAAAGTGAGGAAAGGGCTTTTACAGAAAAATAGAGCCTAAGGCCCGAGTGATGTAAGAATCACAAATGAGAAAATGGTGGAAAACAACACCCGAAGAAACTGGCTCTTCACGAACTAAGAGGTCTCTCGTCTTTGTAACACGTCTGAGTGTCGTGTGTGTTGTTTTGTTTTGCCTCGATTCTTGTTTTGAATCGTTTCAAGTGTCTCTCGATTTGTTTAGGTTGTTTACCTTTTGTTTTTCTTTATTGAGTCGTTTTGACTGTGGTCAGTTGTACGCTCAATACCCTGTTGAGAACCCTTTTCTCATTACAATTTCAAAAATGAATCGTTTTGTGCTCGGAGTGCTGTGCCATTCTCCACATTTGTGCAAAACAGAATTTGTTCTTTCATAAAACTGCGGGGTTCAACCTAGGTCAGGTGAGAACAGTAAAACCAAGACCTATATGAAAATAGGGAAAATTTGGAGCATTTGAGTTTGTTTCGGCTCCTGCAAGTTCCGTCATTGCATCCCGTATGTTCATAATGAGCTGTGTGTTCAGAATGGGCAGTATGCTATATAAGCCGTGTGCCAAATAAACCGAGTACTGTGTTATGAGCTGTGTGTTCAAAGTGAGCGGTACCCCATATGAGCCGTGTGCAGAATAAACTGAGTACTGTGTTATGAGCTGTGTGTTCAGAGTGAGCGGTACCCCGTGTGAGCCGTGTGCAGAATAAAATGAGTACTGTGTTATGAGCTGTGTGTTTAGAGTGAGCAGTACCCCGTATGAGCCGTGTGAAGAATAAACTGAGTACTGTGTTATGAGCTATGTGTTCAGAATGAGCAGTACCTCGTGTAAGCTGTGTGCAGAATAAATAGAGTACTATGTTATGAGCTGTGTGTTCAGAATGAGCAGTGCGCGGTACGAGCTGTATGTTCAAAGTGAATAGAATACTATGTCGACCATTTTCATGCCAGAATGGCAATCAGAAGTGCTCTCTCGGAGTACCAATCCCTGCCAGAGGCATCTTGGCCGTGTTTGCAGTGAGTTCCTAGGAGATCAACTGCGACGGCAGAAACTAGAGTTCGAATGGCTGATGCCTAGAACACAAAGGTTTGGAATTTCGTTTAAATACCCAGGGGTGTATCCCCAGCTTGAAATCTGTATGGAAGCCCCATAGGTTGAGGTAGCAGGTATGCATCTCGATTTTGGATACTGAACCAACCTAGCCTGTCACCCCCGTTGGAGAATAGGGAAAGTTGTAAATATGATCAGGAAGAAAAGTGGCATCCGTGGTTTCCCCAGCAGATGTTGCTCCTTGTCAGCATTTCAGGACCTTTGTACTGTGAGTTGAAGGTAAGAGTTCGAAGAACACAAGGGGAGATCCCTGTCAGAGCAGAGCGGTTCATCGCCACTCATCTCATAAGGTGCTTTCTAAAGCGCCACTTTGTCTGTTCATTGCATTCCTTAACATCATGCATTGTATTGCATTGTACCTTTCAAGTTTCTTTCTCATTCATGCACGGTATTGTATGTACTGTTCATTCAGACGAGTTCCAGTTCAGTTTGACTGATACCTTTCTCCTCTTGCGTTTGGCGCGTGTTTGGAAACCCCTTCTCCTCTCGCGTTTGGCGCGCGTTTGGATACCTTTCCTCTCTCGCATGTGTTATGCTAAGAGGTTTTCCCTTTCCTCTCTCGTGTGTGATACACTGAGAGGTTTTCCCTTTCCTCTCTTGCGTGTGATATGCTGAGAGATTTTTCTTTTCCCTCTCTCACGTGTGCTACGCTGAGAGGTTTACCCTTCCTCTCTCGCGTGTGCTACGATGAGAGGTTTTCCCTTTGCTCTCTCGCATGTGCTACGCTGAGAGGTTTACCTTTCCTCTCTCGCGTGTGCTACGATGAGAGGTTTTCCCTTTGCTCTCTCGCGTGTGCTACGCTGAGAGGTTTACCTTTCCTCTCTCGCATGTGCTACGCTGAGAGGTTTACCCTTTCCTCTCTCGCGTGTGCTACGCTGAGAGGTTTACCCTTTCCTCTCTCGTGTGTGATACGTTGAGAGATTTTCCCTTTCCTCTCTCGCGTGTGCTACGCTGAGAGATTTTCACTTCCTTCTCTCGCGTGTGATACACTGAGAGGTGTGCCTTTCCTCTTGTTGCATTGTTATGCACACTCTCCTTCTTTCCAAAACACCGGAATATGTCCCTATGTTTCTCTCTCTTTCCGAAACACCAGAATATGTCCCTATGTTTCTCCCTCTTTCCGAAACACCAGGATATGTCCCTATGTTTCTCTTTCTTCCGGAAACACAGGGATATGTCCCTATGTTTCTTCTTCTCCCTTTTTCCTCACACGATTTCAGCGTGTTTGGAATTTATCTCAGGTTGCGTCGTGTACGCGCTTTGGCGGGTTGTTTTGGACCTCCTCTCACGATTTCAGCGTGGTTTAAGTGTCCCTTTTCCTCACACGATTTCAGCGTGTTTGAAATTTATCTCAGGTTGCGTCATGCACGCGCTTGGGCAGGTTGTTTTAGACCTCCTCTCACGATTTCAGCGTGGTTTGAGTGTCCCTTTTCCTCACACGATTTCAGCGTGTTTGGAATTTATCTCAGGTTGCGTCGTGTACGCGCTTGGGCGGATTGTTTTGGACCTCCTCTCACGATTTTAGCGTGGTTTGAGTGTTTCTTTCCCTCACACGATTTCAACGTGTTTGGAATTTATCTCAGGTTGCGTCGTGGATGCGCTTGGGTGGGTTGTTTTGGACCTCATCTCACGATTTTAGCGTGGTTTGAGTATCCCTTTTCCTCACACGATTTCAGCGTGTTTGGAATTTATTTTAGGTGGCGTCGTGTACGTACCTAGGCAGTTTTTTTTCGGAACTCCTCTCACGATTTCAGCATGGTTTGAGTGTCCCCTCTTCCTCACACGATTTCAGTGTGTTTCAAATTTGTCTCAGGCTGCGTTGAGCACACTCTTGATTGGTTGTTTTCGGATTTGTTTTTCCCTCTCTCTTGATTCCAGCATGGTTGGAATATGTCACCATTTGCATTTACTGTACTGTCTTGCATTGTGCATGCATTTCATCGCACTGTCTTGTGCACTCGCACTGTTTAGCGCATCGCGTTGTTTAGTGCATCGCACTGTCTTGTGCACTCGCGTTGTTTAGCGCATCGCGCTGTTTAGCGCATCGCACTGTTTTGTGCACTCACACTGTTTAGCGCATCGCGTTGTCTTATGCACTCGCCTATTTTGCGCATCGCGCTATTTTGTGCACTTTACTTGCATTGTGCATGCATTTCATTCGCACTGTTTTGTGCATTATATAGTATCATTCACGCTATTTTGTGCATCATGCTATCTTGCGCACATCGTCTGCACTTGTTAGTGCGTTGCATTGTTTTGCACCCATATCTAGCTTGCGTTGTCTCGTATGTCACTCGCATTGTTATGCGTCACACTTAGGTTGCATTGTTATGCACCCCTACCGCATTGTTATGCGTCACACTTAGGTTGCATTGTTTTGCATCCCTTCCACATTGTTATGCGTCACACTTAGGTTGCATTATCGTGCACCCCCTTCACTTGCGTTGTCATGCACTTTTCACTTGCATTGCTATGCATGTTTCTAACGATATTGTACCTGTTGAATTTCTTTCTTTTGCAGGCACGATATTGTATGTACGGTTCATTTGAAGCTGGCGCGACCAGACGAACCGGACGGTATTGTATGTACTCCGCGTGAGACATAGTGAGAATTGTATAATTCTCTTATATCCTTTATGCATGTAATGTAGTTTGATTTGTATTCGCCTGCTTAAAACTGTTGCATTTATTGTGTATAATTGCTTCATTACAGCTTTCTTTGCATGATCATAAGTTATATTCGGCATCTTGCATTGTCCTTTGCATTTTGCCCCTGCCTGCGGGTACATCTGTTTGATTTCTTGTGTGTTTGTCTAAATCTTCGGCCTTGTCAAAAATGGGTCGTCTCTGGGCTTTGACATTCACTCCCGTCACTTATGACTTCCGAGTTCTGTCAAGAGGGGCAACTGTAGACACCCCATTTTTGACTGACCTTAAGACTCAGACATCATCGATTGAGCACTCGGTGGTAGTGCATGTTGTGCTCGTTTTGAGGTTTCGGAGTTTTGGCTGAGAGCCTTGCCTCCGGGCCTCTGAACTCTTTGTGCTTCGGCTTGGTTTGTAGACTAGGCCTTGTTTTCCTTGCCTGAGGGAGGGAGAGGTTTTGTAGACCATCTCTTTGTGGTCGTAGACCTCTTTTTGAGGTCGTAGACCACTTTTCCCGTTTGGAGACTAGTTTCTGGTTTTCGGAGCCTTCGGCCGCGCGCCTTGTCTCGAGACCGCTTAACGTTCTCCGTTTGGCGTAGTTTTTGAACCACACCTTGTTTCTTTGGCCTAGAGGGCCATTGTGGGTTGGGAGACCACTTTTGTGGTCGTAAACCACTTTTGGTGCTTGTCAGCTAGTTTTCGAGGCTCCCGGCTACGCGCTTTGCCTCTCGAACTTTCGTCTTGTATCCATTTTGGTTTGTTTTTGGTACAAACCTTGTTTTCCTTGTTTGAAAGGTGGTACAAGGGTGGGAGACCAATATTTCTCCTTGGAGAACACTTTTCTTCCCGCCAGCCAGTTTTCTAATCTAACAACTGGTCTCCTGGGTCTTTTGGCCACCTTTTCTGGTCGGCCACCCCCCTGGCTTGTTTTCAGTGTGCTGATCATCTCCCACCATGGCCGACCACTTGTTGTCTTGGGAGACCACTTGTGGTGGTCAACCGACCACTTGAAATAACTGGCCGACCACTTCAAGTGGTCGGCTGCTTTTTGCCACCTTTTTGGAGATATTATCCTCCAGCTGGCATAGCTGGAGGGCACTGAAGCTATTCTCCATACACATGTATGAAGGGATTGCCTTGAACCTTAGCTTCTCCAAGAAGCTTTGCTTTTGGTTCTCTATAAGAGAGAACCATTTTCTACCTCCTCTAGGGTCAGAAAAAAGGGCTGGAGTAATACATATAGTTTTGTATCTATACTTCTTCATTTTGCTCTTGTTTTGTGTTCGAAAGTGTAGTTTTGTCTTGCTTTAACACATAAACACACACTCAAACACCTTACCCTTGGAGCTAAGGTCCCTTGAGGTTGTTCTTGAAGTTCTTAGGCTGGTTTTGGTTCAAAAAGTGTGCTGGAGTTGCAGTAGTAAAGGCGGTCTTCAAGGGTGAGTCTTTAATCCTTAAATCCCCCATTCTTGTTTAAGCTTTTGGACCCTTTTGCATGCTGTTTTGAGCTTAGCTTCCTACTGCAAAAAGTTCTATTTTTGTGTGGTTTAAAAGTTTGTTTAAGGTCACTTTTGTGTTTGGGGTTGTTTACCCCCTCTTAGGCCTTGTTTGGCCTTGCTTCTGTGCCTTCTTTGTGAGCCTTTGGGACCACCTTGTTTTGGCCTTCTCACCACTGAAACTCAGAGGAATTTCAATGGTGGGAAGGGTGCTTTGAGGTCCCAAATAGGAGAGGGTCATCCCCTCACCTTGTGTCTTCAATACTTGTCTTCATTAGCCTCATGTGTGAGCATGTTTGTTAAGCTTATGTTGGCCATATCTTAGCTTATATTTGTGGTTATTTTGCTGTGGCATGCCACTGTTTTTGCTTGGTTTTGTCACTCCATGCATGCATAATACACTTGTAGTGTAAATCACACAAACTAGTCTTGTATGCTTCGTGAAGTAGCATGTCATTCTAGCTTTTTTTTCTTTCCATTTCAGCATGTTTTTGGTGATGTCTTGCCATGTCATACCTCTGTTAGGGTTTGGTTTGGTTAGCCTTTGCATGCTCCATGCACTTGTAGTGTAATCCCACAAACTAGCCTAGTGTGTAACCATGCCTTAACATGTCATTCTAGCATGCTTTTGGCTTAACTTCATGAAGCTTTTGTCCATGTTTTAACATGTTTTAACTCTAATTTTGGTTATTTTGGCCATGCATGCCTTGCTTTGTATAGCCATAGTTCAATCTAACTTGTTAGCTTTGTGCATCAAGTCCACTAGCATGCTTTACTTGGACTATTTGAATGATTTGGAATCATTTATTATGTGATTTCAGTTCATGTTTCATGCTCATGCACTTGCATTTATCACCTATTCAATACGTTGGAGGGTTTGTCCCTTTATGCCTTAACTTGAATCATTGTGTATGTCTTCATGCCTTAGCTTGCGAGCTATCATTTCAGTGTGTTTTTGGGGTTATTATGCCATGATATAACTCTGATTTTTGTTGGTTAAGTCATCCCATGCTTGGTCTTAATAGGTGTAGTGTAATCGACCTTATTTGCCTTGTATGCATCATGTCTTATGCCTTCCATGCTAGCTTGTTTTGGCTTCCTTCCATGCATGTTTTAGACTCATTTTAACATATTCTAGGACTGTTTTTGGTTGCCTTTGCCATATCCTTCATGCTTTGTATAGCTGTAGTGCAATTGGCCTTGTTAGCTTTGTGTTTTGTTGACTCATGCATGCTATCTTTGAGCTACTTAGATGATTTGGCATCATTTAATACTTCATTTCAGAGCTTATAGCATTGCCATGTTCCCACTTCATTCACTCTTTAAGTGCCTTAGAGTATTGTGCATTGTTGCCTAGTTTATGGCTTAGCTTGTATGCTTGCATGCCTAGGTTTTTTAGTCCCTATCTCAGCACGTTTAGGTCCTCGTTTTGACCTACTTAAGCTCTGTTCATGTTTGGTTCATGCATTTGTTCCATGTATTGCATGCCTCCTTCATAGTCCTCTTTGATAGCTTCATGCTTTAAGGACCCTACCATGCCATACTTGTGTTGTTTGAATGATTTGGCATCATTTCTTGCTTAATTTCAGCGCACTTAGTGTTGTTACACTTCCATGCTTTTCACTCTTTAAGTGCTCTTGAGAGTTGCACTTTAGTGCCTTGATTGGTGAGCCAATTGGCATGCATGTTTGCTTGTGTTCTCGGTGCCTTCGTTTTAGCATTATGGCCACTAATTTGGGCATGGCTGAGGCCTATCCATTTTGGTTTAAGTCCATTGTGCATTATGTATGCCATGTAGTTCATAGCATTGAGTATTCCATGTTGTTCGCATGATTGATTTAGCATTATACATACCATGTTGTTTGCATGCTTAGGTCACATTGCATCGAGTATGCCATATTGATCATTGCATTGAATGTGCCATGTTCATTGCGTTACATATGTTAGTAGTCATTTGCATTGTGTATGTCAAGTTGTTCCTTTGCATTGAGTATGCATGTTCCTAACATTGCTAAGTTGCCCTCATTGTATTGCATTGTGTATGCATGCATTAGCATCGTTCGTATGTCATTAGCTTTGTTAAGTTGATCATATCACATTGCATTGTGTATGTAGTTGCATGTTTGCATGTTTAAGTCACATTGCATGTTTTCCATGTCACTTGTATTGCATTGTTGTTTCGAATAGGTGTTAGTCCAAACACGAGAAACGAGGGACGTTTCATACTTAGAGTGATGAAACGTGCCTCAATTCTCGGTCGCCGACACTCTTGATCATACATGATAGAGTTCTAGGCACTTATGCATTTACTTGTGCATTCATTTTCATATTGAATTGTGCAACTTCGCCTCTCAGCCATCATACATTGAGATACGTAATTGGTGGCCCGAGGGTCGAGAACCATACTCCCTTGAGCTTATGAATTGATAGGGAGGGTGATTGTGCACACATATCTTGCAAATACATTGCCATGCCCTTTCTTGCTCTCTGTTGCAGCAAACTGGAATCAAGCAGCAACAACTGGTTGGCCAGCCAGAAAAACTAGCTGGCCGACCATTTTTCCTAGCTTTCAACAAAGATAAGTGGTCGGCCATGGCTGCAGACACCAACAACTAGTCGGCCACCCTCCTACAGGTTCCCAAATGTGTTAGAAGCTACCTGCAGCTTGGTGCAAGGTTTTGAGGACAAATGAAAACAGAGGCAAATCGGGGCATCGCATTGGATTTCCGAATGAGGCGACCGGGCATGCATCCAGTCTTCTCCTTCTGAGAACCTCATGTTTTATTGCTTTCCTTAGCTGCCATGCTTAGATAGCTAGCTTATGCTTTGGTTTGTACCTTTAATAGTTAATGCGTTTAGCTATTTCAATTTATTTTGTAATAGTTAGTTAATTAGGATTAGTTAATTAATTTGTGTTGTAATAATTAGTTTAATTAGCTTAGATTAGCTAGTTAGCTTCTTATTCAGTCCCTCCGTCGAGATGGCGCATTGTTGTAATAAGCGTGCGTGCGTATGATGCATGTCTTCCAACCCCCATTTCTTTCTCCCTTTTACTTAACTGCTTACGATGGTTAGTTTTAGGGCATATTTTGTTTAGCATACCTTATGCTTTGCATGCATGCATCATTCATCTGTCTTGCATGCACCGGGTTCGGCACATCATACTAACTGCATTGTATTTCAATTCCAATTTGAATACATGTACCAAGTTGCATTTCACATGACATTCTAGAATAGCCGAGCCTATTTTAATTGCATTTTTGCATGTGCTGCATTAGCCATCTTAACATAAACTAGGATCATGCATGATTTCTAACTAGTTCTTTGTTTTGGCTCGGAGTACACTGTGAGTATTTACGCTTTAGCATACTGCATGTGTGTTATTAATTGCCATGAAAGCATGCTTGCCATGAGGCTAACTGCTTATTTGATATAACTACCTGAATGCCTGTGGGTGAAGGTTGGATTGCTTGAATTGGAACAATTCATCGACTTCCGAATTTTAGCCTACTTGCGAGTAGCAAACTTCAAACCATTTTCATAAACGAACATGCAATGTTTTGTTCCAAATTAGGCAATCTAGTCTATACTTGTTTGCTGTGCGCATCACATAATAATTCTAGGTTAAATAATCGGAATAAGAACACATGTGTTTTCAAAAACAAAATATCATGCTTAGTACAGGCCGATCTTTGATCGGGCGAGCGGGAGTACTCATTACATGACCTTCCCCTCTCGTACCCAAGTTCCCGAGCCGAGGCAACTTTGGTGATGACGGACACGTGGCCTTAGGCACGAGTCAGGGTTTCCTAAATTTCCCCAAAATAAAATATTTAGGTGACGACTCTGTATCTGGTAAAGCAGTCCATGTTTGGCACTTCTTTATAAAAATCAGTTTTCCAAAACGATTTGCCGGATTTGGACTCTTTGGTAATTTATCGATCTCACATCGCACATTGTGAGATTAGATTCAGAACCGTGACATTTGAGTCTGAACTATGGTAGCTCAGAGAACAAGACGAGATTCGCGCCGCTTCTCATCGCGCGCGCGGATGTCAAGGAGTTCCCGGGAGCGCGTCTACACAGTGTTATTAGGTTTCACTGCATTTATTATGAAATTTGTATCAATGATTTTAACTGTTTAATGTATAAGACTAGTCGAGTAATTTATTCCTGTAAAAAATTCTTAAAAATAAATTATTGATCCAAATATGATCTGATCAAATAGTTATTGATATCTGATCAATATAATTTTTTACAGGAATAAAATACTCAACGAATTTTACACATCAAATCAGGTCATCGATATAAATTCTGTGGTGGGTCCACAATGACCCAACAGCACTCTCCAATTAGCTTTCTCAACTGGAGAAAAGATTCACCCATAATTAAAAATAGACTTTTTTTTGGTAAATTACAAATACACTTTTAGATTTGTTTAAAATATAAATTGTTTCTTGTAATTTTAAAGATTATAAATACTTCCTTATTAGAATTTTATTTTACAGAATTAACAAAAAATAAAATAAAATTCATAATTGATTTCTTATACAATAATAAAATTACTTTAATTATTAAATATATTTCTGACATCATTAAAAAATATTAATTGACTTGATAATTTATTAATAAAATGCATCATTTGTTATGCAATTAAAAATTTCAATAGGCAGGATGTAATTTTCTAAACTATAAACGCAATTTGTATTTTAAACAAATTTCAAAAAATATATTTTAATTTACCTTTTTTTCTAAGTTTTTTGTACAATGGTATCTGGGGCTTTGTGCCAACTAATTCCCAAAAATTTTACCAAATGTCTCACATGGGTGTGGGACCCATACAATGTGGGTCACATGTGGGTCCCACACCCATGTGAGACATTTGGTAAAACTTTTGGTAGAATTTTTTGGGCCTCTAGCATTTTTGTTCTCAAATACATTAGTCTTTGTGTCACATATACCAAGAAATTACCTAGTCATCATCCAAAAATAATGAAAATACTAAATTACGATAATTTTTATACAAAATTTGTTATAAAAATGATATAAATATTTATAAATTATGATCATAACAATAGATATTTTGTTTTTAAATAAAAATATCACAACACACCACATAAAATATATGTATATATATATAAGCATGGTTCATACTTTGCCTATCGAATCATCAAAGAAGTAATGCTATAAAAATAAAATAAATTTAATATTTTTTATTTATTGATGTAACAATCATCAAATTATTATAGTGCATTAATTTTAAATATCAAAGTTTAATTTTCCTAGTATAGATTATTCTACCTGCCTTGTGGCCTAATAACATGGAAGCAGAGCTTGTGTTTGATAATGAGAGGTCGTGGTTCATCTTCTTTCTGGAACTAATCTAAGAATTGATAAATGACTTTATCAATAAAAAATTAAATAAATAAATAAAAGTTTGATGAACCACAATAATAAAGAAAGGCAGGGTGATTTTATTTATACTTAAATAATAATTCTGTACACTTAATTAAAAGAAAGGCAGGGTGATTTTATTTATACTTAAATAATAATTCTGTACACTTAATTAAAATTTTAAAATTTTAACTCTTATTATATTTTAATATAAATTTACAATACATATTAAATCCTAAAATAATTTTTTTTTTTTTTTTTTTTTTTTGCATAATACACCCTAATCATTTATGCATATTCTTCATATTCAAGTCTCTTCATCTCTTTCTCTAATTTTAATTATTTTCTCTTTATCTTTTTTCTCATTTCAAAACTCCAATTCATCTACCAAAACTCATCATTATCATTAACATTATTATTTCTTATTATGTTGTTACTTGCAAATAAAAGAAAGTTTGAACAAAATTAAATAATAAATAAAAATAATAATAATAAAATATTTTTCGAAACAATCCATCAAAAAGGAGGTAAGTATTTATATAAGTATTTTACGTCATCACAGTTCGGCCTTTCAAAGTCAAGCAAAGGCAATATGTTTGGCATACTAGGTCCGAACAACTTCAGGAAATATCAGAAATTAAAATCAACTATTGTGGTTCTGAAAAGCCTACAACCATTATCCTATACAATGAAAAATGGAATCAACCAAAAAACATGAGGAATTTACCTACTTATGGGGATGAAACAATGTCCTCCTCCATCATCTTCTTCTTCTTCTTCAGTATTTGTCAATGATGAGAGTGAGTGAATACCATGGCTAAAAAGAGTGGAAAAGAGGGAGAGAGTCTTTTTTGAATTGATTTGTTTATTATTTGAGTGTACAACAAATTGTGATTTTGTCTTGAAGAATAATTTGTGAAAAAATATAGGATGTATTGAAAGTATATTATAACTCTAAATAATTTAATAGAGGATATTGACAAATTGGGCATACTTTTTTTTTCTTTTCTTTTCTTTTTTTTTTTTTTTTTTTTTTGATGTAACTTGTATCACCTAGAAAGGAAGAGATGTAATGGGGTTAAAGCCTAATAGATTATGGCTAGAGGCCCATTGGACCGGATTCATGGGCTATGAGTAAAAGTTGAAGAACTTGGGCCTCTGCAACCTTTTGGTTTTGTGGTAGTGGGCTCATGAACAAGGGCCCAATCCTCATGTTCAGTACTTTGTTCCAATAACACTTGCTAAGTTAGTTGGGATAAACTATTTCGGTGGTGCTACATATATCAGTTAATATATTAATTAGTGTATCAATATATGTTATGACATTATTATTGACCCCATCCATTATACAAATTATAAATATTCAAAACTTCTAAAATTATGTCACATCATCTGTTAATACACTAATTAGTATACTAATTGATGCATGACATTATTCAAACTATTTTGCCATGATACAATTTCTTTCACCTGCTCTTAATATTGATATACGTCCGTCGCACTCTCATTAGTTTCCGAGTTTTTTTTTCTAATATTATGAAAAAAAAAAATTTAGAGAATTAATCGACTTTTTAAATTATTTGAAAAACTGACCTACTTTTTGAAATCGCGTGTTGAAAATATAATATATGTTAGTGATATCCACGTCATTATAAAATTACATTTTCAATTTAAAATTACATTTTCAAAATATGATTTTAAAAAAGCAAGTTAGTTTCCTAAATAGTTTGAAAAGTGTGCCAATTTTCTAAATTATTTTTTATTTTTAGAATATTTAAAATAAATAATAAAAAAACTCTCAGTTTCCATCAATAAATTTGTCTACCTAAAAAAAATGTTTGTCAAATTCAAAATGCAATGTGCATATCAAAATTTTATGCCACAAACCAATAACCAAATAGCATGCCCTTTTTTTAAAGAAAATTATCACTAAATTTGTTAAAATTAACTCACTTAGTCGAATAAGTCAATAATTGTCCTTAAAAATATGACGCGTGACACTTACGTACGTATTTTCCATAAAGAAAAGCTAAGAATTATAATCAATTTGACTAAATTAAGACAAAATGAAAATTTTAAGGTCAAAATTAAGCGAATTAAAATTACAAAGACTAAAATGACACAATGATTAAAGTACAGGGACTACCATCGTAATTTCTCCAAATAACTTTTCTAGTTATATGAAAAAATATGAATAACTAATGACCTACTCTTTTTTTTTTTCTTTTTCTTTTTTTTTGGCTTGAATTTTCCATTTTGCCCTAAAAGTGTAAAAACTTATTGGCTAATTTAGCCAATAATACAAAATAGTCACATCTAAACCATAAAAACTTTTTGTGTTATTGGCTAATTTAGCCAATAACACAAAAATACAAAATAGGTTAAAAAGTTAATCAGACAAAATGTCACATCTAAATCATAATCATTTTATTTTTTTCTCATAAAAATTTAAAAAGTCAAAAAATCTATTCTAAACAAAACTTTTTAATTTCAAATTAAAATAATTAAAAAATCAAAAAATTAAAAAAATAACTCACATTCCAAACGAAGGCAAAGATTACCTATCGTTTTTTTGGTGCATGTAAAGCACATTTTAACATTTTGGCTTTTGTTTAGAGCACTATCTAACTGTGCCAGCTGGGCAAGGTTCATATATAGTTTGTGGTTGGTGGATTTTATTTTTCCTACCACAAATAGTTATTATGTAAAGAGAATATAACCAACCAGCATGGTTGAAATATTTTTCAATTCTCAAGGTTTGTCAAACATAGAATGATGCCCTCTCTTTTTTTCTTTCTTTTAGGTTGAGATTTTGTACAAGATTAGGTTTTAAAATGTTTTAAATTAAATGAAAATCAAAGAAAAAAACGTTTAATGGGGACAAAAAAAACTTTGGTTGAAAATTGTTTGAAGTGAAAGAAAAGGATGTTCGGTTATATATTGAAGCTATGAAATTTGAGCATCTAGATCAGATATCACCATGGTATTTGGATTGGAATAACCAAACACCACTGCATGTATTGATCAAAAAATTGTTATCTTAGATTTGCGAGAAAGAAAAATAGATAATAATAATAATTAGGAGGAAAAAATTGTTGGGTTAGAAAGAATAATTAGATTATTTTCGAAAAAATTAATTTTTATTTAATTATCTATAAAAATTAAATATTTATAAGTTATTTTATTTTGATTTCATTAACAAATTCAAGAATTAAACAGAGGCTATGTTTGGCATGAACTTTTTTTATTATTTTAGTCACAAAAAAATAAAATATACTAAAAAGTCAATAAGATTAAATGTCACATCTAAATTATAATTATTTTATTTTTTTCTCTTTTCAAAGTTAAAAAAACTAAAAAAATCCATCCTAATAGAAAATTTTTAGGGAGCTTTTTCCATAAATCCATCTTTAATTACTTATATTCCATCCAATCCATATTCTTTTTGACTATTCCATTAGGTCCTATTTGAGATAAGAAGACCAAAATACCATTTTCATCTATTTATGTTCTATTTAGTTCATATTATTTTCTTATATTTCAATAAGTCCTATGGGTAACATAATTATCAAAATACCCCTAATGTGAATGTTCACACCGTCAATGTGAATGTTCATATCGTCAATGTGTAGGGGCCCAGTCCATGTACAATGTGAATATTCACATTGACATGTTAACATTCACATTGATAGGAGTGTAAAATTAGCCCGCGGCCTGTGGGCGGCCCGGGGCGAGCCCGGTCCGGCACGTGACAATGTGAATATTCACATTGACATATTAACATTCACATTGATAGGATTGTAAAATTGACCCGCGGCCTGTGGGCGGCCCGATGCCAGCCCGTTGCCGGGGCGGGCCCGACCCGTTGATAATGTGAATATTCACATTGACATGTTAACATTCACATTGATAAGAATATAAAATTGACTCGCATCCCATGGGTGGCCCGAAGCCCGTGGGCGGCCCGGGGAGAGCCCGGCCCCGCCCGTGACAATGTGAATATTCACATTGACATATTAACATTCACATTGATAGGAGTATAAAATTGGTCCGCGGCCCGTGGACGGCCCGAAGCCCGCCCGCTGCCCGGGGCGGGCTCGGCCCGGCCCGGCCCGTGACAATATGAATATTCACATTGACATATTAACATTCACATTGATAGGAGTGCAAAATTGGCCCGCGGCCCGAAGACGACAGCCTCGAGTCGGGCTGGTGGACCTAGGCCTAGGCTCGAGCTTGGGCGGGCCTGGCCTTTTTTTTTTAATTTTTTCTACCAAAATTTTATTATTTTCCACAAAAAAAGACATTGTGCCTCAGGCGGGCTGGGCCTCGGACCGAGCATTGAATGGGCCTTAAGCGGGCCGATGGGCTGGGCCGGGCTTCAAAGTGATGGCCTAGGCCCTAACCTAGGGTTTCGGACATGCTCGGGTCCGGACCCAAACGAGCCTGCCCCAGGCCGTGGGCGGGCTTCGAGCAGCCCACAGGCGGCGGGCCAATTCTACATTCCTATCAATATGCATGTTAACATGTCAATGTGAATATTCACATTGTCAACGGGCCGGGCCGGGCCTACCCCGGGCCGCGGACGAGCTTCGGGGAGCGTGCAAATTTTACACTCCTATTAATATTAATGTTAACATGTCAATGTGAATATTCACATTGTCACGGGTCGGGCCAAGCCCGCCTTGGGCTGCGGTCGGGCTTCGGGCCGCCTACGGGCTGCGGGCCAATTTTACACTCTTATCAATATGAGTAGTAACATGTCAATGTGACTATTCACATTGTCAATGTGAATATTCACATTGTCAATGGGCCGGGTCGGTCCAGGCCGGGCCCGTCCCGGGATGCGGGCGGGCTTTTGGCCGCCCATGGACCGCGGGTCAATTTTATACTCTTATCAATGTGAATGTTAATATGTCCATGTGAATATTCACATTGTCAATAGGCCGGGCCGGGCCCGCCCCGGGCCGCCCACTGGCTGTGAGCGAGTTTCGAGCAGCCACGGGGCACGAGCCAATTTTATACTCTTATCAATGTGAATTTTAACATGTCAATGTGAATATTCACATTATCAACAGGCAGGGCCGGGCCCGCCCCGGGCTCCCCTACAGGCCGTGGGCGGGTTTTGGGCAGCCACGGAACGCGGGCCAATTTTATACTCTTATCAATGTGAATATTCACATTGTCAACGGGCCGGGCCCACCCCGGGCTACCCACGGGCCGTGGGCGGGTTTCTGGCAGCCATGGGGCGCGGGCTAATCTTACACTCCTATCAATGTGAATATTAACATATCAATGTGAATATTCACATTGTCAACGGGCCGGGCCGGGCCGGGCCGTAGGTGGGCTTTTGACTGCCCACGGGACGCTGACTAATTTTATACTCTTATCAATGTGAATGTTAACATGTCAATGTGAATATTCACATTGTCAACGGGCCGGGCCGGGCCGGGCCGCAGGTGGGCTTTTGACTGCCCACGGGACGCTGACTAATTTTATACTCTTATCAATGTGAATGTTAACATGTCAATGTGAATATTCACATTGTCAACAGGCCGGGCCGGGTCCGCGCCCGGGCCGCGGGCTGGCTTTTGGCCGCCCATGGGCCGCGGACCAATTTTATGCTCTTATCAATGTAAATATTAACATGTCAATGTGAATATTCACATTGTCAACGGCCCGAACCGGGCCCGCCCTGGGCCACCCATGGGCCACCCATGGGCCGCAGGCGGGTTTCGCTCCACCACGGGCGCTGGCCAATTTTACACTCCTATTAATGTGAATGCTAACATGTCAATGTGAATATTCACATTGTCAACGGGCCGGACCCGCCCCGGCTCGCAGACGGGTTTCGAGCCGCTCACGGGCCAATTTTACATTCCTATCAATGTGAATTTTAAAATATGAATGTTCACATCATAAAATTGATAACCGTTCAAAAAATATTTATAAGGGTATCAAAATTAAATATAAGGACATAAGTGTCCAAGAAAATAGTGAAAATCAAGAAAAAGGACTTTATGAAATAAAACTATACATACATGGGACTAAATGGGTTAAAAAATTCCTTCATGGATTTCTTGAGTTAAAACACTTCTAAATAGGATTTATCAATAATTTTTCCAAATTTTTAATCACAAATTAAAATAATTAAAAAAACCATCTCATATCTCAACGAAGGCGGAGAATTTAATATTGCGAACAACGACTCATACGTTGGTGAACGACAAGGTACTAATTCATGACTTTAAATAAACCAATAGAATATTGGGAAATGAGAAAAATGAAGGCTACGTTTTGGATATTTTCGTAATTTTATTTTTTCATATTTTCTAAGGAGACGATGACTTGCCACCTATCATAAGCTAGTAGGCGAGACCAAGCTTCAAATCGTAGGTTCAGGCCAAACCGAAGTCTTATTCAGGCTTACTCTCTTGCCCAAAGTGCAAGCTTGGGCCAGGTAAAAGTCCACCAGGTCAGGCAGATTTGGATCAAGCCACCACGGGACACATGATAACCCTTAACAATAATGATTGAAAACTTTAATATAATTCTAATAATATGAAAAGGATTCATGTGAAGGTGAGGTCCACATTCTTCTCTCTATCTCTCCACTGTCTATCTCTCTCTATTCTCTCTCTCTCTTTTACCTCACTAGAGCTCCATTTAAAATTCTCAAATTAGAGTTATGTATCATTATTCTAACCCTTAATTATTATTAGTTTTTTTGTGAGCCACATAAGATTAGACCCATTATAATATTTCATGTGATTGGAATAGTTTTAAATAAGAGTGCTCACGGTTCGGTTACAGTTGGAAAATTTTTAATTCGTCATTTATTTTTCAAATTAGTAGATTAGAAAAAAATCAATCCTCATCAGTCTGCCGGATTGGTGGATGCGGATTGGCAGATAGGTATAGCGGTTTAAATGTTATAAATTTTAAATATAATACAACAAGTTGTCAACATTTTTTTAGATAACAATCCAACTCAACATAACTAAAAGATTATTAAGTAAATTGTCAAATATCAATAATAAATACATATAAGAAAGCCATGTATTATCAAAACTATTTCATTACCTTTTTTTATTTAAAAACTATTTAATTTGATTTTTTTTTTTTTTGGACAAAATTAAGCCTTATATTTTTCACACAAAAATACCAAATATCAACACTTGTCATTTGATAAAAATATTTTTAAATTGAAAACACAACAAAATATCTAAACTCTTTTTCAATTGAAAATACAAACAGAATATCTAAATAAATTGAAAACACAAAATTTTACAAATTACTTAGGATGCTCACGGTTTGACGATTCAGTTGTGGCTAAAGGAATCTCAAATTCGTCATCCATCGAAAACTAAGCAGATTGGAAAAAATTAATCCGCAACTATTCACCAGTCATCATACATCCGTCCAATATGTGATGGATCAATTCGGTTCGATCAGTTTAGACGAATTGAAATATTCGCTGAGCACTCATAATTTTTAGTGGACTATAAATCATTTTCTGTGAAAAAAAAATAGTAATTAAGAATTAACATTTAAAATAAATTTTATTTCCTCTTATACATGTATTTATTTGTTTTTAATCATTTATTTGTTGATTTTTAGAAGAGTAATAGTCTGTTTGGTATCAATTTTTTGGATTTAATTTTCTAAAAATTAATTTTTTTATTTTTCGTATTTTTTTAATTTTTAATGAATATTTTAAAAAAAATTATATTTTCACATATAACTTATTTAGATGTATCTAAAATTTTAAATCTTGATATTTGTTAAGTCAATGTGGACAAATCGAAGGGTAAAGGTGAACTGCACCCAGGACAAACGCCAAGAAAAAAATACCGACGCGTGACAAGTGGCCTTTCCCTTTGTATAACAACGCTTGCGTAATGGATTGAGATGTTTGAACAATATTCCTTGCGGGTGAGTATGATCTGAATTGGATTAGATTGGGGTAAAATTAGGACTAATTCATTATTTATGGTTTTTAAAAAATTGAAATCAGTCCAATCCGTTTAAATTATGGAACCAATCCGAATCAATCCATTTAAATATGGATTAGATCGGTTTAGGACTGCGGATTCACATAATTAAATAACAAAAATATATATATATATATAACATTTTAATTTTATAAAAATATAAACATAGCACTATATTAGTTCCACAATAGCAACATATTTTTCTATAATAGCGACATACTGTTTTAGAATTTAAACAACTATAAAAAAACTGGTGTATTTAGACCATTACAAATTAAAACTAAAAATTAACAAACAAAAGTAATAAAAGAAGATATTATACAGTTTTAGGTTTGAGTTTATATTTTATATAGAATAAGAGAAGATACTATGAGGAAGGATGTATAATAAAAATATGGACTATTTGTATACGGTCCGGATTGGTTCCAATCCGGAACTGTGGAATTCAATCCGGAACCAATCCGGGGACTACGGATTTTTAATTCTTCAATCCGGAACCGAACCACGGATTCAAAAAACCAATCCAAACCTATCGGATCGGATTGGATTGGACTGGACTGGATCGGATTACGGATTTCACGGATTCCTTACTCAGCCCTAATATTGCTAAGCATGCCATTTCTAATTCAGTAATATTATAGATATAGATTTAATCAAAAATTATTATTTCATAATTTAAATTTATTCTATATATAGATATCACATTACACAAATTTAATTTTCACTGCAGAATTATTTACTGAGAAAAACTTAGAATGATAAGCCTGAGTTCTAGACTTGGTGTTATTTGTCGATAACCTAAATAAGTTCATTTATTTAATAAATATATTTATTTAGATCACATTATTTTTTAATTTTTTTACATATCTTTTTATAAGAAAAATTAAATAATACACAACAAATCTCAAACAAACAAACACTTCTTGTCACCAACCCAATGGTTCGCTACAAAATCATGAATCATGTCTTCATCTTTTTTTTCTTTTTTTTTTTCCTCTCTTTTTCTTTTTTTCAGCAATAAAAGGGAGAATTATTTTCAAAGGTAGATGGAAGGATTGTTAGTAAGGAATTAAGTAAAATTGTATTTGTTTTAATGATAATTGTTAGTATAAGAATTGTTAAATTATTTTGGTATAAAATAATAAAATGAATAAAAACTATAATTTTTACTTAACCAAAAAAAAAAACCAAAATGTGCAGCTCCACATATCAAAATAAAAACAAATAAAAAAAAATAAAAAAAATTGTACTTGTTCAAATGATTGATTACACTCTGATTCAAATGGACTATTTTGAATAGTATCTCTTCACCCTGATTGCTATCTGCACATTCAAAACCTTTCGTAATCCTAACGGACTCTCAATCCAGACTTGCATTTTGAAAACAGACGTGAGATTGGTGTTGATGACCAGACAAATAATCCAATCCGAAGCTATATTACGAAAAGCAAACGGACTCTCAAACTTGATCAACACAATATATTCCATTTTTAAATTTTTTTATTTTTTATTTTAATATACTTTTAATTATTAAATCATATATTGACATTCTTATGCTTTAAAATTCTTACATTATTTTATGAGAAAAAATGCGTTATTAGGACACAAAAACAAAAGAATCCAAAAATAAAGGATAGTTGAATGACTTGACGAGGATTACAAAGACAACTCGTCTTTACTCTCAGTGTACTTTATACTATGGGTTGTTGATTTGACAAATATTCTTAAGTAATTTTTCTATTTTTTAAAATAAAATTATTGCTAAAAAAGATACAGCTCCAATTCAGACCACTAAATCATGACCACTAATCAGAGCTCTAATTACGTGGCATCAAATAAGGAAGGAAAAATCAGACCTTCATATTACAGTGCATGTGTTTCACACACTGTGAAAAAAAAAAAAAAAAAAAAAAAAAAAAAAAAAAAAAAATTCCTGCCCAAAAAATTTGATAACAGAGGGAGAAGAAATTGTGTCTATTCTGAAGCTCTATTCCAGGGAGAAGAAATCGTGTCTCCGTCCCCGTTTTCGTCTTGCTCAAGCGTCTTCCCTTTCTCGTCTGAATCGAGGCTGTTCCAGGGAGAAGAAATTGTGTCTGCGTCCCCAGTCTTTATCTCGCTCAAGCATCTTTCCCCTCTCGCTCAAGCGTCCTCCGCCGTCCCTCTCCTCCACCGTCCAACGTATTCAAGTTAGTGCACCGTCTCCGGCGTCTCCCTATCCGATTGTCGTCCCTCGTCCAAGTAAGTTTATCTGTGGGGCTTTTGTCTCATCTCTTCCTCTATACTTACAGATATACATACATATATATATATATATATAAAATAGGATTTTGAGAATGCCAAATATGTAATGAAATATACATTGAAGTTTATAATTTCCATAACAGATTAACAGAAATTGTATAGCTTAACAGATTGAGAATGTCAAATATGCTAATTAACTGATTAAAACTCAAGTTGTAATGGCAATTAACTAGGTAAAACTCAAATTAACAGATTAGCATATTTAACAGGACCTTCTCAACATATAACATATTAGAAATTGTTTAGGAATGCTAATTAACAGATTAAAACCCAAATTAACAAAAATTGTATAGCTGTCAAAATTGTAAGAGCTTTGCATTGTAAGAAATTGTTATAATCTGTTTAATCTGGTAATTGTTACAATTTTGAAGCTCTTACAGATTAAAAATTGTTACAATTTGAAGCTCTATTAATTTTTGAAAGGGTAATATGTTATAGTCTGTTGAAAGGGTAATATGTTATAATTTGTTCAGGAGTTTGCATTGTTAAAAAACATATTATTTATTTGTTAGGAAAATATAAATAAAGAAATTGACTGATTAATAACAGAATAGAGATTGGTTCATCTGTTAATTTGTTAATGGAGATTTGAATAATCTGTTCATCTGTTAATCTGTGTGTATATGTGTAAGTATAACAGAGTAATAACAGAATAGCTTGGTTCTATTATTCTATTAATCTATTAAATCATTTGATTTCATATGGTATTTTTGAATGAGCAGAAAATGGAGATTGGTTCGAACAGTGCTGAGAATCCTTTATTAAATGAGAGTGAAGAAGTTGAGGAACCGAAGAGGGGTATGTGTTTTAGCTCAAAGCAAGAAGTGTATTCATTTTATGCCAAATATGCTAAACATGTTGGATTTTTCCATAGCTTATATAACTCAAGTTTGTGGCGATGATGGGGAATTAAGATATTTTGGGATTGAATGTTCTTGACGAGAAGGAGAGTCAAAAAATCAGAAGTAAACCCTCTAAGCCATCTTTGTCTACAAAAATTGATTGCAAAGCAAGGGTACGGGCAACCTTACAAAAGGATGGGAGATTTATGTTAACCACAGTTAACCTTGACCATAACCATGACTTAATTCCCACCGACTCACGTTATTTTACAATGAATAAGAAAATTCTTACTCCTGTGAAGAGAAGATTAAAAATTAATGATCAAGCAGGGATTAGGGTGTCTAGAAATTATCACTCAACGGTTGTTGAAGCTGGGGGTTATGAGTCATTAACATTTGATGAGCGAGATGCACGAAATTACATTGACAGAGTTAGAAAATTGAAGCTTGGAGAAGGAGATTCCGATGGCACTTCAAAAATATTTTTTGAGGATGCATGCACAAAATTCGAGTTTCTATTATATGATTGATGTTGATACTGACTTTCCGCATAAGAAACTTGTTTTGGGCGGACGCAATGAGTCGGGCGGCTTACAAAGAATTTGGAGATGTTATTTCATTTGACACAACTTACCTCACTAATAAATATGATATGCCATTTGCTCCGTTTGTAGGGAGTTAACCACCATGGACAATCGATTTTGCTTGGTTGCTGGCCTGTTTAACTAGTGAAGACACTGATACATTTGTTTGGCTATTCAAATCATCGTTAAATTGCATGTCAGATCATCCCTCAAAAGCTATAATAACTAATCAGTGCAAAGTTATGCAAAATGCGATAGAAATTGTCTTCCCCAATACTCGACATCGATGGTGTTTATGGCATATCATGAAGAAAATTCCGGAGAAATTGAAAGGGTATTCCCAATATGAATCCATGAAGATGGATTTGCAAAATGCAGTGCATGACATATTCACAAAAGATGAATTCGAGATGAAATGGAAAGAGATGATTGCAAAATTCAATCTTTATGAGAATCAATAGTTCGGGGTGTTAATATGATGAGCGAACATCGATGGGTTCCTGTTTATGTCAAAGATATTTTTTAGGCTGGCATGTCAACGACACAATGGAGCGAGA
Organism: Camellia granthamiana; assembly: GCA_036172215.1. NCBI lineage: Eukaryota > Viridiplantae > Streptophyta > Magnoliopsida > Ericales > Theaceae > Camellia > Camellia granthamiana. The sequence goes on from CM069908.1 coordinate 20,332,657, forward strand.
GTAGAAATGCCTTTTTTGATGGATATGTCAACCCAAAGACTACATTAGAACAATTTGTTGAATAATATGACAATGCCTTGAGAAGTAAGATAGAGAAAGAGAAGAAAGCTGACTTCAAGTCTCGGCACAAAGTCTTTGATTGCCTAACTGTGTATGGTTTTAGAGAAGCAATTTCAGGATGCCTACACCAATGTAAAATTCAAAGAAGTTCAAGCAGAGATGAAGAGACTAGTTTATTGTCAGCCGTTTCTTGTCAAAGATGAGGGTTCAATTTGTACATATTTTGTAAAGGAAACTATTGTAGTTTTTGGGAGAAGATAAAGCATGTGGACCTTTATTGTCTATTATAATTCGACCGAATTTAATGTGCAATGTATGTGCCGGTTGTTTGAATTTAGGGGCATCATGTGTGCTCACTCACTCGTAGTGCTCATTGCAAGATGCATAAATGAAATCCCAAAATAAATACATTCTACCACGATGGCGAAAAGATTTGGATAGAGGGTACACATGCATAAAAATCACATACACTGGCTTTAGGAATGATTTCAATGCAAAGGTGTATGAGAAGATGAACAGAAAATTAGTTGGCATTGTACAATTTGCTGGAACTGTGAAGGAAAAATAAAACTTATCGACCGTGTGGGTTGGATGAAATTAAGGCAAAGTGATGAAAGATGATGAAGGTAGTGGGAGTAATGTAGCACCTTCGACTAGTAATAGTACCCACCTATTACTAGTAATGTACCCTTCTTCCCCGATTGACAGCATTAATAGAAAGGCAATCAGTCATACCAAGTTGCTTAGTCCTTTGGTTGCTCGGCGAAAAGGTCGTCCAATTACTAAAAGAAAAGTTGCCAAAATAGATCAAATAGTGAATCGGTTGAAGGCAAGCAAAAGAAAACACAACAAATCAAAGGTAAATTAGTATTCATTACTCTCTATTCAACTCATATTTTATTGTAATCATGTCATACATTTGAGGCATTCATTAACTTTTATGAATATAGGGTACTAAGGTGCTTGGAGGTGAAGGTGAAGGTTAATGTCAATCTTAACCTGAACGTAGTGTACGTAGAGAGCTTTATCCTTATGTGGTTAGCATGGAAAATAGTATGTATGTGCCGGTACGTATACATCATAGGAATTTACATTGAGCAATTTATGTTATTTTCCAATTTATTTTAACATTTCATTTTAATTGAATAGGGACACATAGTCAATGCTATTGGAGGCACATCTCTCACCCCGGCAAGTGTGGACATTATGAGAAGACAAAGTTTCATAAATCCCCCAACTCAGATTTATGGAGTTGGCATATCGCTTACCCCGTCGAACTGTATTGAAGGCACACTAGGATTTATGAGAACTCAACAATCCATGACTACTACGCATCAAATTTATGGAGCCATACCATCTTCATTTGTTGACTTCATTGTACAAATGAACCACAATGACCATGGCGGTAGTTTTCGTTAGTTGAAAACTTGTAATTGTAATGCCTTTTATGTGACTACACTTGGAGTTTATTTTGTTTTAGATAATTTATTTAATATATTTTTGGATTGTTCAGTTTCTTTATTTTTTGGTTGAGAACAATTTGATGTTGTTCCCTACTTTGTTGTTATAGTTAATGTTCCCAATTGATGTTATATTTGTGCTCTATCTGTTACAAATCTGTTACAGATTTAATGTGTTCCAAAAAATCTGTGTCCAAAATGTGTTCCAAATCTGTTACAAATCTCTGTGAAAAATATGTTACAAATCTATTCAAAAATTATGTCTGCATATCTGTCTACACCCAAATGTGTGGAAAAATCTGTCTTCAAAAGTGTGTGAGAAAAACCTGTCTTCGAATCTGTCTTGAAAAACCAGTGTGAAAAAAATATGTTCTCAAAATTGTGTGAAAAACCAGTGTTTAAAAAAGCTATCTTAAAAAACCTGTGTGCAAAAATCTGTCTTCAAAACTATGTAAAAAAAACTTGTCTTCAAATCTGTCTTGGAAAACCTGTGTGAAAAAAAAGTCTTCAAAACTGTGTGAAAAACCAGTGTTGAAAAAATCTGTCTTCAAAAACCTGTGTGGAAAAATCTGTGTTCAAAAACTATGTGCAAAAATGTCTTAAAATCTGTCTTCAACAACCTGTGTGAAAAATAGATAAACAGAATCTGTGTTGAAAATGTGTCCAAATCTGTCGACCTGTGTTCAAATACACAAGAATGTATGTTCAAATACACAAGAATGTATTTGAACAATCTGTGAAGCACCTGTGTTCAAATACACAAATCTGTGAAGCATCAGACAAACAGAATCTATGTTCCAAATCAGTCCAAAATCTGTCCAAATATGTGAAGAAATTCTGTTCATAATATGTGTTAACAAGCTGTCCAAATCTGTGAAGCACCTGTGTTCAAATAGACAAATACATAAACAGAATCTGTGTTGAAAATCTGTCCAAATCTGTCAAGAATGCGTGAACAAATTTTATTCACAATCTGTCAACAATATCTGTTCAAAATCTGTCCAAATCTGTCAATAATCTATGTTCAACCAGACAAACAAAATCTATGTTCCAAATCAGTCTAAAATTAGCCCAAAATCTGTCCAAAATCAGTCCAAATCTGTTCATAATATGTGTTCAAACAAACAAACAAATAACTTTCAAGCTTCCAATCAGATAACAAACAATCCACATGATTACATATTCATACTTCTCAATCCATAATTGTAATATATCATAAATCTTCATACATATTATCTTCATAATTAATACAACATCAATTACATGTTCTAACTTGTATAAAAATTATTACATCTTCATAATTAATATAACATCAATTACAAGCAAGATGAAGATCCCATTAATACCACACGAATTTCTATTTATGTCTCTTTGCAATTTTTGCATCTGCGCGTTCTGAAATTGATGTTGTTCGCTTTGAAATCGAAGATGTTCGCCCATACTTTGAAGTTGTTCGGTGATAGTTGGTGTATTGTCCATTCGCACTTGCCCTTCCTCCCTATGTTGTGAATTTGTAGACAAGCACCATGCAATAAACCCACTGCAATCAAGACAACAATAAAATAGCTTATTCTTGTTTCGTTCCGTCTCCAAAATTAGAATGATTGTTTTTTTCCGACATTGAGGACAATTTCTGTTGCAATACGTCAATTGATCTGAGGTACTGCCGTTAACACTTGAAGTTGACATCTGCAAAAATATGAAGCGAAATCTGAAGTTGGCATTATCACCTATAAATGTAACATCGATTTCCATATATACTTAATTGTATAATCAAACTCATATATTGCTCATTGGACTGGCATTTATATGCAAAAGAATCCGGTGAGTGAACAGGGTAGCAACACCATTCATGTTTGTTGAAATCACTAGGTTAAATGTTTTGTGAAGTTATTGATACAAAAATGTGTATTCTCATAGCGAATAACTTATAATTTTCTGCATATTTGCACCTATTTTGGTTTGTTAGTTCATTATGAATTGGTCTTTCTTTGGTAGTTTCTGCCACAAAAGAGTACAACAGTTTTGACAACTTTGAATTCTACTTTCTACATATCTAATTCATATTATTCCTTATAAACAATTCAACTTTCAGTTGGGGACTAGGTGTTGGAATCATGTGTATGATGTCTGCTGGGAAGGTTGAAATCAGTAGGCTGAACACAGCAGTGGATGAGACTACAAAAGTTGTTCAAGAATTAAAAACTAAATTTTCTAGAAGAAAATCATCACATAATCTACAAGTTTCAAGTTCTAAAACTGAAATTAGTACAAGTCCATACAAAACTAGAGTCAAACATACTGAACCGATACCACTTGAAGTTGACATCTGCAAAAATATGAAGCGAAACAATTCTACTAGAACAAGATATAAAACTGAAATCATGCAACCAAATCTTCTTTTACCAACAAAGATGCTACTAGAGGCAACAAACTCTAATATTTTCATAAAATCCAACCACAAATCTATTGATTTGAAATGCATATCTATTCAGGTGGAGCCTAAGGCCATCCTGCCAAATTGATCTTTGAAATATATTGATTTCTTTTTTTGATTAATAAGATATATTGATTTCAAATCTTATATAACATACCATAGAAGGCTATATCATTAAACTTGAAAACCTTGAATCACCATGCATCATCAAAAATCTACATTTCAAAACCAAAACCCACCCTAATACCTAATATCGGCAGCATAGCCCAAGTTCCCTAAAGCGGTCCTACATTGATGTAACACCAAGCTTGAACTTGCAAAAAAATATAGTGTAACAACGCCCGCGGGGGACCTCGCTACAGTTCGGACTCGATTTTGTGTTGCGGTTCCAAATCTCGAACCAAAGAGTCCAAATCCGGCAAATCGTTTTGAGAAAAACAGATTTTTTGAAAGAAGTGCCAAACATGGACTGCTTTGCCAGATAACAGAGTCGCCACCTAAATATTTTAAAATGGGAAATTTAGGAAACCCTGACTCGGTGCCAAAAGGCCACGTGTCCGTCATCACCAAAGTTGGCTCGGGAACTTGGGTACGATTAGGGAAGGTCACATCGTGAGCACCCCCCTCTCGCCCGGTCAAAGACCGGCCTCTACTAACCATGATATCTGACTTTGAAAACATTGTGTGCTCTTATTCCGATTATTAGCCTAGGTTACTATGTGATGCTCGCAGCAAACAAGTATAGACCGAATCGCCTGAATTGGAACAAAACATTTCATGTTTGTTTGTTTGAAAATGGTTTGATGGTGCTACTCGCAAGTAGGCTAAAATGCGGATTTGCCACCCTTCAGGTGGGCTTAAGAAAACAATGATTTTGCCACTATCTAGTGGGCTTAAAACAAACAGTTGATGAATTGTTCCACTTCAGATAATTCAACCTCCACCCACAGGCATTCAAGGCAGTTATATCACATAAGCACATAGCCTCATTGGTAAGCATGCTTTCATGGCAGTCACTCACACGCATGCAAGGATGCTAAAGCATAAAACTTACCGAGTACTCCAAGCCAAAACAAAAACCGATTAGAAATCAATGCATGATCCTAAAAATATACAGAAATGCCTAATGCAACACATGCAAAATGCAACTATAGCAGGCTCGGCTATTCTAAACATGGCATATGATGATGCTACAACTAACACGTATTCGACTTGGAATTGAAATACAATGCAGTTAGTAATGGTGCGCCGAGCCCGGTGCATGCAAAACAGATGAATGAATGCAGACATGCTATCATGCTGTATGCTAATTGAAATATGCCCTATATCTAACCATCCAAAGCGGGTAAATAAAAGGGAGAAAGAAATGGGGGTTGGAAGACATACATCACACTCACACACCCTTATTACAATTATGCCCTCGCACAGAGGGTCCGAATAAATATACAGTCCGAATGAAAGAATAATACAATCCAAAATAATTACAGATTTCTAATTAATTAACAAATTAATTACAAAAGAAGTAAAACTGGCATGCAAGCCAGGGGACTGCCTCGCTTCTGATGGATTATGCATGTTGGTGGCTGCCTTGGCGCGGAAATCCATTGGGATGCCCCAATCCACCTCTGTTTGCAATTTTTCTCGAAATGCGTGCTAGACTCCGAAAAGTTGCTGATCCTTGATTTTGCTGTAACAGAGAGCAGGAAAAGGGCACAGCAATGTATTTCACAAATATATGCATGCCTCGATCCTCGTGCCATCAATCACGCATATCGATGCATGATGGCCGAGGAGCCGAATTGCACAATTCAATATAGGATGAATGCACATGAATGCTACAACAAAACCTAACTCCATCACGGATAATCCGGAGTGTCGGTGACTTGGGAATTGAGGCACGTTCCGGTACTCGGAGTACAGAATGCGTCTCGTTTCCCGTGCAATATGCATGATATGCATGAAATGCAACTAACATACAATCCTAGCATGCGCAATGCTATGAAAATGAGATGCCTCGAAATGCGTGCCCACTGGCACGCAAACCGAGGTGATGACATAAAGGCACGAAATGCAATGATGGGCTTACACCAATATGAGAGGGCCTCAACCACACTCACACGGGATGCCGGAATGACAAAAATGAGGTCTCTCGAAATGCGTGTCCACTGGCACGCAAACCGAGGCAATGATGAAATGCAAATCGGATAAAATAGAGTGCCTCGAAATGCGTGCACGCGGGCACGCAAACCGAGGCGGAGGCATACGCAATGCCAACCGGATAAAAATAGAATGTCTCGAAATACGTGTACACGGGCACGCAAACCGAGGCAGAGGCATACGCAATGCCAACCGGATAAAACAGAATGTCTCGAAATACGTGCACACGGGCACGTAAACCGAGGCAGAGGCATACGCAATGCAAACCGGATAAAACAGAAGTGCCTCGAAGTGCGTGTATACGGGCACGCAAACCGAGGCGATGATGTGCGATGCAAAATCAGATAAAACTGAAGTGCCTCGAAATGCGTGTCGCACGGGCACGCGAATCGAGGCAATGATGAAATGAGAAAATCGGATAAAACCGAAGTGCCTCGAAATGCGTGTCACACAGGCACGCGAACCGAGGCAATGATGAAATGAGAAAATCAGATAAAATCGAAGTGCCTCGAAATGCGTGTCACACGGGCACGCGAACCGAGGCAATGACATACAAGCATGAAAATGCAAATTGGGCTTACGCCAACATGAGAGGGCCTCAACCACACTCACATAGGCCGCCGGAATGATAAGAATGAGGTGCCTCGAAAGTCGGAATGTGTCCTCCAAGATGTGTAGAACAAGGTTCCAAGGTCGGAAATTGACAACACTGAAGCAGGAGCCACAACATAGAGCTTGAAGGAGAGGTCCAAAAATGAAACCCTGAATTTCTGGCCGACCACCAGCCCTTAGGGTCCTCCTAGATGCCCTCATCACAGATATGTAGCTTTGGTTGGAAGAAAATGCCCCTAGGGTGTTCAACATTGGCCCGGAAGTGAGCAAAAACGGGCTCCGGAGGAGCGAAACTGGTTATCTGGGATAATTGCTGGCCTCCCCCCCCTCCAGTGATCTTCCTGATGTTGAAACAGAGGTACCTGCCAAGTTTGAACAAAAACTAATGAGAAATGAACACTCGGAGCCAAAACCTAGCAATTCGGGATCCCGAAAATGGGCTGCAGGTGCCGGAAGTGGTGTTTAGCAGCGAAGTGGGTATCTGCGACTCCAGTGTCCCTCGGAATGACAAAACAGAGGTTCCTGCCAAAAATCAGAGAAAACTGATACAAAATGAATGCTCGGGGCCCAAATCACGCAGTTCGGGGTCCCGAAAACCGGCTACGAACACCGAAAGTGGCATACGGCCACGAAGTGGGCATCAGGGGCCCCAGTGTTCCTCGAAACATTAAAACAGAGGTCTCTACCAAAAACCGGAGAACTCAGAGATGGTTGGGCGGTCCCGAGCCGAGGCACACGGGCCCTAACGGCTCCGAAAACCGGGAACCGGGCTCCGAAATGGGCAAAATGGCCTACGGCCACTAAACGTAGCTCACGGCCACCGGGAGATAGTCTACGGGACTACTCCCTTCCCTCAAGAAAGAAAGCAGAGGAAACCGAGTCTGGTTTGCAAACCGAGACAAGGCACAAAAGAGGGTTCGGAAGTCCGGAGGCAGGGCGCACGGCCGCAACTCTGAGACTTCTGAACGAGCACAGTATGCAACATCACCGAGCGCTCAACTGGTGACGTCTGAGTCTTAAGGTCGGTCAAAAATGGGGTGTCTACAGTTGCCCCTCTTTGACAGAACTCGGAAGTCATAACAATGACGGGAGTGAATGTCAAAGCCCAGAGACAACCCATTTTTGACAAGGCCGAAGACTTAGACAATCATACGAGATAAACAGAGAATGTGTGCCCGCAGGCGTGCCCGCAGGCAGGGGGCAAAATGCAAAATGATAGGCGCGGAGCCAAGCGATCATGCAAGTGCAACAAGCTGTAATGAAGCAGGTATTGACAAATAGATGCAACAGTTTTAAGCAAGAACGCAAAGCGAACAACTACATTTCATGCAGTTAGGAATGCGGAGAATCATTCAATTCTCGTCGCGTCTCACACGAAGAAGATACGATACCTGCGCGATTCGTCTGGTCGCACCAGCCTCAAATGAACCGTACATACAATGTCGTGCCTGCAAAAGAGAGAAATTCAACAAGAACAATATGCTAACAACATATATTCAATGCGATTCCTGTGATTCGAAAAGTTTGACACACACAGTGTCGATGAACGGATGCAACATAACGCGAGAAAAGTGCGTGCGCGTCAACGCGTGTTCAAGCACAAAAGTATAGCACATCAAGAAATCATGCAAAACATTCATGACAATGCAAATTATAAGCCCAATGAAGCAAAACGAACATAAGTCAGGATGCCCATTTGACATGAAATGATGAACCGGAAAACGCGCATTTCGGCGACGGCAACTCAATCGCGGCCTCTGATTCACCTCCCGGAGAGGTCACAACATGTTTAAAAAGGATACACTCTGATTTTGATGAATAATGACGAGACACATGTCAATAATTGCAAACAAAGTTCCGGCGGAGCAATTCGGCGCCAGAAAGTGCACTTTTCTTCAACTTTTTCAGGTCCCGGGAACTCCGATTTTCCTCAAAATTTGCAGAGAGGGTAGGGGAGGGGGTGGGGGGACATGGTCGGCCAGCCCATTGCCCTAGGAGAGGCCATCGGCCAGGGCCAAAAGGTAGAGGGGTCGGCCAGCCAGGTTAGGTGGCCGGCCGGCCACCTGCCAAAAGCAGGGGCAAAAATGGTCATTCTGACATTTTCTATATATATGCTTGCCTATTGCCTCCGAAAATCACACCCCCAAGTGTGGGAATTCTCTCCTCTTGCTCTCTAAGCCATTTTCTCTCTCAGATCTGCATTTTATACGCGTCCCTCGGCCTCCCACGCAAGTTGTTTTTGCGAAATCTTTCAGATTTAAGCACTTTGAAGCGACTAAATTTCGACTTTGGGGCTTCTCTTCTCATTTTCACCACTTGAGGTAATTTTGTTTCAATATTTGGAAAACTTTCCCGAGGGTTGACTTTTGTTGACTTTTCATTTCCCGAGAGTTGACTTTTGTTGACTTTTTCCAACTTTGGCCCATTTTGCTCATTTTTTGCTCCTCTTTGCAGATTTCTCGGCATGGCGGGCCATTTCCCTCACGGCGGAGGTTTTCCCGACGCCGGAGATGACTTTGACATTATGGCATTGCCTCCGAGAGTTCGCCCTTTCATTCCCGATCGATATGCCCCAGCGGTTCATAGGCTTCCGCGGGCCACTTTTCGTCATTTCACTGAGTTTAACGACCGAGTACCAGGGGATCTTCTCCTACGAGAGCCAGAGCAGCACCTCTCTTATGATGCAGAGGTATTTTACTTTAGTCTCTGTATTCCTCGTGCATTTCATTCCCCTGCCATGCTTAGACACACAGTTTAGCTTATGACATAGTACTTGCATCCTGAGCATGTGACTAAGCTGCTTGAATTTCATGAACACCTGGCACATTGAACAATTGAGAACGCTCAGTGCACATTAATTAGAAATTGAACACATGGCTCAAACATTGATTCGCTAAACACACAGCCCGAAGTTGAAAATGAGCACACACAGCACATACTGACTAAGAGTAGAACACATACTCCCAAAACTCAGATTTTCTGAACACGCAGCCCAGATTTGAAAGTAGAACACACAGCCCTAAACTTTGATGCACTGAACACACAGCCCAGATTTGAAGCGAACACACAGCCCACTAATTGAGAGTAGAACACACAGCCCCAAACTTGATGTACTGAACACACAGCCCAGATTTGAAGCGAACACACAGCCCACTGATGTTGAGTAGAACACACAGTCCCAATTTGAAGCGAACGCACAGCCCACTGATGTTGAGTAGAACACACAGTCCCAATTTGAGGTGAACACACAGCCCACTGATGTTGAGTAGAACACACAGTCCCAATTTGAAGCGAACACACAGCCCACTGATGTTGAGTAGAACACACAGTCCCAATTTGAGGTGAACACACAGCCCACTGATGTTGAGTAGAACACACAGTCCCAATTTGAAGCGAACACACAGCCCACTGATGTTGAGTAGAACACACAGTCCCAATTTGAGGCGAACACACAGCCCACTGATGTTGAGTAGAACACACAGTCCCAATTTGAAGCGAACACACAGCCCACTGATGTTGAGTAGAACACACAGTCCCAATTTGAAGCGAACACACAGCCCACTGATGTTGAGTAGAACACACAGTCCCAATTTGAAGCGAACACACAGCCCACTGATGTTGAGTAGAACACACAGTCCCAAACTCAGATGTACTGAAACTTTGAACACGCAGCCCAAATACCAAATTTACTGAACACGCAGCCCGTTTTCACTTCATTTGCACACAGCTCATTTTCACTTCATTTGCTGATCTATGCATTCATTCTAAATGCAGGTTCATTCTCGCACAGTGCGAGGATATGGTTCCGTCACCGCGAGGGAGTGGTATTTTGAGCTTCCGGAAGCTGTCCGGGGCTTGGTCGACCTTGCAGGATTTGGACCATTCTGCAGGGGGATTATCTCGTTGCCTCATCAGTAGGACTTTATTCGCGGCTTTAGCAGAGAGGTGGTGGGACACCACCAATTCTTTCCATTTTTCTGCAGCCGGGGATATGACCATGACCCCACTGGACTTCGCTATACTCACCGGCCTAGATGTAGGCGGTGTACCCATTCCCTATGACGAGGATATGGGCCAGTGGGAGGTTGCTTGGATGCACCTATTGGGGACACACCCGCCTGTAGACAGAGGTTCGGGGAGAGTCCGATACTCCTGGTTTGCTTTGCACTTCCGGCGGCCACAGATGGAGCCCGGTACTCCTGAGGAGGCGGAGCAGTATGCCCGCGGTTTTCTCATGTATCTCCTCGGCACCACCTTGTTCGCTGATAGAGGGAACATGGTAGGATTATATCTCCTGAGTGCTTTGGTAGACCTATCACAGGTCAGCCAGTATGATTGGGGCGGCGCTAGCCTGGCTACCCTGTACTGTTACATGAGCGCAGTCTCTCGCGGACGGGGAGATTTACTCGGCGGCTACTGGAGAACCTGGGAGGTACATTCTGTCCTTTTGATTTACATTTTTTTGCTTCTCACTGCTTGTTCACTGCACACACGGCGCACTTTGCACTCTGTATTCTGCCTTTAGCACCTTGTATTCACATCCCGCACTGCTTTTCTCAGCTATGGGTATATGCATATTTTCCCACATTAGCCCCGGAGATGGAGGTGACAGGACCTCCTATGACCCCATATTCACTGATGTTTGAGGGCGAGCACTTGTCGAGGCCTCGAGAGACTCTCTTCTCTCTGCGGCAGTACTTCGACACTGTTCGAGCGACAGAGGTATTTTAGAACTCTCAGTTCTTTTTCCATTTTCATCTTTGATCTGCTTTGTATGTTCTGATTTCTGATTGACTTATGCACTGGTTATCCGCAGATCACTTGGCAGCCTTGGGCAATCTTCGGCGATGACCTCGAGGATCAGTACCCCGGAGGGTCGACTAGTTCCCAGTATAGGTTCCTGCTCGAGGGACCAGTCGGTAGAGTTTGGTTCCTGGGGGAACGCTTCCAGCGCCAGCTATGGGGGGGGAATTCTCAGGACCCTCCTGCTGTGCCTCCAGACACCATGCGGACTGCTGATAGATTATCTCCTGAGGAGGTCAGCAGTGCTATGCAGGGCAGTGATGCTTTGATACATCTCCTTGAGGGGAGCTACGCCACCTACCGCCGTATATATTTGATGCCCCCCTTGACGGGAGTACGGGCTCCACCACGGAGGTCCGCGGGCGCACCATCTTCGAGTCATGCTCGTGCTACAGACATCCCTTCTTCTAGCAGGGCTGGCACATCTAGAGGTAGAGGCAGTTCGATTCCTCCGATCCCTCCGACTCTTGATCACCCTGGATGGCCAGAGATGCCGACTGAGTTGACGTGTTGGCAGTATGGGGCTACCTCCCCGATTCCGATCCCTATGGAGCCTCCGGCGCCTGGTCACAGATACGTCAGTGATCCTGACTCACCACCGGTATGTTCTACCATTCTTCATTTGTCACACAGACATTTTGACAGTTGCTTATTAATTGATGAATCGAGCTTGTATCTGCAGCCACCTCGGGATTACATAGATCAGATGCTCGGAGTGGTGGCCTCACTCGAGGGGATGGTCCTGCGCAGAGAGGCACAGATGTCCATCATGGGCTTCCAGGTACCCTTCATCTTTCTTGCATTTATCATATTTCTGTTAATGCTCTGGCTTTAAACATTCCATTGCACTGATAGGCTGTGTAGAACACATCTGGCACACACCCCACTCCCATACTGTACTTGCACCTGCTTTTTATGTTTGAACTGATGTATTGCACTTTGCATTTTCAGATGCCTCCAGTCTATGCTCCGACACAAGGTGGGCCTCCCGGGCCTTTTCAGAGAGGTAGAGGTACTGGGCCTCGAGGAGCTGGGCCATCTCGGCCTCACCGAGGAGCTCGAGGAGGAGGGTCGTCTCGCAGACGCAGGGCACCCATTGTTGAGGATGACGAGGAGGAAGTCGCAGATCATGTGTCAGACACATCTCCTGGAGGGGGAGGCTCCGGTCTTGGTTCCGGGAGTGGAGACGAGCCTGAGGGGGATCCGGAGGACGACAGCTCCGATCCAAATGGTGATGATGAGGTAGAGATTATCCCGCAGAAGAGGATGAGAGGGCCTCCCCATTCCCGCTCCCGAGGGCACTGATGTTATTTCCTGCTTTATTCTACTTTTTAGCTAGTAGTTTGTAGCACTTTGCACATTGTTAGGCAGTTTTATTTTCTGTAAAACTTGTACCTTTATTTTGTTGTAAAACATGATGAAATGAAACAGCTTTTGAAAAGATATTGTATTTGAAATTCTTAGCATCGCATCGCATTATTTTGCACAAAGTGGAATTGAATGAAAATGTGCCTCATGTATTACCGGGTCAGGTAGTGAACCGACGCAACAAATAAGAACAAATTGACTCACTAAGAAATAAAACAGAATCTTAGCAAGTTTACAACTCGATAAACAAAATACAACAATGTTAACGACTCAATCGACAAGACTTAACAAAATTGTGTAATCAAAAAGTAACAACTCAAAACACAAAATGCGACAGCTCGACAAAACTTACAACTCAATAAGCAAAAACAACAACTCGATAAGCAAAAATGTAGCACGATGTACTTTGGATGGACTTCCTGGATAATGGAATGCATCCAAAATTGATAGGCCTGGATGCCTTCTACTGCCGGGAGACAACCAGATTTGCAGGGAGTCCACTACTGCTACAGGTAATGTTTCCCATCCAAGCTCACATGTATGTTCACTCACATCACTCGGCCCTCGGGCTCGATTTTTCTCACAAAACCCCTATCTCACTTTTCTCTCATCGCACATCTCTCTATTCTTTAATCTCTCATTTTTCATCCCTCCCCAGATATGGTTGATGGATAAGTTGCAAGTTGTGGACTCTTGCCCTGCTTATTCAGCCCGCAGCTACTTCTTTCGGCAACACCTAGTCAATGCTCCTGATGGGAGCTGGTGGTTTGAATGGATGTGCAATTTATCAGCAGACCGTATTGCTTGGCGTTGCTCTTGGCTCAATCTCCCGGCAATGAGCTATAGCATGTCACGGCAGGTCGGGATTAGATTGATCGGCTTGACTCACTGTATATTCTACTTCCCATTCCGTATTCTGCACCAGTTCGGCCATGATCAGACTTGCCCTCCGGAGGGGATAGAGTATCCAGCTACATTCCCAGTCCGAGGTGCACATCTTGCCCGGCCTATTACAGCTTGAAGGACCAGAGAGCTCCTGGCCCCTGCCCCTGCTTTCAATTGCACGTTGTCTGATGAGTGCTGGGATTGGCTCAATGAAGAAGCACAAGTCGGGCCTAAGCTGGCACCTGAAGCTTCAACTAGCTCTGGAAGGGGGCGCAGGGACATCTGACTGGACTGTGCCCCAGATTTATTGCTTTATTAGTACTTTCAAGTTTTCGTTATGAATGTAATAAAAAGCAACTTCAATTGTGTGCAAGAGCGAGAGAACTGTGTTTTGAAATCAATGAAATTGAGGGTTGTGGTACTGAAAATTTTCCGCTTTGGTCCAACAATGGTCTTAGTTGTGAAAAGTTTAATTTGAACAAAGTCAACTTTTATTAAAACTTTTCAAAACTATTTTCGATATGGATCAGAACTGGACACGCCTGAGATCTGTCACTGAGATGCACAATCCCGGATCCTAGCAACTGGAAAGTTGCCCCTAGTTTGAATGGTGCCGCAGCACTTCATTGCAACGGAAAGTTGCCCCTAGTTTGAATAGCACTGTACCGGAGGTCCCAATAAATGCTGATGAATAAAGATGACTGAGATGATCAAAATGGACAAAGTTGATCGGGGAAAAGATTGTGACTGAACTTCAAGATGAAGCTGCCTACGTATCCCAAAGATGGGAATCAAGCCTTACGTAGTTCAGGCTTAGGTTCGCTCGGGTATTTTTACTCTCCTTTTGCGCCCTAACTTTTGCCAAGGCCGCCCTTTGCGGGTTTTCAACCTTGCGAGCTCAGTTTTTATAATTTCAAATTTTTGTGCTCTGAGTTTTGCCTAGGTCGCCCTTTCGGGTTTTCGGCCTAGCGAGCCTCTCAGGGGTAGTATTTCTTCAACTTGTCCATATTGATCGGTTGGGAAAACTCTAAGCCATCTAGATCCATCAGAACCACAGCTCCACCTGACCAGATTGACTTGATGATGTAAGGACCAGTCCAATTAGGTCTGAACTTGCCCCTTGGGTCGTGGATAGGAGCTCGGTTGTCCTTGAGTACTAAATCTCCTTCTTTCAAATTCCTGGACTTAACCTTCTTGTTGAAAGCCCGGGCGATTCTGCGTTGATAACCCTGGACATGGTACAGTGCCTTCAACCTTCTTTCATCGAAAAGCATGAGTTCCTCAAATCTGTTTTGCTGCCAATCTGCTTCGGCTATATGGCACTCGGCCAATACTCGTAATGACGGAACCTCAATCTCAATAGGTAGAACGGCCTCCATCCCATAAACTAATGAATACGGAGTCGCCCCAGTTGAAGTTCTGATCGAAGTCCTGTAGCCCCACAGAGCAAACGGCAGCTTATCTGGCCAATCCCGATAGGTTTCCACCATCTTCTGTAGTATGCGCTTGATGTTCTTGTTGGCGGCCTCAACTGCTCCGTTGGTTTGTGGCCGGTAAGTAGACGACTTATGAAAAGCCACATTGTATTTCTCCAACAAATCAATCACCTCCTTCTTGAAGTGGGAACCATTGTCAGAAACTATCTCATTTGGGACTCCGTAGCGACAGATGATGTTGTTTCTGATGAATTTTGCGACGTGTGAAGCCTTCAACACTGCATAAGATTGGGCCTCAACCCACTTTGTAAAATAATCTATCGCTACGAGGATGAACTCATGCCCATTCGACCCCTTTGGCGTAACAGCTCCGATTACATCAATTCCCCAGACAGAAAACGGCCATGGCGAAGTCATGTTGTATAGCTTTGACGGCGGAATGTTCATGCGATTTGCATGGATCTGACATTTGTGGCATCGCCGGACGAAACTAATACAATCCTCCTCCATGGTGGACCAATAATAACCTTGTCTAAGGATCTTCCGTGCCAACATCACCCCATTCATATGTGCACCACATTCACCCCTGTGGATGGCTTCCATCAGACGCCTTGACTCTTCTGCATCCACACACAGTTTATGCATTCCCAGATGACCCCGCCTATACAGTTTACCTCCGCAGATGATGAACTGAACTGACATTCTTCTGATTGCCCTCTTGTCTTTGGCATTTACCCCTGGCGGGTATGCTTCTTTCTCCAAAAAGTTCCAGATGTCGTAGTACCAGGGGTGTTCGTCCTGAACTTCATCTATGGCTGCAATCGACTCATAAGCAGGTGCAAATTTCTGATCGATAATGACTGGACGCATCCGGACTCCACACGGGATGTCTATCATGGATGATAGAGTTGCTAAGGCGTCTGCGAACTTGTTGTTCTCTCTTAGTAGATGAGCGAAATTCAGCTTCTCAAACCGAGGAATCAGCAAGTCCAAGGTCTGGTGATATATTATCATATTTTCTTCTTTTACTTTCCAGTCTCCTTTAGCTTGAGACACAACAAGATTTGAATCCCCAATGACATCCAGCCGTCTTGCCCCTAGTTCCAGGGCTGCTTCTAAACCAGCAATGCACGCTTCGTATTCTGCTTCATTGTTCGAGACTTTGAATCGGAGTTTGAAGGCTAGAGGGATACGGGAGTTGTCGGGTGCTATCAGCAACACTCCTATCCCATACCCATGTTGATTTGACGCTCCGTCAAAGTACATCGTCCAAGTTTCCTCGTCGATATGCAGAATTGCTTCATCTGGGAATAGATACTCAACTGCTTCATCCCCCTCAACCGGATGGTCGGCAAGGAACTCTGCCACTGCTCTTCCTTTCACTGACTTGCGCGTCACATATGTAAGATCAAATTCGGAGAGCAACAGCAACCAACGAGCTAGCCTACCCGTAAGCGCTGGTTTCTCGAAAAGATATTTGATGGGATCGAGACGCGAAACCAACATTACAGAGTGAGCTAACAGGTAGTGCCGCAGCTTCCTGGTAGCCCATACCAGAGCTAAGCAAGCCTTTTCCAGTGGTGTATATCGGGTCTCATATTCCAGCATTTTCTTGCTCAAATAGTAGATGGCTTTCTCCACCCTATCTTCAGATTCTTGTGCAAGCATGCAGCCCATTGTGGTTTCAGTCACTGACAGATACAAAATCAACGGTTTCCCCGGTTCTGGTGGTGATAAAATGGGCGGGTTCTGTAGATACTCTTTAATCTATTCAAATGCAGCTTGACATCGGCCGTCCCATTAGAACTTCTTTCCTTTCTTCAGGAGGTCAAAAAGTGGTTCACAAGTCAAGGTTAGTTTTGAAATAAACCGTCTTATGAATTGCACTTTACCCAGAAAGCCTCGCACCTCCTTTTCAGTCCTTGGTGGTGGCATTTCTAAGATGGCCTTAATTTTGGAAGGGTCGACCTCGATGCCCCTTTGTGTAATCAGAAACCCCAGCATTTTTCCCGCTGTAACACCAAATGTACATTTCTGAGGGTTTAACCGCAACCTGAATTCTCTGATCCTTTGGAAAAACTTGCGCAAGGCGGTGTAGTGGCCCTCTCTTTCCTTGGACTTGACAATCATGTCGTCCACGTACACCTCAACCTCTTTGTGGATCATATCGTGTAGTATCGTGGTCGCGGCCCGTTGATAAGTAGCCCCAGCATTCTTCAATCCAAACGACATGACCCGATAGCAGTATGTCCCCCACGGGGTGGTGAATGCAGTCTTTTCTCTGTCCTCTGGCGCCATCACTATCTGATTATATCCTGAAAAGCCATCCATGAATGAGAGCAAAGCGTGCCCTGCTGTGAAGTCCACTAACTCATCGATGTGCGGTAGGGGAAAATCGTCCTTCGGACTGGCTCGGTTTAAATCCCTGAAGTCTACGCACACCCGGATCTTGCCATCTTTCTTTGGCACCGGAACAATATTGGCCAACCAAGTCGGATATTCAGAGACTAGCAGGAAGCCTGCGTCAATTTGCTTGGTGACCTCTTCCTTGATCTTAAGAGCCCAATCCGGGCGGATCCTTCTGAGCTTCTGTTTGACAGGTCGGGCCTCGGGGTCAAGGGGGATCCGATGCTGTACAATCTCAGGATCGATCCCAGGCATGTCTTCGTAGGACCACGCGAAAACATCTTTGAAATCTTTTAATAAAGCGACTAAGCGCTCGCGTTCCTCTGAAGACAGCGTGGACCCGATCTGGACCAGCCGCGGGTCCTCCTCAGTACCAATATTCACAGAAATGATTTCATCCGTTAATGGCTTAACAAACCTCTCTTGCTCTTGCTCAATTAGACGTTGTAAAACCGGAGGAACTTCGTCCTCGTCGTTTTGATCAAAATTTTGAAAGTCCGAATTTAAGCAATAAATTAGGGGCACAAAAAAGTACTCGGAAACCACATTCACCTCATTCTCATTAAGTTCATCCAAATCGTCCAATTCTTCTGTTACAACAGACTCAAAAGAAAAGGAAAAAGACGACCTGGACAGGACTGTGGCATCCGGGTTGACACCCCCAGGAGTACCAGACTCAGACTCAGTCGAGCTGGAATCTGATTCCGACCTAGAAGACTTGGTGGAATCAGATTCCGGCTCACTACCTGACCCGGAACTGCTGGATAAGAATCCCTCCTCGTACTGCCAAATGAGAGAGGGTGCGATTGATGCGTCCAAAATAGCCGCTGGTTGGCTCACGGCCATCTCATCCCCAATCATGGAAACCACGGCGTTATTCCCCAAGCAATCTTGGTCGATCAGAGGATCAGAGAGGAGACTTGCCAGTGCTACCCCCATTTCCAATTCAGTGCCCTCAGGCTCCTCTGCCTTATTCTGCTCAGCCTCAGTTGTTGGGTCTGTCTGCTCTGTGGCAACGTCATCCCCGGATAGTTGCAGGTCGAAGAAGATTTCGAAGCCTGGTACACGCTTCCTCTCCGCGTTTAACCATGGCTCTGGGAAGCCACAAAATGGAAAATCTTCCCCCTCCCGGACAAAGCGTCCGTTCAGGGTACCCCAGATGGGCCTATGCATTAGATCAAAAGGCTTCCCAGCCTGCTTCGCCCTGGCCCTGCCGGCCATTTCCTTTCCTTTCCTCGCCCAGTCTTCTTTGGTGGGCAGATAACCCAGTCCAAAGGTATGTGGATTGTGTGGCACTTCGGCCAACGCTGCGACTCCTTTCCTGCCGCTTCTTCCCAATCCCATCCCTGGGATATGCTGTAGCTTATTCATGAGGTAGACGGCTTGAGCGCTGACATACAAACCCTCATTCACAGCCATGATATTCTGTACTACCCGGGCCTCAGCCAAAGTAAATCCCGATATGAACATGTCCTCCATGCCGTGTTCAATCTCAAGGACTGGCGTAGATACCTCCGGAGGGGGATGGATTGATGAGTTCCCAAAAACAATGGCTACTCCCTTTCCGTAGGGGTACTTCACCATTTGATGTAGAGTAGATGAGACGGCCTTCACCTGATGCAACCAGGGTCGCCCCAAAAGCATGTTGAAAGATGCAGGGACCTCCAAGACATGAAAATCTACTTCGTGTTGTCCCGGCCCAATCTTGGTTTGGATTTTTACTGTCCCCAGGACATCCCTGCTTGTATTGTCGTAGGCTCTGATTACTTGAGTAGTCGGTGTGAAGTCCGCAGGCTTTAACCCAATTGCATACGCCGTCCTGGCTGGGCAGACGTTGATGGCGGACCCGGTATCAACAAGTACCACCGGAATCCATTTATCTCTGCATTCTACAGAGATGTAGAGAGGTCTGTTATGATCCACGCCCTCAGGCGGCAATTCTTTGTCTGAAAAAGTCAACGCCGGGGAACCTCCTCCCGGAAAGACCAACCCAACTAACTGTTCTGGCGTAGTTTCAATGGAGAGTTTAGCTCTGTCCATAGCAGAGAGGACAGCCTGCCGGTGCACCCTCGAAGCCATAAGCAGTCCCCAGATGGAGATGTCTGCTTGTATTTTCTTTAGCTGCTTCAGTACAGCCTCTTCTTCAACCTGCTTCTCTCTCTGTTTTTCTGCCTCCTTATCTTTCCCTGATGCCTCGGGTTGATCAAGGTGTGGGGGCTTGAAATACCGCCCACTTCTCGTCATATGGTCCACCTCTTCGAGGTACCAGGTACTGTCTGGTTGGCCACCTGCCCAGTCTTCGTCTGTGTGGGCGAGATACAAGTCATCATCTTCCCACCACATTCCACCAGCATCTAGCAAACACCTGTCTGGTTCCGGCTTGTTTATGCTCTCAGCATTTTCTTCCCTCATGCTCACAGCATGTTCAATTTTCGTGCTCGCAGCACTCTCAACTTCCTCATGGTTCTTTGCTTTTCGGGCTCTCTCAGAATCCCATCTTTTTCCTTGTTCCTCCAACAACAACTGTGCGGTTTTCAAAATGTTTTGTTCCTGAGCGAAATTCTTCGTACCGGCGCTCTCCGGCAATTCAATCTGATTTTCGGCCCTTCCGGCCACAAATGGTACTTTTGCCCCTGCTGGGCGTTGTTCTGACTGAAACTCCACAACATCCGGCTGATCATCCAACCACCCAATGGCTTCTGCCGACTCCTCGTATTCGTACCAGTTGATTGATGCATCTCTTGGTTCCTGATCGTTGAAGAGCTGGAAATTGGCAAAGTCCTCCTCCACCGCAGTTAGATCATCCCTCGCTGATTCAAGCTTGTCCCCCCGGATCATACACAACTCAGCCTGTTCCGACAATCCCGCATTCAGCTTTGGTTGGCTTACTGACAAAATATACCCACTCGGATCATAAGCTCTGCCAGCTAAATTCTCAGTTTGCTCCACCCCAGACTCAACTGTTTTGCTCTCCTCAGAAGCCTGCCCCGTTCCATCCTCGGTGGTCACCACCTTTAGCTCAGGTTGGGGTGTAGAGGTGTCCATCATGCACAAGTCCGTGCTATCAGGGAGGATCACCTCTGGCTTGGGTAGGTGGGAGGGAGTGATATAGATACTGGGATCATATGAAGCGACCCCAGTGTGGATGAGGTTGACTCTTTTTGGTGGATCTTGGTTGTGTTTGGGGAGTGGGTTGTTTGTGACGTTGGGTCCTTGGGGAGGTAGAATGATGTTTTTGTCAATGAGATCTTGAATCTCATGACGCAGCCTGTAGCATTGGTCGGTGTCATGACCATGCTGTTGGTGGTATTGGCAATATTTGGCTGGGTTATGGGAAGGGGGGAGTGGATTCGGTAGAGGCCTCGGTTCTAAGGGTTTCAGGTGCCCCTTTCTGACTAGAACCCCGAGGACTTTAGACAAAGGCATATAGAGTGGGGAGAAGGTTCGTTGACCCCTGGGTTGGTATCTTGGGGCTTGATTACTGCTCCCAGAGGCATCAGAAAAAGGTGTGGCCGCTGCGGACCTTGGTTGGGGAGGGGGAGTGGTGGTGACCATTCCGACCTCTGAAGTTCTGGTATTGGAAGAGCCACTCGGGCCCGCATTATTACCACGGTTGAATATTCTCCGGGGCTGATCCCGATCTTGGTCAAACAGACCCTGTTTCATCGCATCCTCTATTTGCATCCCCATATCATGCAGATCTGCGAAAGTGGGGAAGGGAACTACAATCATCTTCTTCATTAACGCCGGCTGGAGATTGCGCACAATCATCTGTATTTGGTCTCTGTCCGTTGGCCTTAAGGTCATCATCGATGCCTTCGCCCTCCACCGGGTCACAAAGTCAGAGAAAGATTCCTTGGGCTCCTGCCTCGTTGTCTCGAGATCACGAGTTGTGATCTCGATCTGCGTGTTGTATGAATATTGTGCAAGGAAGGCCTCAGCCATCTCATCCCAGTTTATTTTCACCTGATCTTCCAGCTTTGAATACCAAGTGGATGCCACACCCGACAGGGTTCGACCGAACAAAGAAAGCTTTTGCGGTCGGGTTAGGCCATTGGTCTTAGAACGTCTGAGAATAGCCGGAGGTGAACCATAGGGTCCCCGGATCCATCAAAGCGATCGATCTGGGGCATCTTAAATCTGTCCGGCAATGTCACGGCTACATCAGTATAACCGTCTTCAATATCTGGGATGGCCTTCACTCCCTGTGACTTCTTAAAGAGCTTCTCCAACTTGCTCAATTTCAGAGCTGTCTGGTCTACCTCGAACTCAAATGGAGAGTCCGGGTGGTTAGGTGTAATGTTTTTGGACAGTTGTGGTAGAAGCGGGGGCGGAGCCAGCCCCGTTGGAAGACCCGTGTCCTCTTGAATGTTTGGGGGGTTTGGCAGAATGTTCTGTTGATTCGGGAGGGTATTCTGGGCAGCCTGGGCATTTTGCGGGTTTGGAGGGGCATTCTGGCCAGCAGGTAGTTGTTCAGGTAATGGGGCCCCGGGTGAAGGAGGAGCCTGATTTGAGGCAGACGCTGCGTTCTGCTGTTGTAATCTGGTGATCAACTCAAACTGTTGGGCCATGACAGCGGCCTGTTGTCTGGAAATTCCGCCTGGCGGATAGCATCATCTTGCATTTGCTTCATGCTTTCAGTCATCTGGCGCATCATCGCCTCCATAGCTGTATTCTGTTGTTCCATTTGAAGAACCGGCAGGCGTATCTCTATAGCAGAAACAGGAAGCTCCACCCGACTATCTGACACTATAGTAGACTGCCGTTCTGGTGATCTGTGCTCTGATATACTGTGCCTTCTCGGCCTCCTTCTGATAACAGGGGGTAGTGAGTGAAACACTGGATGTCCGTCAACTAGATCCTCGGATCGGTTGAGTCGGCGACCTCGTGTCCAGATTGCTTGGGGGGTATCGATGGGTTCGGAAGCAATTGTGCTACAAACGGTCCCTAGCAAAAAGATAAATAAAGCGAAAAAGAAATAAATAACCAGAAATAAAACGGGCAGCATAACGGCTTAAATTGAATACACCACACACAGTCGGGTTATACAACAACACACAGTTGGTAAGCTGGCTATACACTGTCCTCAAATACTGGTCAATACTCCTGTATCACTGTTCTGATAAACTGAATCTGATATCCGCGGACAACTGATTCCCAAATACTGGATAATGCCCGCAGGCCTGATTCCCAAATTCAAAAACTGATGCCCGCAGGCCTGATGCCCAAACTCATACTGATACATGCATTCCCTGTAGAGACGCACTCTAACAAGCACATAACAGATAAGTGAGAGCCAAAACACCCCTATGTTGGGGGAAGGTTTCCCTGTCCTATTTCGTCAGGAATTAGGGGTTCACTACGCACGCAGCGGCTTCAAACAACCTATAAACGGGGTAAGCAACCTGTCCTAGTTTGGAATGGTCACTATGGATCCGAATATGCACTAGGTCGAATGGTCAAAAAGGGTGCCCCGGTAAAACCGGGGTTTGTGTTCCCATGCTGTCAGAGCCCAGAGCCGATCAGCCTTACGGACATGACTTGACAAGACAAGCCTCCGGCAAATCGTTCGGGAATGGCATATGGCAAACACGGTGTCCTAGGCGCACCGATGCAAATGCAATGCAAAGAAACACACAAACATAGTCAAAACCAGATATCACGAGTTCGAGTCAAGTTCTCTAACTCCCCAGCGGAGTCGCCAGAAACTGTAACAACGCCCGCGGGGGACCCTCGCTACAGTTCGGACTCGATTTTGTGTTGCGGTTCCAAATCTCGAACCAAAGAGTCCAAATCCGGCAAATCGTTTTGAGAAAAACAGATTTTTTTGAAAGAAGTGCCAAACATGGACTGCTTTGCCAGATAACAGAGTCGCCACCTAAATATTTTAAAATGGGAAATTTAGGAAACCCTGACTCGGTGCCAAAAGGCCACGTGTCCGTCATCACCAAAGTTGGCTCGGGAACTTGGGTACGATTAGGGAAGGTCACATCGTGAGCACCCCCTCTCGCCCGGTCAAAGACCGGCCTCTACTAACCATGATATCTGACTTTGAAAACATTGTGTGCTCTTATTCCGATTATTAGCCTAGGTTACTATGTGATGCTCGCAGCAAACAAGTATAGACCGAATCGCCTGAATTGGAACAAAACATTTCATGTTTGTTTGTTTGAAAATGGTTTGATGGTGCTACTCGCAAGTAGGCTAAAATGCGGATTTGCCACCCTCAGGTGGGCTTAAGAAAACAATGATTTTGCCACTATCTAGTGGGCTTAAAACAAACAGTTGATGAATTGTTCCACTTCAGATAATTCAACCTCCACCCACAGGCATTCAAGGCAGTTATATCACATAAGCACATAGCCTCATGGTAAGCATGCTTTCATGGCAGTCACTCACACGCATGCAAGGATGCTAAAGCATAAAACTTACCGAGTACTCCAAGCCAAAACAAAAACCGATTAGAAATCAATGCATGATCCTAAAATATACAGAAATGCCTAATGCAACACATGCAAAATGCAACTATAGCAGGCTCGGCTATTCTAAACATGGCATATGATGATGCTACAACTAACACGTATTCGACTTGGAATTGAAATACAATGCAGTTAGTATGGTGCGCCGAGCCCGGTGCATGCAAAACAGATGAATGAATGCAGACATGCTATCATGCTGTATGCTAATTGAAATATGCCCTATATCTAACCATCCAAAGCGGGTAAATAAAAGGGAGAAAGAAATGGGGGTTGGAAGACATACATCACACTCAACACACCCTTATTACAATTATGCCCTCGCACAGAGGGTCCGAATAAATATACAGTCCGAATGAAAGAATAATACAATCCAAAATAATTACAGATTTCTAATTAATTAACAAATTAATTACAAAAGAAGTAAAACTGGCATGCAAGCCAGGGACTGCCTCGCTTCTGATGGATTATGCATGTTGGGCTGCCTTGGCGCGGAAATCCACTGGGATGCCCCAATCCACCTCTGTTTGCAATTTTTCTCGAAATGCGTGCTAGACTCCGAAAAGTTGCTGATCCTTGATTTTGCTGTAACAGAGAGCAGGAAAAGGGCACAGCAATGTATTTCACAAATATATGCATGCCTCGATCCTCGTGCCATCAATCACGCATATCGATGCATGATGGCCGAGGAGCCGAATTGCACAATTCAATATAGGATGAATGCACATGAATGCTACAACAAAACCTAACTCCATCACGGATAATCCGGAGTGTCGGTGACTTGGGAATTGAGGCACGTTCCGGTACTCGGAGTACAGAATGCGTCTCGTTTCCCGTGCAATATGCATGATATGCATGAAATGCAACTAACATACAATCCTAGCATGCGCAATGCTATGAAAATGAGATGCCTCGAAATGCGTGCCCACTGGCACGCAAACCGAGGTGATGACATAAAGGCACGAAATGCAATGATGGGCTTACACCAATATGAGAGGGCCTCAGCCACACTCACACGGGATGCCGGAATGACAAAAATGAGGTGCCTCGAAATGCGTGCCCACTGGCACGCAAACTGAGGCAATGATGAAATGCAAATCGGATAAAACAGAGTGCCTCGAAATGCGTGCACGCGGGCACGCAAACCGAGGCGGAGGCATACGCAATGCCAACCGGATAAAACAGAATGTCTCGAAATACGTGCACACGGGCACGCAAACCGAGGCAGAGGCATACGCAATGCCAACCGGATAAAACAGAATGTCTCGAAATACGTGCACACGGGTACGCAAACCGAGGCAGAGGCATACGCAATGCAAATCAGATAAAACAGAAGTGCCTCGAAGTGCGTGCACACGGGCACGCAAACCGAGGCGATGATGTGCGATGCAAAATCAGATAAAACTGAAGTGCCTCGAAATGCGTGTCGCACGGGCACGCGAATCGAGGCAATGATGAAATGAGAAAATCGGATAAAACCGAAGTGCCTCGAAATGCGTGTCACACAGGCACGCGAACCGAGGCAATGATGAAATGAGAAAATCGGATAAAACCGAAGTGCCTCGAAATGCGTGTCACACGGGCACGCGAACCGAGGCAATGACATACAAGCATGAAAATGCAAATTGGGCTTACGCCAACATGAGAGGGCCTCAACCACACTCACATAGGCCGCCGGAATGATAAGAATGAGGTGCCTCGAAATGCGTGCCCATTGGCACGCAAACCGAGGCAATGCAAAAATGATACAAATGGCATGGGAAATGATATGCAAGCATGGCAATGGAATTTCAGCACCTAAATAAAGGGGGAAACAGCCCCGAGACAATTCGAAATGACATTCGAAGCATGCATTCATCCCGAAAATGCGAAATTAAGCCCCGAAATGGCCTATAGCCATGCTATACATGCAAAATATGATCATGACAGCAAGAACAGTAGCAAGAAAGTCCCAAAAATGGCATTTTTTCAGTAATAAACATGGCCTAAATGCAAGCATAGATAGATCAACCAAAGCATGCAAAGTTAGTGGCCAAAAGAGGGGTATTGAGACAAGTGATATATGAAAACCCCAAATGGACAAACTTTCTTCTACAACATTGAAGATGAGATAAAAATAAGCACAATTTCAGAAGATGACATCCTCAAAATCAGAATAAAATCATGCTAACAATTCCATGCAAAATGAAGCTCAAAAGAGGCTATAACAAGAGTCATGCAAAAAAAGCACCAAATGACAAAATTTTCTTCATGAAATGTGCAAAGGGGGTCAAAATAAGACCAAAGTCAGTAGGGGTCGAAGTCCCAAAAACAAATAGAAATAGGTCAAAAGTTGTGTACAAAAATGGGCACACTTGATGGAATTTGAAGGAAGTGGTGGATATAATGGCCAAATGAAATTGATCCTCTCTACAATGTTGTAGAGGGGCTCAAAAAAAGAAAGAAAGCAGTAGGGGTTGGACCCCTAAAAACAAGCACAAACAAGCCAAAACTAGCATGCAAGATAGTGGCATAAAAGCTAGGTATTGAAACAAGTATATCATAGAAGCATCAAATGAAGTTGAGCCCTTCTACAAAGTTGTAGAGGGGCTCAAAACAAGCACAAAAGCAGTAGGGGTCGGAGCCCCAATTCTCAACCAATTAGAGTATAAGAAAAGATCAAGAAAAATCCCTAAAAGTTGGTTTTGAATACTCACCCTTGAAGACTTGTCTTTCTTTGCTTCTTGGCTTTGATTTGTAGCTTCTCAACCTCTGAAATTCACTTCCTAGCTGCTGGAATCAAAGTTGGAATGGTGAAGCTAGGTGTTGGTGAAGGAATCAAGCAACACTTGAAATTTTGGAGCTTTTGGCTATGAAAATTAGGTTTTTTGCTATGGAGCTCTTGAAGCCATTTTTTCTAACCTAAGCAAAGGGGAAGGAGGGCCCTTCAAATAGACAAGAAATGTGGTGTAAAAGGGGAGGGAAAGCACCCAATCTTTCCCTCTCGAAATATCCCCCGGATGCCCCGGGATATGTTGGAAGATATCCGGACAGCTGGGACAGGCTGGAAAGCAGGAAGCTGGCCGGCCAGGTAAATTTGTGGGAGGTGGCCGGCCGGCCACCCCACCTGGTCGGCCAGCTACCCCTCCTGGCCGGCCGGCCATGGCACAAAATTGAAGTGAAAATTCTCTGGCCGACCACCATGCAAGAGTGTCCTCCCAAGTGTGTAGAATAAGGTCCCAGGGTTGGAATCTGGCAACGCTGAAGCAGAAGTCACAACATAGAGCTTGAAGGAGAGGCCCAAAAATGAAACCAACAATTGCTGGCCGACCACCAACTTTTTGTGTCCTCCAAGATGTGTAGAACAAGGTTCCAAGGTCGGAAATTGGCAACACTGAAGCAGGAGCCACAACATAGAGCTTGAAGGAGAGGTCCAAAAATGAAACCCTGAATTTCTGGCCGACCACCAGCCCTTAGGGTCCTCCTAGATGCCCTCATCACAGATATGTAGCTTTGGTTGGAAGAAAATGCCCCTAGGGTGTTCAACATTGGCCCGGAAGTGAGCAAAACGGGCTCCGGAGGAGCGAAACTGGTTATCTGGGATAATTGCTGGCCTCCCCCCCCCAGTGATCTTCCTGATGTTGAAACAGAGGTACCTGCC
This sequence comes from Camellia granthamiana, assembly GCA_036172215.1. Lineage (NCBI taxonomy): Eukaryota > Viridiplantae > Streptophyta > Magnoliopsida > Ericales > Theaceae > Camellia > Camellia granthamiana. Next base: position 20,360,397 of record CM069908.1, read on the forward strand.
AAGTTTGAACAAAAACTAATGAGAAATGAACACTCGGAGCCAAAACCGAGCAATTCGGGATCCCGAAAATGGGCTGCAGGTGCCGGAAGTGGTGTTTAGCAGCGAAGTGGGTATCTGCGACTCCAGTGTCCCTCGGAATGACAAAACAGAGGTTCCTGCCAAAAATCAGAGAAAACTGATGCAAAATGAATGCTCGGGGCCCAAATCACGCAGTTCGGGTTCCCGAAAACCGGCTACGAACACCGAAAGTGGCATACGGCCACGAAGTGGGCATCAGGGGCCCCAGTGTTCCTCGAAACATTAAAACAGAGGTCTCTACCAAAAACCGGAGAACTCGGAGATGGTTGGGCGGTCCCGAGCCGAGGCACACGGCCTAACGGCTCCGAAAACCGGGAACCGGGCTCCGAAATGGGCAAAATGGCCTACGGCCACTAAACGTAGCTCACGGCCACCGGGAGATAGTCTACGGGACTACTCCCTTCCCTCAAGAAAGAAAGCAGAGGAAACCGAGTCTGGTTTGCAAACCGAGACAAGGCACAGAAGAGGGTTCGGAAGTCCGGAGGCAGGGCGCACGGCCGCAACTCTGAGACTTCTGAACGAGCACAGTATGCAACATCACCGAGCGCTCAACTGGTGACGTCTGAGTCTTAAGGTCGGTCAAAAATGGGGTGTCTACATATAGTAAGTCGAGCTTGGATATGGTTAGGTTAAACCAAACATGCTTGGTTTGAAGCTAAGCCTAAATAATATTCCACCTTTGACAAGCAAGTGAAGCCTTAACAGCCAAGTAAATGGGTTGGCTCGATTCAGTTGCATCTCTACCTGCTAGAACTTTCTAAATTTAGCCTTGTTTATAATCAACTAGTATTGTCAATTATAGTGTTTTATTTGTATCTATATAATAAATAGCGAGGAGCTGCTGCCGACATTAAAATAAGTATATGATATATACTCCAAAATATAGAAAAGAATGGTTCTCCAGGAAAGCATATCCCTTAGCCCCAGGGCATTAAAACAATGCTTTAAACACTTTTTTGTTCCTTAGGCTTTGTATCAAACATTTTTTAAGTAGTACCACTTTGGGTTGCTTCAAAGGAAATTAAAATCAAGAAATACAACAGAAACTATTACCCTAATTGTGAACTAAAATTCAACTCATTACTTGATACAAATCTACATTTCAAAATTAATGAAGACAGATTGTATGCAAATATATATATATATAGATATATATGCCCTGATTGTGAACACAATTTGTCATTGTCGCAAATTTGGAGAAACTACTCATTAATTTCAAAGAGATATGTCTGTGAAATAATTTCAAAGTGTTGAAACTAAAAAGAGATATTGTTCCCAAATCTGTGGTTGAAATAATTTCAAAGAGATATGTCTGTTTGAAATAATTTTGTCATTGTCACAAATTTTATATCAATTTGTGGTTAATCTATGTCTGTGTTAATGTGTATGCAAATAATATGGTTACAATCTGTCTTCAACAAATCAAGGCATATATATATAGATGAAATCAAAGAGAAATCAAAGTCAAAGTCACAATCTGTCTTCAACAAATCAGGGCATATATATATAGATGAAATCAAAGTGAAATCAAAGTCAAAGTCACAATCTGTCTTCAACAAATTAGGGCATATATATATATATAGATGAAATCAAAGTGAAATCAAAGTCAAAGTCACAATCTGTCTTCAACAAATTAGGGCATATATATATATATAGATGAAATCAAAGTGAAATCAAAGTCAAAGTCACAATCTGTCTTCAACAAATTAGGGCATATATATATATATAGAGAGAGAGAGAGAGAGAGAAATTATTTCACTGACTTGTGCACACAGATCTGTCAAGAAAACACGGAGAGTCGAGAGAAGCGAGTCGACGGAGAAAGACTCGGTCGTCGTCGGTCGTCAGAAGCTGCGCTCGTCGGGTCGCCGGGGTTGTAGAAGCTACGTTCAACCTCGATCGTCGCCGGGGTTGGAGAGCCGCACTCGTTCGGTCGAATCACCGGCGTTGCAGAGCTACGCTCGTCGAGGAGGTCGCCAAGGAGAGGCACAACAGAGAAGAGAAGGAAGAATAGAGAGAGTCTTCAAATGTATTGTATGTTGAAAATGAATTTGAAATTTGAAATGAATAAGAAATAAGGAGAAATGGGCGAGTTTGCATCCATTTTCCACGTAGGTAGCCACGTCATTAGTGCTAATTTAGTGGTGAACGTTTAGAGGTCGGGAGCATTTTTCAAAAAGATAAGTGTTTAGTAAAACAATTTTTCTTTTTCTTTTTTCGAAAGTTTAGGTAGGTTTTTTTTTTTTTTTTTCTTTTCGTCTTTAATGAATTGTTTTTAAATTTTAATTTCAATATTTTTTAGATCCTTCTAATCTAAAGAACTTGAAAAGTTTATAAAATTTCACTAAAGATAGACAAAACATAAAAATAAGCAGTCATTTTTTTTGTTCTTAAGTTTTCTTCCCTTTTTTTATGCTTCATCAAGCCTATCATATTATATATATTTTTTTAACAGCCACATTTACGGAGTCCGAGACTTGTCTGGCTTCGTTTGGCATGGAGGTTTGGGGCTATTTTAGTCATAAAAGACAAAATAGACTATTTTAGTCACAACAAACAAAACATCACATCCAACCATAATTATTACACTCTTCTCTCACAAAAAAAGTCAAAAAAACCAAAAAGCTAAAAAGCACTTCCCAAACCAAACTTTTTAGCCCAAGTTAAATAGTCAAAAAAACCAAAAAGCCAACCCACTTCCCAAATGAAGGCTTATTGGTTAGAAAAATTGCATTGATCTTGAAGTCACATGATTTAGCTATATGACTACAAAATTATACAAATTACCTATGATTTAAGTGATTTAATTTTGCTAGAATATTTATAGGAAAAATTGCATTTCAGTGTAAATTTTTAAAATAAATTATAAGTCAGTGAAAAAATTTATTAATCTTAATAATTAAAATTATAAGTTTTTTCATCAATTTATAAATATTTTATAAAAATATCACTAATTTACAATTTTTTTCATATTTATACATACTAAACAGTGTTTTAAATAGAAAATTCTCATTAATCATCATTGTATATACAATTTTAGGGGATTACTAGTTACATGATAATTTGCACCGGACATCTTGTTATTAGTGGGCATTAAAAATTGTAGTATGATTCGATGTATCTCTAAGTATTTAAATGCTTTATAATGCTATTTCAACTTATAAACTTGCTACCATCTTGTATAGTAAACAAAACAAAAAAATAAAATTATATTATGTATAATCTTCATACTAAAGACAAAATATGGAATGTATTTATAATTTTTTTATTTTATTTTAAAAAGAGAGTGAATAGAATTTCTCATTTTTTTATTTTGATTTTTCTTGTAATAGCCTTACTCCTTTAAAAATTAAAGCTTGTCTTAATAAAAATATGCACGTGTGTATATGATATGAAACTATGCTCTATCTTCATACATTTTGTTAAATATAGTAATTATATATGTTATGTATATTATACATACCATATTATATTCATTAGTATATTTAGAATCATCATATTTAGATTTCTCTGGTATATATTGTCACATCATTATTCAAAATACAATATTAAATGAATAAAGATTGGGACCCCCTTTCTCCCACCCCCTTTTGACCCCCTTTCTTTTTTGATTGATCACTTTTTCTTTTTCTTTTTCTTTTTTTTCTCCTCCTCCAATCACCACCCGCCACGTGTGTGTGGGGTGGTGGGAGTTGAAGTTTGAGGGGGTCTAAATCACTGCTGTTCATTGACCCATGATTAAGACAAATGCAATACGAGCACTCAAGGGGTGGAAACACTTTACTAACTTAATGATGGACCATCTCTAGCACAAGTGCCTAATTTTCGAAATTTATTTTTTATAATTTTTTTCAAAAAAGTTCAAAATTAGTTTGGTGAAAAAAAAATTAAAAATACTCATTTTTAATATATATATTTTTCTTCTTTTTTTTTTCAATGAAAATATTCCTTTTCGGGTTCATTTTTATTCTAAAAAGAAGAAGGAAAAAAACATATGAAAAATCAAAAAAATCAAAAAATAAAATTTTAAAACAAAACTAACCAGAGTCTGATATCTCACCCTTTGAAAGTGGATTTTAATAGAATTAAATTTTAAATCACACTTTAATAATTTGATCGATCATATTTAATTAAAATCAAAATTGACACAGTACTCCGACCTCTCATGCCCTACAAACATTACTGTGAGAGGGATTTTATTTTATTTTTTTGAACGCATACTGGGAGAGGGATTGATTCCATATTTTTGTGAGAGGCCAAATACACCACCTCATCAAATGTTCTCATTACACAAACTTTCTCATAATGGTGACACATTGTACTCATACTTCAACATTGAACCTTGAATTTTGCCAATAAAATGGTAGTCGGACATCGTTTGTCATGAATGTACTGACCGGAATAAGTTCTCCTGCACATTTTTTTTTTTTTTTATACTTCTTCATATTTTTTTTATAGGCCTCAATTTGGGCTTACATCGACAATCTGAACAGTATATTTCGTAAATTTCATAATAAAGGTCATTTATGCAAAAAAAAATAAGTTTCATCGGAAAGTTATAATCTTAAAAATAAATTGTATTTTTTGTTTTATAAAATAAAAGACAAATATGATTATAAACTTAAACCATTCTTTTTAGAAGATGAAATATTTTATTGTTTCTGTATTTATAATTTTTCAATGAAATTTATTTTTTGCATAGATAACCTCCATTATGAAACTTAAGAGATAGATGATTTGAATCATTAACATAAATCTAAATCAGGATTTACAAAAAATAATATAAAAAAAATATGGAGAGATGAAAATAAGGAGAGCATATCCCTGTAGTGATCAACATTGTAGATTCTTCACTACTCTGGCCCACATTGATGACAAGGACACCTGTGGTGGTGATGAGCAAGTCGGCTGCAAATTATCTAATTTTAACATGTTCCTACAAAACAAAATCAAATTTCTAATTTAAGAATGAGAAGAAAATAAGATTGGCAAGTCAACAAATTTACTTGAAATATTAAATTTTGATATTAGAGTAGTGCGGCGAAAAAAGAAATTGATCGTTAAAATTTTATACTTGATAAACAAATCAATTAAAATTTTATACTTGATAAACATTAAAAAGAAAAACAATTACAACATTAATTGTGGGGATGTATTTTCTGAGTACCAACACGTGGCCGAGGTGACACCGAAGTGTCAGCCGAGGTGTCACGTGTCCTGGACAAGATACCAGAATGATCTCGGCGAGGCCGAGGTTATCTGCGAGAATACAGGAATCCGGGATAAGCGGATAAGGGACAGAAGTCCTAGAATGAAGAAAGACTGCAAGATGGATATAAGTAATACTCTCAGGGAGTTTATCCTTATCTCTTGAAGAGTCCAAGGTAAATCCGGAATTAGAGTCCATAGAAATGAGACTTCTAGTGGGACTGGGATGGCGTTAAACTATAAAAGAGGGGCACCCCCGGCGGGTCTAAGGTACGCAATTTTAAGCCTTGAGCAGTAACTTAAGCACTTGAATTATCTTTGAGAGATACTGACTTGATCGTCGGAGTGCCCCCGGGTGAAAGAACCACCGCCGGAGCCTTTCCTTTCTGTGCAGGTTACAGGATGCCATCTATTCTGCCTGTGTTCTACAGCTGAATCACTAAGGAGGGCAGTGTGACCGGAAACTCACTCACACATTAATAAACTTATTATTGGATGTTGAATTTGAAAAAGAGGCGGTACTTAATGAATCAATAATTTTTTGGATTTTCTCTCTAGACTCCCCCTAAACTCTAATACTGTGTTTAGTTGGGAGATTTGAGGGGGGATTTGAAAAGGAAAATAAAAAAAGTAAGTGAAATGTGAATAAAATATACCTACATTTCACCTAGTTTCACACACATTTTTCCTTTTTCCTTTCCACATCCCTCCCCAAATCCTCTAACCAAACACATGTAAAACTCTCTTGCTTTTCTTTCTAGGGATTTTTGTAAAGGGAGAGGGAGATAGTGGTTGTTCCTTTATCTCTCTAATCTCCATTTTCTTCTCTTTCCTCCTCCCTTTGAGCCTCCTCTAGATTTGATGTTTGTCTCTCCAGTTCAGCTATCACTATCTTACCTTCTATATATCATCGAGTCCAAAATTTTAAGATTTGGTTTCAGAACTTCTTGCAGTCTAAAGGTTGAAGCTAAATAACGCGTTCGTTTCATGTTAGGCAATTACTTCAACCCCAATATTCTATATTGACCAGCAGAAGTGGAGTCTTTGGATTTTAAGTTGAAAGCTGTAGAGCATTGGAGTTTTGGATAAGTTCGGTAGCGACTTGGATTTAATTTTTTCGTGATTTAATTTTTAGTTTATTTATGTACTGATCCTTTTTGTTCATATCTTTTTGAGATGTTATGATACTGTTATACTAGATTGATCTGATCTTTTATCAATTTTATAATGAAAATTTTCTTTCCGATCTAAAATATATATATATATATATATATAAAAGGGAGGGTACTAAACAAAAATATTAAAATTAAAATTAAAAAAAAAGAAGCTACATATCTGTTTCTTCTTGTTTTTCTAACCCAAAATAGTAAAAATTAATTTCTATCTTTTTATTTTTTTCACTATTTTTTCTTGGGTGAACTGCACTAATGGTCATTGTTGTTTTGAGTTTATATCACTTTGATATTTAACCTTTTAATTGTAATATATTTGACCATAAATTTAAATTTCATTCCAAATAAAAACAATTAAAGACACTGTTATTCTATTTGAAGGGCAAAGTCATCAATTTGATAAAATATAAACTAGTTTGATAAAAAGAAATGTCAAAAAATTATTTCTATCACACCAAAGATAAAATTATATAAAAACGATAAATCTTTTACATTTTTTTTTATTTTTTTACCAAATTAATTTTTAGTATTTGTTATGACGATAATCATGTAATGAGTTGTTATTTTTATTGATTTTTTTTTATTGTTTTCATGTAATAGATAGTTGTATTTGTTGTTAATATATATTTTTTTATTGTTATTATGTAATGGATGGTTATTAGGCTTTTAATGTGTAATTAATGTTGAATATAGAAACTAGAATACATAGAATCTTTTTATTTTTAGTATTATGTATATAATCTGTAATTGTGTCAATCACTGATTTAATATTATTTCCTTATTTATATCCATTATTTGTATCATTTCCTAAATTGTATCATGATTCTATTATATAAACATGATCTCTACCTCATTCATGGGTAAGCCAAATAATTATTTTTATTTTTTTTGGTATTAGAGCTAAGTTAAGTACCTAGTAATTTTGCTTCACCGGTGCCGCTTGCCCGGATCTCAACCTATTTCACTGCTATATTTTCTTTCACTATTACTTGGTGGTGATCTCTTACTCTATGTACTATTTTATTCCATACCCTTTTACAACTATCACAACATTAATTCCAGTTAGTTTCTACAACGGTCCGACATGACCCCGTAAACTATCCCGACATTGATTTCAGTCAGTTCCTACAATTTCCCAACATGACCTTAAATTGTCCCAACATTAGTTCAAACCAGTTTCTACAATGATCTGGCACGACCATAAAGTATCTCTTGGTATTAGCCCCGGCCTCTGATGCCAACTAGGGTCTTGTTGGCTGCCGACTAGCGTGTTTCCTAGCCATAGATGCTTCGGCAACTCTTATAGAGCAGTTCAATCCCTGTTTTTTTTTCCCTTTTCTAAGGTGTAGTGCTGGTGTATTAAGTACTTTTTGGCTTTTTTTATTTGATGGACTACTAGATTTGTTCAGGATGCCGACTAGGGTGTTTCCTAACCATAGATGCTTCGGCAACTCTTATAGAGCAGTTCAATGCCTGTTTTTTTTCCCTTTTCTAGGGTGTAGTGCTGATGTATTAAGTACTTTTTGGCTTTTTTTATTTGATGGACTACTAGATTTGTTCAGTAGCATTTATTTGGACTAACCGTTAAGTTTTTTTGGGCTCTTCCAGCCATCTATGGGCAAACTGCGATTGTTGAATATCTTTACACCAGCTTGAGGGGGGAGTGTTGAATATAGAAATTAGAGTACATAGAATCTTTTTATTTTTAGGATTATGTATATAATCTGTGATTGTATCCATTACTGATTTAGGGGTCTTTTAGAAAGCAAAAAAAGTCAATTTTTAGCTTTTTACCCATTTTGGATCACATCATCTTTCACATTTTTTATCCAAAAAAAAAACAAAATAGACTAAAAAAGTTAAAAAGTCATCTTTTTACTAACTTTTTAAAACCCCACTTATCGTTCCCTTATTTATATTATTTCCTAAATTATATTATGAATCTATTATATATACATAACATCTACCTCATTTATCAGTAAGCCAAATAATTCTTTTGATTTCTTTTATTGATATGTTTAATTTATGAAATATTTTTAATTTTGGAATTTTTAATTTAATAGATTGATTTAATAATAATATCAAAATTGTCGTCATATTTGACTTTTGAAAAAATAGAAATTAATTTAATAAAAATAAATATTAAAAAATTATTTCCCTCCCAAAAAATAAAATTATATAAAAATAATGTGTTTTTAATTTTTTTCACTAATTAATTTTTAATTTCTTAGAAAAAAATTTCTAAAAATAAATTAGGAAAACAAACTAAATAGAAATTTATAACTAAGAAAGTTTCAATATTGTTCATTAAAAAAAAAAATTATTACCATTTCAAACACATATAAATTGATCAACACAAAATAAGTTGTCTAATAACTTTATCATTAAAATAGGCCATGTACAAAGGATTCATTTTTTATTGTCTTTGTTTAGAACAAAATTTAAATTTAAGATTAAATATATCATAATTAAAAATTTAATAATCAAAATAATACAAGTCTCAAACTATAAGACTGCTAACATAATTTACTTTTATTTTCCATTCAAGTATATAGAGTTAGAAAATGAAACAATACATAACACATTCTTGTAGACACATGTCATTTCAATTTAAATTACAAGTTCATTTCTGAAATTGTTAATTCTATAGGTCAATATTTAAATATTTTTTAACTAAAAAAATGTTATTTGTCCAAAACGACACTGAAGTTATTTTGATAAGGTGATTAAAAATTAATTTTTTAATTTTTTTTTAATGGACATTATCTTTTTATTTTCTTACATAATTTTTTAAAAAAATTAAAAAATTAACTTTTAACTAATTTTTCAAAACACTTCTAATTTGTTCAAAATTTGACTATATTTATTTGTTCAAATGTCAACATATCTGTACATGTATCACATATTTATTTACTTATTTCTTAAACAAAAATGTCTAAGACCCCTTTTTTTTCCCACCCCCTTTGACCCCCCCTCTCTCTCATAGGTTGGATTTTCTTTTTTTTTTTCTTTTTTTCCCCTTGTCTTCAATCACCACCCGCCATCATGTTTGTGGGGTGGTGGGGGTTGTGATTGGAGGGGGTCTCCATCACTCCTCTTGATTTCAAAAATGTTTAGGAGTTTAAACTTCGAGTTCTAAAAAAACTTTAGAGGGTGGGCCTCACTCTTTGATATAATATTTTGGCTTTAATTTTTTCTTTTTTCTTTTTTTATTTTGAATTTTCATCTCATTAATGCTCAATTAACACTCCTAAATTAAAGAAATGAATCATTATTATATTTATTTACTCATCTATCCACGTCACCCCTACTTAGGCCAAGTTTGGAAAGATTAAATAAATCCACACTTTTTATCTTTTTTGGATCACATCAATCAATATCTCCTCTTTACTTTTCTACACATCTTTTTATAAAAAGTCAAAAAATTATAAGTATTGAGTATTTTTCCAACACTAACTTTCCCCGATGAATTTTCAAATCTTATCCTTATCACAAAAAATGTTTAATTAACATATGGCCCATAAAAATAAACTTTTCAACAATTAACCTAATATAAAAAAATAAAGGAAAATAGAACAAATGGACACAAACAATTCCCATAAAATTGAAATCCCAAAATTAAAAATTAAAAAAAAAAAGAAAAATGTAGAGACGGGAAAAAAAAAATCTCTTTAAATTTACAACTATTAATCTAATACACTGGGGGAAAAAATTCTAATACACCCTGAATTATAGCCCATATATATGTTGGGCAAGAATCAAAACTACAAAACCCCAAAAAAATAAACTAAAAATAAAAAAAAAATTTAAAAAAAAACCTCTTTTTTTTTTTTTTCTTTTTTTTTATAATCACCACCACCAATCATGATGGAAAATTATCGTTGTCGTCATCATCACAATACTAAAATCATCAACTGTCAACCTCTCAAAAACCCATCTCATCGTCATCAATTTCCGGCAGCCACGGCCGGCAGCGATCCGGGTCTGGACGCTCTCAAACTCGGAGATCCGACAAGGGATGGTAATCCCACCCGGGTGATCAAAACCCGTATTCCTCCTCCGCCTCCCTTAACAGCTTCCCAAATAACGGGTGGTTGAAATACATCACCGGAACCAAAACCGGTGGAAATCTCCGCCGTCTTTTCTGACCCACATACACCGCCATCTGCCCCTTCGGCACCACCTCCACCGCCTTGTCTTCTTCCAATAGAGAGTAAGCCCGACCGGAACCCACTCGGATTCGAAAAACAGAGAGACTTTGCCTTTTTCTTCAGGCAGCTGAATAGTCTGGAGATGCGTTTGGTCTTGCATGTTGATGGGTCGAGCCGCTGGTACCCTGAAAAGGTCCGGGGCCGTGTCCGGTTTCGCCGGAAGACGTACCGGAAAAGTGTGGTGACCCGATGCCTGAGCCTGATTCCTCGGATCCTTTTCATGGGTTGGGTTGGGATTTGTTGCTTCGGATGGGATCGGATTGGATTCAACCGGGTTAGTTTGATTGGGTGTTTGGGAAGTGGGAAAATTTGTGTTTGGGGTCTAGACAACTGGCCAGGGGCCGGGCGACATGGCCGCGCGGAAGAGAGTGAAACAGACCTCAGAGAGAGAAGTTGGTATGCTTGACATGTTCTTTGCTGGCGCTGAGATTTGAGAACATCATTCAAAGCGTTTTTTTTTTTTTTGTGTCTTCTTTTCTTGGGGTAATCGAAACGTTTCGCAGTTCACTTTTTGTATTTCAAAACAACGTACCGAACTAGAACGTTTCTGGTTCTACCAATTGAATACCAACAGGAAACGTTTCGTTTTTGTGAAGCAGAGATGGAAGCAATTTGGAGTGGTTTTAGGGGGGAGGGAGAGAGAGAGAGAGAGAGAGAGAGGGATTGCTTGAAATAGGTCTGCACGCAACTGAGTGAGAGAGATGAAAATAGCTGTACATATATACAGGAGAACTTGTTGAGCTTGAAATGGTCTGGCCAAAAGGGTGTGTTTGGTTTGGTTTTGAGAAAATAGTTTTTAAAATTGTTTTGGGAGGAAGAGTTTAGAAATATTTTTGACTTGTTTAGTTGTGTATTTTGAAAGTAGTTTTGAAGTTTGGGAGTTTGGAATGATTTGATATTTTATTATAATTGAGTAGATGTATGTGAAAAAAAAAGTGATTGAGAAGGAGAGAAGAGAGAAAAAAAATAATTGATTAATATCTAAGAGAGAAAAAATAATTTTAGCGATTATTTTAGAAAAATTACAAACCAAACAAGTTTTTTAAAAAAAAAATTCAAAACCACTCTACAAATCTAAACCAAACATACCCTTTAAAAATTTTCTTTTAAACGTAAGTATTTGTAGTAGTGGTAGCTCAAAAAAAATCTCAACAATCTAATATTACATTTCTTTTGGAAATTAGTGTTTTTTCAAGTAACTTTTTAATTTTTTATAATAAGAAGTGTAAAAAATAAAAAAGTTAATTGACTTTTTTGTATTATTTTTTTTTACTATTTTAATTAATTACCAAACATAGTCTCAATAAACATAGGTCTCAATATTGATCATATGAGTTGGTTTCACATTTATATGAGAAATTTACATTTAATTTTATGATTGATTTATGTATACAAGTAAAAAATTATATTAATAAATGCTAAAAAAAAATGAAATTATATATATTATTTTTCAATATATTGACTTTTTTGTATTAATTTTTTTACTATTTTAACTAATTACCAAAAATAGTCTCAATATTAATCATATGAGTTGGTTCCACATTTATGTGAGAAATTTACATTCAATTTTGTGATTCATTTATGTATACAAGTAAAAAATTATATTAATAAATGCTACAAAAAAAATGAAATTCGATATATATTTTTTCAATATATATAGTAGAAAAATTAAATGTTTTTTTTTTTTTACATAAAGATTATTAACATATAAAAAAAACTAAATTAATTTGAGCTATATGATTTTATAATACTTGGTTTAAAAAAATAAACATTAGAAATAATTTAAAAATATATTACTCATATTAAAAAAAATATGTTAAAATTATCTGGTTATTAAAAAAAATTATGAATAATTTACATATTGGGACTGAAAATTCAACAACTTAATTCTTCATTAAAACGAGTCGTGTAGCAGAAGACCAGTCTAATTTGGACGTATGAGTTTATCCCATGATAAATTTTGATTATTTGATTCGATCATTTTATATATCTATGTAAATAACTTATAAAAAATTATTCATTCATATAATTTCTTCTCCTCAAATCCTTTCAAATAGCGTGACAATTAAAATTTAAAAAGTTAATTTATTTTTAAATATTTTTTTCAAAATTATGCTCACATGCATTTTATTTTATCATCTCATTAGGGATTATGGAAAAAGTAATTGTGTGGCCTCATAACTTATTTAGGCCTCTTTTGAGTTTTAAAAAAAAAAAAAATTTAATTAATTAATTTATTAATTTATTTGAGTCAAATCATTTTTTATTTTTTTATATATTTTTTTTATAATAAATAAAAAATTTAATTTATAAATTATACTCAAAACAATCCATAGGATAAATAAATAAAAAAAATAACTGGATTAATTTATCGATTTGTTTGAAGGATATGTGAGTGAGTGGTGGGTACCAGGGGGTTTCGAAGGTCAGCAAAAACAAGGACCAGGTCCAGACGACGAGAGAGGCTTGGCGGCGAACTTGAAATAAAGTTGTTTTGGGAAAATTATTTAGTGCATTTTGGGCAACTACATATCATGTTCCAATTAATTTTATTAGTTTAAATAATTAAATTTATTGTTTTTATATTTTAAGGCAACATGACAAAGGTCAAGATGAATTGATTGGAGCATTTGCTTCGGAGTTATCAAATAATAAAAATTTTATATTTTGTTTGTAGAGTAATGGTGGGAATTCTAAATATTTTATTAAATTTTTTTATATGATTATAGAATTTACATGAAATTTATATAGTGTAAATCTTATACTCATATAAAATATTTAAGATGTCTAATATTTTTCTTGTTCGTAACATAAATTCATGAGGTATCTTAACTTAAATTTTATTGATTTAATAATAAAATTTATTATATTCATAATTTTGTTTTTTTTTTTTTTTTTTTTTGGTTTTTGGGCTTTTGAAAAGTTATAGGATAACTTAGAAAATGACAGTGTATCAATCTTATAACAAAGTAACATATAATTAGCTTCTAAAGTATAGAAGAAAAATTAGAAACTACTTGGGCCATCTCTAATGCTATACTAAATTCATCATTAAATTTAAATTTGGTAAAAAAGTTTTCTTTTTAATATTCCAATGGTTTCATCAAACCTTTAAATTGAGAATATACCAAATAATCTGGGCCACCTTTCACCAGTTTACTGTGCAGGACCGTTGGGGATGGGACACACCGGACGTCCGACTGATTGTCCTCCAAAACAAAGCAATGGTTTGGACTGTCAACAGGCTTCCAAAGTTATTTACTTTTTGTGGCACCAAGACTAAATGCCTTACCAACATTAATGCATAGATAGCAGAGGGAAATACATTGCATGTAAATTCAAATTTGTATGCAAATTAGGCGTTCATTTAGCAAGGTGCAACTCCAATAAGGTTACCATTGGTTTTGCAGAGGATTTCACAAGGTTACCGTTGTTGTGGTTTATAAAATAAGATTGATTTATTTTTTAATTTCACAATACTATTACAATTTCTCTTCTTTTTTTTTTTTTCCTGTCATTGTTAACTTCAATCTTCACTTTTTATTTCATTTGTCAGTTGTTTCTTTTACAATCTTCTCATTGTGTGAACTTCAGTCTGCAGTAGTTCTCCAATTTTTTACTTATTTTTTTTTAGAATTTTTTTCACTGTGTGTTGAATGTTGTATCCTATTAAATTTTTTTAACTTGTTTATTTGTACAAATGTTACCTTCAAACTATGAAAAATTTGAAATGTTTGAGGAATCATAAACTTCAGAGCAGAACACTAATGTTACTTTTATTTCGGAAACTTGCCGTGTTCTTGTGGTAAAGCGTTCACCATTATAGAAGATGAAACTTTATGTAGATCTTGGTTGGTGGTCTCTCAAGATTTCATTGCTGGTAATAATTAGACCATGGCAATATTCTGGGAACGAATACTCATTTATTTTAATTCACAATCGAATGATCAATCAAATTGAAATCGTATTTCTTTGTCTCACGTTGGTCTGTTATACAAAAGGCAATTAATAAATTCTGTTGTTTTCTTTAGCAAATCCAAATGTGGCAACAAAGTGGAACAATTGAGGCAAACATGGTAATTTTCATTTCTTTTGTAGCATATCAATTTTTTTTGTTCTCAGTCTACTTTTTATCGAAACGATTATCTTTTTCATTTTTTAGGTCGCTGAAGCTAAGCGCATGTATCATGCAATACAGAAAAAACACGTAACATTTGATACAAGTTGGGAATTTTTGCGCCGAAGTTGTAAGTGGGATGAAATTAAAACACAAACCAAAAAACTCACACCGCTACCTTATCCATTTTTGAATCCAACAATTGAAGGTGAGGCTTTTCAACCCAATAACAATATTAAGGAGGACCAACAACCGACTAATACATCAACACGACTAATTGGTACTAAGGCTGCAAAAGAAAAATTGAAGGAGCAAGCAATTTGATGAAATGGCTGCCTACCAATCTAAAATTGTTGAAGTGTTGTCAACTATGTCTTCTAGAACTGTTGAGCGAAATGAACAAAAGGCGATAGAATGTGAACAAAAGATTGTAGAACGTCGAAGAAGGACCGAGGATAGGGAGGAACAACTAAAAATGTTATCTATGATGAATGAAAGAGAATAACGAAATGATGATCAAAAAATAATGTTAATGGATATGACAAATTTAAATCCTATGCAAAGGGCCTACTATGAAGAGCTTTAACGACAAATCATATTCCGATCAACAAATAGATTTCCTTGACTGTTTAATGAAGATCAAGATTTCAATTGAATGATTTGCAGTGTATTTCTGCATTGCATTTTAAAGGTTAATTTGTGGAACTTTCTTTATGTGCCTCCCCCCTCTTTTCTCTAAATTTTTACTTGTTATCTATATGTTCCTTTTCATTTGATGATGTTATTCTACTTCTACTTTTAAATTCAGTAATGGTGACACCTAAAGACATCATATCTATTTTAAGTCAACTATTGAATATGCTTCTTCTTCTTCTTCTTTTTTTATTTTACAGTTTATATATTTTTATTATATATATGTTGATGTTGGTTTAAAAATTTGAGAAATAACATGTGAATGGTCTTTTATGAGCACCAAGTGTATTAGTTTTATTATTTATTTCTATTAGAAATATTATTAGGTGATATTTCTCATGTTTTTACTATGTTCCTCTTCTTTCATTTCAATCCTTTTTCTTCAACAAGAATAAAATTGTGAATTCCTGTATTTATGTTTGCTTAACCAATACTCACAAACATATCTCTATTTTGCTAAAAACTACAATCAACACCTATCCTATGAAAATTGTAGTTTGAACTAAAATTGTTATTCAAACAATGATGTTTGAACATCCCATTATATAGTATCTATTAGTTCAGATACTGGTGTCAACCTAAATATTAATCCAACCATATACTTGATGTAACAACCCAATTTTTAATTATTCTGCAAAACTTATATTAATATTATTTAATTTATACAATATTATTTAATCACAGTTAGGAAAATAGATTTATTTTGTATTATTATGTATAATTTTATAAAATAATATAAATATTAAAAATTTAAGGGTCAAAGTATAAATAAATAATTAAGTTAAGTTTGAATAAGCTTAAATTAATGGAGAATTAATAGGAAGGTGACACGTGACAACTTGGCTTGGTGGCCATGGCAATCTCTCTATAAAAGAGAGGATTTGCTGGGATGAAGGAAAGAAAAGAAAGAAAGAAAGGAAAAAGAAAGAAGGAAAGAAAGAAAAGAAGAGAGGAATGAAGGAAAGGGAAGAAAAAATAATGAAAACTGAGAGGGTCTTTGGTAGTGGAAAGAAAGAATGTGGTATTAAAGTTAAGGTGAGTTATATTATACATTGGATTACCCTTATATATTTTACGTATGTTTTGACTTACCATATTTATTTTATACAAGTTATGTTTTATAAACTATTGTAAATTATATAAATATTTCAGTTACGTGGTTTAATTTCTGAACCCTATTTGTGAAGATGAAACCCATGGATATGTTTGTTTATATTTTAAAGAATATTTCACTATAACCTTATAAATAATTATGTTTTGTAAGTACCATCACGGGAATCCCACGCCTTAGAAGACTTAAATAACTATTGGCTTCTGTTTGGTCACTTTGTGACCCTCTGTTTGTCATGGATCCATTGACCTCTGTTTGGTGCGGAGCAAAGTGCTGTACGGAACTAAATGCTACACTATTGTGGGAGCCACCTCTAGAGTCTGTACGAGCCATCTCTTGAATCCGTACCTCTATTCTGACTGTCACTTCTGTGACCTCTGTTCTGTTCTGTTATGTACCGTGGTTATGGTTATATATTTACATAATTTCTGTATTTCAGTTCTACTACTTAAATGATTTATTTACCAAACTGAGTTATGTAAATGTTTTGGCTTAACTAACTATCCATGGTTATTTTGTGTCCTTCATACTCTTAATATAATATTTCTCACTCTGCCATGAGCTTATAGCTGTTTACCAATTTTTAGGAAACAATGCAATTCAGAAATAGCTTTTGGAAAGTCTTAGACGCGGGGTTGCAGAATAGACACACACTGCACTTTTATTGATGATTTTTATGTAAATATCGGCCTTTTTTGTCAATACATTTTGTAATAAAAATAGAAACTTCAATGATTATTTTGGTACCATCATTTAAATATTACTTCCGCTCGCGTTTATTGGTTTGTTTAAGAATTGGCCGGAGGAAACCTCAGTTACTGGCCATCACGATACTTAACCCTTGAGTATGAGGAGCGGATCGTGACACTTGAACTGCATGATTCAACACTGCACTATCTCGTCAAGAACTCCAAGTTTTATGAAATAGACCAACAAGACAATTTGTTAAATTGATTGTAAGTTTAGAACAACAGTAAGGGCAGTGTTATACTAAAAAAGTTTCAAGCTCATTGTCAATTCAAAAAAAAAAAAAAAAGACCATAAAAGGGCAGTGATATTTTAACTACATCCATCAATAAAGTTTAAAACCACATACACATACTAGCTCTTCATCCACTCAAAAATTAAAAAACACGTACTACTAGTACAAACTAACAAAAATATAAACAAACTAACCACTAGTACATCCATAAAAAAATAAAATAAAATAAAATAAAATAAAAGTAGTACAAAAAACACAAAAATAAAAAATTGGAAAGTAGTAGTACATCCATAACAACAAAAAACCACATAGATTTGTAATACATTCAATCTCTCATCCAAACTCGTCAAAGGTCATTGTCAGGTGATGGTGGTGGTGGGAAGTAATGATGATAGATCTCACTGACTTGATGCTCAATTTGATCAATGTGATTGTTATAACCTCATAACATCTTTTAGTGTCCACACGAAACTCTTAGGGGTTATTTGGGTGTCCCAAATAAGTGCACTTTTTGACTTTTTGGACTAAAAGGTGAGGGAAAAAAATAGATATTTGGGTTAACTTTTTGACTTTTTACGAAAAATGTGTATTAAAAAATTGTATAAATTAGTGTGTAGGAAAAGTTTTGACTTTTTGACTGTACGGTGGCAGGTTTGATTTGCTAAGTGGTGTAATAGGAAATGGTTGTCTCATTTTCACGCAACCATTTGGACGGTGCTTTTTGGCCAGTGGGGGCCACCACGGGTACCATTTTGCTAATCGAAACCGTTCAATGTGTACAACTCGTTGAGTATTATATGTTTATAAAAAATCACGTTGATCGGATATCTATAGATATCTGATCAGATTAGTTTTTTTGTCAACCGTTAACTATAACACCATCCATTTTTTATATAAAACTGATTTGATCATGTAGTGAGCAACATCCGATCAACATGATTTTTTACAGGCATATAGTACTGGACGAGTTCTACACATTGAACGGTTCGGATTATCAAAATGGAATCCATGGTGGGCCTCCACGGGCCCAACATTACCGTCCAACTTAGTAAATATATATATGTAATTTTTTTTTTGTTCCTTTCACGGTACTAAAGCCATCAAGTCAGTCCCGAAAATAGTGTAAAGTTGGTTTGTATTAAAATATTATGTATATTAATTTTTTTATATTTTTAATTTGTGAATAGTGATAACTTTTTTGCTTTTTTTTTTTTTTGTAACTTTTTAACTTTTTGGCTTTTTTGTAACATCCCAAACCAAGCCTAAATTGTTGAATTAATGAGTTCTAAACGGTGGCAAATACATCGAACTGATTAGCTATGTGTTGTTTCCATTGAACGTGCTGATTGTGTTATTCTTGCTCCATAGTCAAAAAATCAGTGTAGTATTGAGGTTGTTGACCTGATGGCATGGCATGGCATGGCATTGTCATGGGGGGTCTTCGAGAAGCATCATTGGTTGGTGCATTTAGACTTTGTAATAAATTGTCAGCGCCACTAGTTCGACATATGGCATTTTCAGACTTTGCAAAATAATCTGCAAACAATCGATCATGACCCTTCCTTCTATAGCAACGTATATATTTATATCCTACAACAAAACCTCCTCTTTTCTTTGATTGATCATTTGCTCTCAGAATCTGTATCATACTAGCATTATTTATCTCATAAAGACCCATAAGTGCAATAATTTTTTCATCATTAGTTTCATTATCAGATGATGAGGAAGAAGAAGAGGATGAAAAATCAGTGAACAAATAAGAAGTTGTGCTAGTCATTATGTCCTTTTGTCAGTTATGGTTAGTTCCAAATACAACGTTGTTTGCTTGGTTGATATGGTACATAATTTAATCTGTTTATATCTATTTTTTTAGGGAAATAATTAACGGAAGCAAAAAGAAATGGAAAAGATCTAATGGAGGGAAAAAGAAATGGCAAAGGAATTAAGGGAACACAGAAATGGAAGGGAAAAATTCATTTGCTCTTGCCGATCGTCCCCCAGACAACTTATGTTTTGCTGACAGCAATAGTAGTTCACTGTTGGAGTAACTGATATTAGATACAAAAATTTATTATATTTTTACTCAAATTTAATAAAATATTTGATAAATCATTAGAGTTACCCTTACATAATAAAAACATTTGGAATAACATACTAGGCCAAATTTATAAGATAATTTTGGATAAATTACAAACACATCCTCTGAGGTTTACTTAAATTACAAATTATTTCATATAACTAAACCAAACCTTAAGTCCCATCAAATGTGATTGGTTACATGAATCCTTCTTCTCCACGCGGCCCTATCAAAGGCCATTTCATTAGTCAAATTAAGTAGATTCATATCTCTATTTACAATACTAACCAACGTTAATCTAGGCCTACCCCGTCCCCTAACACTTCCATCTACCGTTATAGCATCGCATCTCTTCTCTACTGCTCTGTTGGTCTCCGTTGAATATGACCAAACCATCTCAATCGATTCTCTCTCAACTTATCTTCTATCGGTGCTACTCCAACCTATTCCCGAATACACTCATTCCTAATTCTATCTTGTTTAGTCTTGCCACACATCCATCTTAGCATTCTCATCTCAGTCATACTCATCTTATCTATATGTTGTTTCTTGGTTGCCCAGCACTCCATCCCATACAGCATCGCTGATCTAATAGCCGTTCTATAGACCTTATCTTTAAGTCTAGTGGGTATTCGTTTATCATATAGTACCCGAGACGCACTTTTCCACTTATAGCATCCCGCCTTAATTCTATGGGCTACATCCGCATCAATTTCCTTTGCTGTTGTGATAATCGACCCTAAATAATGAAATACTCACTCTTAGGTAGTTCTTGGTTCTCAATCTTCACTTCTTCTCTGCTTTCATTGTTACTGTTATTAAATTTACACTCCAACCTTCAATAGGGATATCATCTGGTCCTAAAGCCTTATTTGATTTAATCTTTTTAAGTGCAATCTCTACTTCAAAGTTCCTAATCCTGCGATAAAACCAATAGTCTTGGTTTATCGTATTACTTACTATTTCTTCCCATATTGTCGTACCTCTATGTTCCTCATTTAACAATTTCTCATATGGTTTTAGAATTACATTATGCTCTCTAAGATTTCTAATTTCATAACAAATAGGTCATTTTATTAATAAATTATTAAGTTAATTAACAATTTTTAATAATGTTAAAATTTTATTTCAATTAATAATTTAGAAATTTTTATTATTGTATAGGTGAATTGTTAGAAATTTTATCTTTTCAATTAATTCTGTGAAATAAAAAATTCTATCAGAGAAATATTTGTAATTTTTTAAATTATAAAAGATAATTTATATTTTAAACAAATCTCAGAAAGTGTATTTATAATTTATCCGATAATTTTTAATTCTCACTTAGGTTTTGTTTTTCATCTCTTAAAAAATCAAAAAGTCAAAAAGTCACTATCATATTTAAATCACATCATCTTATTTAGGTCAAATTACCTCTCTACCACATCACTTCAAATCTAACTCAAACCCAATCTATATTTTATAAAAATTTAAAAAATACACTTATTTAGATAATCTTAAATCACTCTTGGCCATAAGAATAGTCTAATGGTTACGAACTCCTACGTAATAGGAATTGACCTTTACAATAGCGAAATTCGATAATGCTGCAATACTAATCCGTATCTTACTCGGTGACTTCAAAATCTCGATTTTTAGAACTTTAATTTTAAGGTAAATTATAAACGCATGTTTACTTAAATTATAAATTATTTTTTGTAATTTTAAAAGTTATATTATTTTTTGAAGATTTTTAATTTTATAACAAATAAATTTTTTTATTAATAAATCATTAAGTTAATTAAATTTTTTTAATAATATTAAAATTTTATTTCAATTAATAATTTAAATAATTTTATTATTGTATAGGTAAATAATTATAAATTTCACTTTTTTAATTAATTTTGTTAAATAAAAAAATATAATAGAGAGATATTTGTAATTTTCAAACTATAAGAAACAATTCATATTTTAAATAAATCTCAGAGAATGTATTTATAATTTACCCTTAATTTTAATACAAGTAGTGTTGAATAATGTTGTGTTCTTTTGGGAAGCTGGTAAAAAGCCAGATTTCAGTTTTTTACTAATTTTAGGTCACATCACCTCTCACATAACTTACTCACAAAATGACAAAATAAGTTAAAAAAGTTTAAAAAATTAACTTTTTACCAACTTACCAAAACACCCACAAAACAACTTGTTTAAATAATCTCTTACTGAAAAGTAATTATTTAATAATTTTAAAATATTACTTTATACTATTATTAAATCAACAATGATTCAGAGCACTAATTTTGATACTCTAATGAAGCACTAATAATATGGTAATAAGCAAAAAAAATAAAATAAAATAAAAACAAACCAAGACCAAAATATCACATTACTGTAGATGGATCTCACTGTCAACTCATTAGAGATATCTTTAGATCTCAAAAATTAAAATTTCAAAACATTATTCTTATTAAATTATCTCTTAAAATCTTAACAAATAATCACGTCCAACAATTTTAATAAATGAATATTGAGACACGATATGAATTTATTTCAAAATTATTACATAATTTTTAATGGTATTAAAAATAGAATTGTACGAAAATGTTTTTGATTTGTACTTGTGACAAGGTCCAACTAGAGGACAAGTTTGTGGAATGGTCAGATTTGTATGGAGAATGGATTCAACGTGGTAGTTTTCTAGTTAAGGTTTGGTTCCAAATTCAAGGCGGTGGTGTTTCGAAGAAAGTGAGGAGTAACTAGTATATAACGCCATTCGAAGAAAGTGAGGAGTAACTGGAATATAACGCCATACCTACTCACCCAAAAAAAAACGCCATGCCTAGTCTTTCTCGATAAACACGAAGTTGTGTCGCAGGTACTAGGCAGTGGCCACTGGCTAGACAGGTCAGAATAAATAAAAATATGAATTAATTATTACACAAGTATGTTACCTTTTAATTTCCAATATTTTGATTATTTTATTTAATTTTTAAAATATGTGATTCAAAATTAATAATGATTTGAAGATTAAGGACTAAAAATACAAAGAAAGTGCATACTTTAGAAATTAAAATTATAACAAAATGCATACTTTTAAACTATATATATTGTTATTTTCAGAGGTATGTGTAAATTAAATGTATAAATAAATTAAATAATAAAATAAAATAATTCATAAAATAATTTTATAAATTAAATTCCGAATTAAAAGCTTACAAAAAATATAAGTCGAGGCTTGTATTGGACACAATCTCCTTAAAGTAGATTTCGCTTTCTCTCCGGTGCTTCGAGTTTTAATGGCGTCTACTTCCCAAGATGCAACGATTACTACTTGATTTGTAACACTATAAAATCAAGTCTTGCAAACCAAATTATGTTGTAACTTTTTCTCTTTCTTTTTCTAAAAATAAATGCAATAACAGATGCAAAAGCATACGAGGACAAACAAAGGAAGAAAGGGAAGAGGTTTGGAAAAAAATTTCGATGCTTAGAATTGCTGGAAAGCAGGCTATTTATAGGAAACTAAGTAGCTTTTCCAAACAGGCACCAAACAAATAGAAATATGTTCGGACAGATTCAACAGGTTCTCCAACAAGTATGAACCTATTTGGGATCTATTTGAGTGAGAAAAAAAACTGGACAAATTTAATTTGAATTTTGAAACCAAAATTCAAAATTAAATAAATAAAATGCAAATGTTTTTGGCCCAAAAAGATAAGTATTGGGCCGGACAAGCCCAATCTAACCACACACCTCACACCTGTGCCCTAGCTCAAGCTAGCCAGCTAACCCAAACGACTGGACGGATGGCGGCGGCGCGCGCATGTGGTTTTTGTTTTGAATCCAATGGGTCTAGCTCACTTTACCAATAACCTCACTTTTCTACAAACTTGGGTACCCCTTGAGGCCCATCCTAAGTATCCCAAGTTAGAGTATATAAACCCATGCAAAACCTTAAGCCTTTCCAATATAAGACAAGAACATTACAGAAATGTATAGAAAACACACCTAAAGCCAGTTCTATGAACCCGAAAACGTGCATTGAATTCTCATTCATCTGGAAATGGTTTTGAGCAACCAAATACACGATTTTATTTACTATGCAGCATTAAACATGAACCCAATGAAAAACGTTAAAAATAACGCTTGGGTCCCACCTTAATTAATGCTTAAAGTTAGCAAAAAATAAGGATTTTTCAAAGCTATTTTCCAACAATCCCCCACATGAATGAAATTCACGATAACAGACATGTAACAAGATGCAGACAAAGAAAAAGTACATTAAGAAGATAACCACATCAAGATAGGTAACTTTTGGCTTTGAACCTCCTCTAGTGAAAGCCTATCGGACTTACTAGCTAACTAGTTGACGCGATACCTTGAACTGTTTAGCTGTTTGTGTAAGCCAAGAAAATAAATTACATATAGTTTATCCTCAGACACAATTTGGTTCTTATGGTTGTGTTCATTTTGGCCCTGAACAATGCTTGGTAATTCATGAGTGCTTTAGAGAATTTAGCCATCTCAATTCTCACAAAACCAGCTTAGTTCACACTTATATAGGTAACTTCTTATTAAAAGTATCTTGCTATACCCACTTGGATGTCCAAGCTATAAGAATCATTAAAAACAAAGCTTATCCTACTCACGCTGCAGGTATCACTCTTCTTATCATAGAAATGAGTAGGAGTAAACCTCCTTAAAGGTACATGAAGTCAACCTCCTTAAAGGTACATGAAGTCATCCATAATTCGGTTGTCTCTTTGAACCTAGAAATTGGAATCTCCAGTCATCTAGGTTGAGTTCTCATTATGGCTACTTTTAAGTAATAGGCTTTAATTCCATTCCCCTCGATAAATAGTACACTTGCTTCCTGGCTAGCCCTTCAGTCAATGGATCTACAATATTCTCTCTTGACTTTACATATTCTATGGAAATTATTCCATGTGAGAGCAAATGCCTAACGGTATTATGTCTTCGACAAATGTGTCGAGACTTATCATTATGCATATGATTCTGTGCTTATCCTATTGCTGCTTCACTATCACAGTGAATGCATATAGCTGGCACAGGTTTTGGCCATATTGGAATGTCTTCTAATAATTACGAAGCCATTCTGCTTCTTTTCCTGTTTTATCTAATGCGATAAACGCAAATTTCATTGTCGACCTTGCTATGCATGTCTGCGTGGAGGATTTCCAAGAGACTACAGCACCTCCTTGGGTAACGACGTATTCATTAGTCGATTTTGAGTCTTTCGTATCTGATATCCAATTTGCATTGTTGTACCCCTCGAGTACTGCTGGATATTTGGTATAATGTAAGCCATAATTTTGGGTATGTCTTAGATACCTAAGTATCCTAATTATTGCTTTCCAATGATCGGACCCTGTATTATTTGTGTACCTACTCAATTTGCTTGCAGCATAGGCTATATTTAGCCTAGTGCAATTCATTAAGTACATCAAGTTTCCGATTATCTAAGAGTACTCTAATTGTGATATGCCTGCAACTGTATTTTTTGACAAAGGAAAGCTAATGTCAACAGGTGTTTTAGCAAGACGGTCATCATGCTTTCCAAATTTCTCCAGAATCTTCTCAACATAGTGGGACTGAGATAAAGCATATCCTTCAGATATTGTAGCAATTTTTATTCCTAGAATTACATCTGCTACTTCCAGATCTTTCATGTCAAACTTTGTATTCAACATTTTCTTTGTGGATATAATTATGTCATTATTGCTTCTAATAATGAGCATGTCATCCACATAAAGACAAACTATGACATAGCCTTTGCTTGTGTTTTTAACATAGACGCATTTGTCATATTCGTTTATCTTAAAACCATCTGAAAGTATAGCGTGATCAAATTTTTCATGCCATTGTTTCGGAGCTTGTTTTAATCCATAAAGGGATTTGACAAGTTTACAAACCTTTTTCTCTTGGCTAGGAACTTGAAACCCTTTCGGTTGTTCCATGTAGATTTCCTCATCTAACTCGCCATTTGTAGACGCGCCCGAACGTCCCGGGAGGAATCCCGTTTTGTTCATTTGGCTTACTACAATTCGGACTCAAATGTCACGGTTCTGAATCTAATTCTGCAAAGTGCAATGCGAGATCGATAAATCACCAAAGAGTCCAAATTCGGAAAATCGTTTTGAAAAACAGATTTTTAGAAAGAAGTGCCAAACATGGACTGCTTTACCAGATATAGAGTCGTCACCTAAATATTTTATTTTGGGGGAATTTAGGAAACCCTGACTCGTGCCTAAGGCCACGTGTCCATCATCACCAAAGTTGCCTCGGCTCGGGAACTTGGGTACGATTGGGGAAGGTCAGCTATGAGCACCCCTGCTCGCCCGATCAAAGATCGGCCACTACTAAACATGATATCGAGTTTTGAAAATATATGTGCTCTTATTCCGGTTATTTAACCTAGAATTATTATGTGATGCGCATAGCATACAAGTATAGACTAGATTGCCTAAGTTGGAACAAATCATCGCATATCCATTTGTTTTGAAAATGGATTGAAGTTTGCTACTCGTAAGTAGGCTAAAACACAGGTTTCGACGAATTATTCCAATTCAAGCAACCCAACCTTCACCCACAGGCATTTAGGCAGTTATATCACATAAGCAATTAGCCTCATGGCAAGCATGCTGTCATGTTAACACTCACATATATGCAAGATGCTAAAGCATAAAACACTCTGTAGACGTCCCCGAATGCCCCGGGAGGAATGACTCCCGTTCGGTTCGTTTATGGGTCTACTACAGTTCGGACTCGAATTGTCACGGTTCTAAATCTGAACCAAAGAGTCCAACTCTGGCAAATCGTTTTGAGGAAAACAGATTTTTGAAAAGAAGTGCCAAACATGGACTGCTTTGCCAGATACAGAGTCGCCACCTAAATATTTTTAAAATGGGGGAATTTAGGAAACCCTGACTCGGTGCCGAAGGCCACGTGTCCATCATCACCAAAGTTGCCTTGGCTCGGGAGCTTGGGTACGATCGGGGAAGGTCAGCTATGAGCACCCCCTTTCGCCCGGTCCGAAGACCGGCCTCTACTAACCATGATATCCTATTTTGAAAACTTTATGTGTTCTTATTCCGGTTATTAGCCTAGAATTACTATGTTATGCGCACAGCAAACAAGTATAGACCAAATCACCTAAATTGGAATAAAACATTACATGTTTGTTTTAAAAATGGTTTGCTACTCGCAAGTGGACTAAAATGCAGGTTTTGCCACCCTCAAGTGGGCTTTAGAAAATACGGTTTCGCCACTATCTAGTGGGCTTAAAACTTACAGTTTTAATGCATTATTCCAATTCAAGTAATTCAACCTCAATCCACAGGCATTCAAGCAGTTATATCACATAAGCAGCTAGCCTCATGGTAATCATGCTATTATGACAACATTCACACGCATGTGATATGCTAAAGCATAAAAAGCTCACCTAGTACTCCAAGCCAAAACAGAAACTAGTTAGTAATCACATGCATGATCCTAGTTCATGTTTGAAAATGGCTAATGCAACACATGCAAAGATGCAATCTAGACAGGCTCGGCTATCCTAAGCATGGCATGTAGAATGCTACAAATAACATGTATTCAATTTGGAATTGAAATACAATGCAGTTTGTATGATGTGCCGAGCCCAGCGCATGCAAAACAGATGAATGAATGCAAACATGCTATCATACTGTTATGCTAATTTAAATGTGCCCTAATCTACCATCATAAGCAAGTAAATAAAAGGGAAGAAAGACGTGGGGTTGGAAGACATACACCCACTCACGCACACTTATTACAATTGCGCCCTCGCTCGGAGGGACCGAATAAATATTACAGTCCGAATAATAAATAAATAAATTATTACAAAATTTCTAATTATTTAACAAATAAATGCAAAAAGGAAAGGTGGCCACAGCCGCCCGCCTCGGGATGCGCGAATGATGCATGCTTGAGCCCGCCTTGCCCGGAAACCCGCACCATGTCACTGTTGCCTCTGTTTTTACTGCCCTGCTTCTCTTAAAAATGCCAAAGTTCTGGAACTGGTTCCCTGCACGCTTTAGAACACCATCGGCTGAATAGGATATCCACCGGCCGTGTACAATATCCATCGGCTGGATATAAGGCTATCGGCACTAAATAAATGGCCGGTCGGCACTGAATGTTGCCGGTCGGCAGAAACTTCCTGTAGAAGACAGTTTTGATAACAACAGGGGACAAACAGTGCATGGCATGAAATTTCAAGCAAATGTGTGCATGGACACACTCCCTATCATGTGTTAGACTCAAGGGAGCATGGCCCTCGACCCCCGGGCCATCAATCACGCATTTCGATGCATGATGGCCCAAAAGCCAAGTTAGCAACTTTGATATCAAATGAAATGCAAGCACAAAACACATCAAAGAGCCCCAACCTCTATCATGATTGATCAAGAGGCAAGGGATGCATGCTTAATGAAATATAACCTAGGCATAGAGGCTAAGTATGCAACATGAACATGCAAATGAACAATGTATGCTAGGCGCGCAACCTAAACATGTAAACAAACATGGCATGCAACAACATGCAACAATGGACTTAAACTAACATGGATAGCTCGCAAGCATGCCAAAATCAGTGGCCATGAGATGAAAATGAGACATTCGAAATGCGTGCACACGTGCACGCAAACCGAGGACCAAACCTAAGGCACGAATGCCACCCTAACAAGGCATGGCAAAGCATGGATCATGGTATGCAAACAATGCAAATTTCAGTAGCTAAAAGTGATGCAAAACAGCCCCGAAATACGCAAACATGACACCCGATGCAAGGAAATGGTCCCGAAATGCGATATTAAGCACACGAAACGACCTATGGCTATGTCAAACATGCATAATATGGACATGAAGTGTGGAGACAGATGCAAGGCAGCCCCAAAACAAGCACATTTTCAGTTAAACACCAGCCCCAAAATAGTATATAAATATGCTCAAAATATCATGCAAGATTAAGGCCACAAGAGAGCCATAACATGAAGTATACAAGGGATTCCTCAAACAGCTATGGACCCTTAATGAAACATAACAAGGGGGTCAAAATATGGCCACTTTCAGTTTGGACCAAGCCACAAAAACAGAAGCAAACTAGGCTAATAAATCATGCAAAAATAAGGCTACCACATGGATTTCAAAGCAAGTAGCACACGGAGTATCCAAACAGTAATGAGCCCTTCTCCAATGTTGGAGAGGGGCTCAAAATAAGCTCACTTACAGTTTACATTATGCCTCAAAACAGATTACACACCAGCCAAATATACTATGCAAGAAAAATGGCATCAAGAGGGCTATTGAAGGAAGTGCATGCTACTGTCCTCAAACAGCAAGAGGTCCTTAATCAAACATGAAGAGGACCTCGAAATAAGACTATTTGAAGTTAGGGTCGGAGCCCAAAGATGTAAGCAACTACGGCTTAGATATGATGCAAGAATAGGCTAGAGAAGGGAAGAGGAAGACTTACCCTTGAAGACCAGCAAACCAGCACCTCTTGGACCAAGTTTAGGTGCTCCTAAGCTCTGGAAATGACCTCCAATGTGCTGGAATGGATGTTGGAGGTGTTGTGCTATGGGTTGATGAAGAAATGGCCCAAGAACAAGGGTATTTGGTGGTTGAATGGGAGAGATATAGTGAGAGATGGAGGGATATAGGTGTGTGTATATCAGATATATCTATATATCTCTGGTTTTTTGTTCCAAACATCCAACCAAAACAAAGGAGAAGGGACCTCTCTTATATAGGCAATGTAAAGGCCAAGCTTACAAGACAAGCTATCCAAAAAGGGTCAAGGGGGGTCAAGGCTTATTCAAGAAGCTTGGACAGCTGGCAGGCTTCTTGAGGAAGCCAAGACAAGGGGTCAAGGCTTCCTCAAGAAGCCTTGAGCAAAGGGTGCAAAGAAGGGGGCAAAGGTGGTGTAAAGGCTCAAAATAGGCACATATATGCACGTGGAGCTGGTTCTGTGCATCCCAGCTGGCACAGCTGGCATGCATTATGCCCGGGAGAGTCAAAAGGGTCAGATCGGCCAAGAAAAAGGGTCATCGGCATAATAAATTGCCGGTCGGCACAATAAATTGCCGACCTGCACTTTGTACTGGCCGGTCGGCTAAATAGAGTGCCGATGGGTGTCCAATGAGGTCAAAAAGTGCCGGTGGATGTCCAGATTGAAGCCCCGGAAGTTAGATTTCCAATGGCGCAAACCTTGCATTAAAATTCCTTCTGTGGAAAAAGTTATGCCCTTTTTGGTGAAGCCGCGCAGACTCGATCCAACCGGGATGATGCCCGACTTCAACCAATCATATCTCCTCCACCCGGACTTGGCTTTAGGAGATTCTTGAATAAAAAATGAAGCCCCAGAAGTCTTCTTTCCAATGGTGGTGGCCTCATAGCTCAACTCCAAGTGTATAGGTAGATAAGCTTGATTTAGCGATGACTACTCGTCTTTCTCCCACCCGGATTCATTCTGAACTTCTCCCAAACTAGTTTTCTCCCCTCTTCTCCTCTTCTCTTCAACTTTAAACCCCTAAATAAGGTGTTTTGAAAGATTTTTCAAATATTTCATCTCTCTTTCATTCATTTCCACTTTGTCCTTACTCGGTTTACCGAAAAGCGCACCATTTACCGAAATGCGAGCGTCGGAACATCGTGGGAATTTTACTTCAAAAATGTTTTGAAAGAGAGGGTTTTAAGGTCTAAAAACCATCCAAAATAGCTTTGATTCAAAATGGGGTGTGAAGTTGAGATTAGCCTCTCTCCTTGCCGAAGAAACTGAACCTGTGCCCTGCACACCTTTCTCCAACAAGTAAACCATTAGTAATGCCCAAGTCTTAAGGGCGGTCAAAAATGGGGTGTCTACACACTCACCGTGTACTCCGAGCCAAAACAAGAAACTAGGTAGAATCCATGCATGATCCTAGTTCATTTTAAGATGGCTAATGCAACATATTCGAAATGCAGCTAGAATAGGCTCGACTAATCTAAGAATGGCATGTGAAATGCGACAACTCGATACATGTATTCAAGTTAGAATTGAAATATTATGCAATTAGTATGATGTGTCGAGCCTGGTGTATGTAATACGGATGAATGAATGCAAGCATCCATAACATAAGGATGCTCATTGAAACGTGCCCTAGAACTAACCATCATAAGCAGGTAAGTAAAAGGGAGAAAGACATGGGGGTTGGAAGACATACATCGCACACACGCACGCTTATTACACAATTGCGCCCTCTCGAGGGAGGGGCCGAATAAATAATACAAATTAACTAATTAACTAACTAATAAGCTAATTAATTATTACAAAACACTTAACTAATTAAACAAATTAACTAAGCTATGAAAAGCAGTAAGACAGCCTCGAGAAGAGGGACTAATGCATGCTCGGTCGGCTTCGCTCGGAAATCCATCGCCATGGCTCATGTTGCCTCTGTTTGCACTGTTTTATGCCTCTGAAAGCTGCACAAGTCTCAAGGCTGCTTCTGAACCACTCCCTAAGCACCGAGGGATGTCACCGGCCAAGAAATGGGACCACCGGCCATGGAAATATGGTTACCAACCAAAAGTGGGGCCATCGGCCAACAATACGTAGCCGGCCGACACTGAAGATGGCCGACCGGCCATCTATTCCTGCAGAATCCTGTTTTGCTGCAGCAGAGGAC
Organism: Camellia granthamiana; assembly: GCA_036172215.1. Classification (NCBI taxonomy): domain Eukaryota; kingdom Viridiplantae; phylum Streptophyta; class Magnoliopsida; order Ericales; family Theaceae; genus Camellia; species Camellia granthamiana. The sequence goes on from CM069908.1 coordinate 20,391,733, forward strand.
AGACAGGGCATGGCAATGCATTTTCAAAGCAATGTTCGCACCATCACCCTCCTTATCATGTCTAAGACTCAAAGGAGCATGGTGCTCGACCCTTGGGCCACCAATCACGCATTTCGATGCATGATGGCGAAAGAGGCCAAGTGTGCAACTTCAATATTAAATGAAATACACATAAACACATATGGGGCCTCAAGCCTCTATCATGATTGATCAAAAGGCAAGGGATGCATGCTCGATGCTATGCAATCTAAACATGCTAGCATACTAGTGCAAAATGAGCATACAAGCAACAATGTTACACAAGGCAATTAGCATATAACAATATGCAAAGACAAGCATGCAAACAAGCATGTGACTTCATTCAATCATGTAACAACATGTGAGGCAAACATGTGACAACATGTTAAGCAACCTAAAACCAAAATAATGCATGCCAAATGCACTACTACTTAAGCATGCAACAACATATTAATAGGCCAAGTATGCAACAACATGCAAGGCAAGCATGCAACAACATGCGGGAATGGTCTTAAACCAAAATGGGCAACTCTCGAATAGGCCCAAATCAGTGGCCAAAGTCAAGAATTGGAGACATGAAAATGCAAAACAATCATACACATGTGAGTGGTCCAACACTTAGGCAACCATGCACGATCCTCAAGCATGAGCAAGGTGGGATAAACATGAGAATATGACGATGCAATAAGCTCTGAAATCATGTCAAGAGTGATGCCAAATCATGCACATAGGATAAGCATAGCATGCTAATGGACTTAAAGCTCAAAGCTAGCCAAGGAGCTTGTACCAAGGCCATATCAACCAAGCCCCAAAGGGCCAAGGTGAACCAAAACAGTCCCAAGGTAGACCAAAACAAGGCTAGAACATGCATGGAATGTGGCCAAAACATGCTAGAAAGGTGAGCACAAAACATGAGGCATGCAAGACCAACAAAGGGGTGCTACACTACACCTACTACAACCAAACATGGCATGGCTTAACCAATGAAAATCAGAGTTATGGCATGTCAAAATAAGTCCAAAAACCCACTGAGATGGCATCCTAAAGGCCTAAGCATAAAGGCATACACAATGGTCCAAACATGAAGCATAAAACAACAACTCTTCAAGGCATTGAAGGGATGGCAAATGCAAGCATACAAGCATGATGCATGGACTGAACTATCATGACAAGTGATGCCAAACCACTGAAATAGCCCAAGTAAAGCATGCTAGAGGATTCAACACTCAAAGCCGACAAGGTAGATTGCATGGTAGCTATACAAAGCAAGTCATGAACGACCAAAACAACCAAAATCAGAGTTTTAGCATGCTAAAACAAAGCTAGAAGCTTCATAAAGTTAAGCTAAAATCATGCTAAAAAGACATGTTACAACATGGTGCATGTTAAGGCAAATCATGAGATTACAAGACAAGTATACAAAGCATGCATGGTATGTCTAAACCAAGTCAAAACAGTGTTATATCATGGCAAAATAACCACAAATACCAGCTAAGACATGGTCAACATGAACTTAACAAAGGTGCTCACATGTGAGGCTAATATGACAAGTATTGAAGACAACAAGGAGAGGGGATGACCCTCTCCTTCTTAGGACCTCAAAACACCATCCCTACCACTGAAATCCCTCTGGATTTCAGTGGTGAGAAGGCCAATACAAGGTGGTCCCGGAGCTCACAAAGAAGGGCACAAAAAGAGGCCAAACAAGGCCTAAGAGGGGGTAAACAACCCCAAACACCAAAGTGATCTAAACAACTATTTTAAGCACTTGAAAACAGAACTTTTATCAATTATAAGTTAAACTTAAAAACAGATGCAAGATAGGCTAAAAGCTTGTGCAAAAATGGAGAATAAAGAGGATAGTTTCTTACTCTTGAAGAACCTCTTCAAGAACACCACTCCAGCACCTTCCTTGGATCAAAACCAGCCCAAGAACTTTGAAAACAACTCCTTAGCACCTCAGCAACTAAGGGATAGTGTAATACTGGGTGCTTTAGTGCAAAAATATGAACAAAACACCCTTTAGAACACTATTACACACACAAATCAAAAGAGAGGGAGATATAGAGATAGATAGATATATAACTCCTAACCCTAAATTCCAGAACCCCTCTGAAAGGAGGAGGGCCTCCCCTTTTATAGGAATTCAATTCCTAAGCTTCTTGGAGAAGCTAACACAAGGGAGCAAATCCCTCCATACACGTGTATGCAGGGGGTGTAATGTGGATGCCAGCTGTGACAGCTGGCATAAAATATCTGCCAAAAGCAGATGGAAAGGGGTCGGCTGGAATATATGGCCGATTGACCAACAAAAATAGCTGACCGACCAGAGACATTGCCGACCGACCAACATCTTTGGCCGGTAGCAATAAAACAGGGCCGGTGGCCTCAAGCCAAGGCCGGTGAGGTGTGGGGATGGCCAACAAGCCATTCCCTGCCCTCAGAAGCAAAAACACAAGTGTTTGGTGCACAACCAAGCACAAAACAAACAAGTCGAGAGATCTTGAGGCAAGGCGCGCGACCGAAACCTCCGAGAACTCAAGACAAATGCGAACATGGATGATCACCGAGTGTTCAAACGGTGACGTCCAAGTCTTGAGGACAGTCAAAAATGGGGTGTCTACACCATTCAAAAAAGCTGTTTTAACATCCATTTGATGTATCTCCAAATTATACAAAGCTCCAATCATAATTAGCATGCGAATAATTGTTATTTTTGTCATTGGTGAATAGGTGTCAAAATAATTAAGGCCTTCATGCTGCCTGTATCCCTTACAACAACCCTAGCCTTGTATTTATCTATTAAACCATCTGCTTTCATTTTTCTCTTGAATATCCACTTATATCCAAGAGGTTTACACCCTAGCGAAAGATCCACCAATTCCCAAGTATGATTTTACAGAATTGATTCAATTTCACTATTCACAGTCTCTTTCCACAATGGAGCTTCAGGACTTGACATTGCTTCCTTGAAGTTTTAAGGCTTATTTTCTAATAGGTATGTCAGAAAATCTAGACCAAATGATTTAGAGATCCTAGCCCTCTTGCTACGTCTAGGTTCATCTACTTCATTATCATTGTGGTCTTTACTACTACCCATAACAATATCAAAAGTTCTTTTATTCGAACTTGTCTCTTCAATTTCCTTGCAAAGAAAAATGTGTTCAAAATATGATGCATTCCTTGACTTAATAATAGTGTTTACATGCATATCAGGATTTTCAGATCTATGAACTAAAAATTTATATGCACTACTATTATTTGCATAACCAATGAACACACAATCAACAGTTTTTGGTCCTATTTTAGTCATTTTGGGACTAGGGATTGCCAACTTGGCCAAACACCCCCACACTTTGAGGTAATTGTAGGTAGGCCGTCGACCTTTCCATACTTTATAAGGTGTTTGATTGATTTTCTTGTGGGGGTACCCTATTAAGGATAAAATTAGCAGATAAAATCGTCTCCGCCCCACAAGTTCTGAGATAACCTTGAACTAATCAACATGGCATTCATCATCTCTTTAAGAGTTTGATTATTTCTCTCAGCAACTCCATTTGACTGAGGAGAATAGGGTGCAATGGTTTGATAAATAATGTCATGTTCAGAACAAAATTTCTCAAATTGTGGATCATACTCACCATCTCTATCACTCCTCACTATCTTAATAGTTTTGCCAAGTTGATTTTCAACCTCTAGTTTATATTGCTTAAAAGTTTCTAAGGCTTCATCTTTACTTCTCAATAAGTAAACATAGCAGTATCGAGTGCAATGATTAATAAAAGTAATAAAGTCCTTCTTATCTCCTCTAGTTTGAACAAATTTTAAATCACAGATATCTGTATGAATTAAACTTAGAGGTTTAGTACCTCTTTCTACTTTATTAAATGATGCCTTAGTGAGTTTTGCCTCAACACAAATCTCACATTTATGATTAGAACCAAATTCTAAGCTTGACAAACATTCGAAAGAAATAAGTCTACGCAAAGAATTAAAATTTACATGTCCTAATCTACCATGCTATAAAAAAGAAAACTCAGCAATATAAACAAAAGATGTGTTCTTGTTATTAATAGCCAAATTAGGTATAATAGTTATTACATTGAGCTTAAAAGGCCCATCACTCATATAACCTCACCCCATATACATTCCACTCTTGGAGAGTACAACCTTGTCAGATTCAAAGATTAATTTAAACCCATTCTTGATCAACAATGACCCAGAAATCAAATTCTTGCAAATCTCTGGCACATGGAGTACATTGTTAAGAGTGAGTTCTTTCCCCGAGGTCATTTTCAACATGATCTTTCCTTGTCCTTCCACAATTGAAGTGGAGGAGTTTCCCATAAAAAGTTATTTCCCACTTTCTACTACTTTGTAGATTATGAATATTTTCTTATCTGCACAGATATGGCGGGTTGCTCCAGTATCCACCTACCACTCCTTGGGATTGCCCACAAAATTTGCTTCAGAGACTACTGCAGCAAGATTAATGTCTGCCACTCCATCAAAAAGATAAAAATCCTCGGCTATGTTGGCTTGTGCTGGCTTTTTGTTTGAACTCCCTCCGTCCTTGTGAACGTGACAATCCTTAGTGCGATATTCATTTTTGCCACACACAAATCACTTGCCTTTAAACCTTTTGTTAAACCCGTTATTGATCCCTTTGTTGATCTTACTAGTGGATCCTTGTTTGGAACCATTGACATCATACTTCCACTTTTTGTTGTTGAACTTTGACTCTTGTCCATGTTCTACAACATTTGTTTTAGCCTGCATAACACGGTTTCCTGACTTTTTGTCAGAACCATGGTTGTTCTCCTTAATTCTGAGTCGCACTATCAGTTTCTCCAAGTTCATTTCCTTGCGCTTATGCTTCAGATAATTTTTGAATTCTTTCTAGAATGGTGTCAATTTTTCAATGATTGCTGCTACTTGGAAAGTGCGACAACCCTCACCACTGTTTACTGATAATACCACTGATTACTGCTAAACTGTGACTAAAAATGATAAGTAACTGGTTAGACTGAAATTCTGAACTGATTGTGTGTGTATGTTGTTTTAGTGCATTTCTATCTGTTTGCCATTAATTGATCTGTTCATGTTGTAAGTTTCTAACTGTAAATCGAAGGCCTTATCGGCGGCCGAACCAGAAATTGATTAGTGTTTTATGCTAATTAGAATTTATGTGATTTTATGGCATGTTTAATTGAAATGTGACTTGGAGTGATTAAATAAGGTTAAATTACATTAGTTTGGCTTTATTAGCAAATTGCCACTTAGTGGACAATCCTAGACCATTCTTTTTCTACTTCCCTCATGTTTGATATGCCATTCATTTCCTCTAGAGACCAAAAACGTGAGAGAGAGCTAGAGAGTTGGAAGTAAGCTTGAGTTCATCAAAATTTGCTTGACTTAGAAGATTTGAAGAATTCATTACGTATTTGAGCTTCTACCTTTGAATTGAGGACCTAAGGTAGAGAATTCATCTTCTCCATTGTGAATTTGTTACTTCTTGCATGGTTTATGGTGAATTAGAGTTTAGAGTCAACATTTGGTTCAAAATGTTAAATTGAGTAGTAATCCATGCATGCATGTACATGTTCTAGCATTTTGAGGTTGTTTCCATGGAAATTGCTACATGCATGTCCATATCTTGGTTATAGTTCATGAATTCAGCATGTTTTTGGAAGGGTTGACTCATTTGTTCTTGTATTAGAAGCTTTGAAGTTGGTTAAATTCATGCATGTTGCATGTTCATCATGTTCTTGAAGTTTTATTTGGATATGGGTTCAATTGAACTACCTTTGGGCTTTGATTTTGCAAATTGATCTTTGAAACATGTCATATTATGAGTTTTAAAGTGTTTTCCAGAAAATTGGCCTAAAGGAATCGAATTTGAAGCTTTAAAGATTAAGTTTTGTGCTTGGAGACAAACCTGGAAATTCCAGATTTTGGATCCACGCTCGAGCGAGGAACTCCACGCTCGAGCGTACACTCTGAGTACATGCATCCCGCTCAAGCGGGGAAAGTAACGCTCGAGCGTGAAATGCATGTATCCAGTAGTTTGCATGTGTTTACAGTCCGCTCAAGCGAGGGAATGCACGCTCGAGCGAGGACTTGTGTCTCACGCTCAAGCAGGGGTCGAGCGCCCGTCGAGCGTGAATTTCATGCATCCAGTACTTTTGCAGTCCGCTCGAGCGAGGAAAGTCACACTTGAGCGTAGCTTTTTTATCTGCATCTCCGCTCGAGCGGAGAAAGCCACGCTCGAGCGGGACCCCTGTTTCAGCAAAAATTTGAAAAGTGTTTTAAAGTGCATCTTTGCATCCGCATTCCATCCTAGGCATTCCTAGGCCTAGTTTAAGGCATCTTAATGAGGATAATGCTATAGATCCACACCGAGTCAAGATAGGGACTAAGTTATTGTTTCCCAAACATGCAACTTAGTGTGTGTTCATCCTGTAACTGTGTAGGGTTGGCATCCGAAGACGTTCATTAGCCTATCTGTAGCCCAGAACTCTGTGAGTAACAATGTTGTAAAGATATATTCAATCATGAATATTTTCTGAATGACCAACTGCACTGCTTTCTGAAATGATATTTCTTACTGAATGAATGTTTATCCTATTTGCGAACTGTATTCGTGGCATCCATAGCAATTTACTGTTACTGTACTGTTACTGCTACTATTACAGAGATCTCTGTCGGTTCCCATGTTGGAACCACTACTGTTTACTGATATGATGGCCATCAACTGACTGTTCGGTCTGTTAAGACCTACCGTACTGTTTTGGTATGGGATGTACCACATATGACTGCTATGACTGATATACTGTTATTACTGTTAAGCAGGCCTTCGGTAATCACGGATTACTGGCCGGTTACGGTGCTAAACCCATAGGGGCGGGTTTGGGTCGTGACAGAAAGATTCATTGAGAACCATCCCTTCCGCATGTATGTCATGGAGAATTAATTGGAGATCTTGAACTTAGCTAATAACCGTCTTGGAATCCATCATTTTAAAATCTAGAAAATGGTCGACAACAAATTTCTTTGTATCGGCATCCTCTGTCTTATATTTATGATCTAGAGATTCCCACAATTCTTTAGCAGTACTTTTGACACTATACACATTGTACACTGTATTGTCCAACCCATTGAGGATATAATTCTGACACAAAAAATCACCATGTTTCTATGCATCAACTGCGCAACCACTTGTAAGTCAATTTCTATCTCGTTTAGTGCCGGAGCTTTTTCATGAATGAAGCGAGCTAAATTCAATGTCGTAAGATAAAATATCATCTTTTGGTACCGACATTTAAAATCATTTTCATTGAATTTTTCTGACTTCTCTCCATACTGCCGGAGTCATCACTAGCACAATAGGTGTGAGGGTCGGAGTAATAACAGTCTCAATACTGTTTATTTCGGTTGTCATAATGCTGACGAAATAATAATACACTAATCACAAATTTATATAGAAAAGAATTTATACACAAAATATATAAAATAATAATTTGTAAAAAAATTCCAATGATAAACAGTATATTACTACTATATTATCAAAGAAATCATTAAACAATATATTATTACTATTTGAGAAACAAAATAGCATATGACTCTTATTTAATTTCCTGAAACAAAATATTCATCTGTCTAACACAAAAATAAATAAAAACAGAAATTTACTTTAAGATTGTTATTCCTAGAGGTGTGTGAGCGTGTGTAAATTAAATGTATAAATAAATTAAAAAATAAAATAAAATAATTCAAAAAATAATTTTATAAATTAAATTTCGAATTAAAAGCTTACAGAAAACATAAGTTGAGGCTTTTGTTGGACACAATCTCCTTAAAGTAGATTCTGCCTTCGCTCCAGTACTTCAAGTTTTAACAACTATAGACACCCCATTTTTGACTGTCCTTAAGACTTGGGTGCTTCAGGTTGATCACTCGATGATGAAAGTTATGCTGTGCAATTATTCGATTTCTTCAGTAAGAAGAGCTTCTTGAACCCAACCTTACATCCCATTTTTGACCAAAACTATTTTAGACCTCAAAACCTTCTTTTTCAAAATATTTTTTTCAAATGTTTCTATGATGTTCCGAGGCTCGCATTTCGTTTAAAATATTGTACTTTTCAGTAAACCGAGTAAGGAAAAAGTGGAAATAAATGAAAGGGAGGTGAAATCTTTGAAAAATCTTTAAAAACATCTTATTTTTAGGTTTGGAGTTGAAGAAAATAGGAGGGGATAAAAGAAAACTAATTGGGGAAATGGTTGAGTATGAAACCGTTAAGAAAGAACTGAGCAGCCTTCACTAAAATAATTTTGAGCATCTTTACACTACTGAGTAGCCTTCACCAAATTTCAGCCACTGAGAGTGAGAACTTGTGGGTTTGTTAGCAAAAAGTTACCTTACTTTAAGTGGTATAATTTTGAGCATCTTTACACTACTTGTTTTCTATATTTTCTTGCTGATTCTGAACTATTTTTACACTATTTTTATGAGCTGAAACTTGTGGTTTAAAGCTACCAAATGTAAAGGGGTTAACCACCCTTTTTTGAACATTGTTGTCTAAGCTTTTGCCCTTGTGTTTCCCATTCTTTTCTCAACTTTTTTTGAGCTTTTTACTAGTAAATATCAGAGTTTTTCAGATACTAAAAATGTTGTTTTGACATCCCAAAATGGAGGGGTTAGCTTTCCCCTCCTTGTGCTTGTGTGCTAGCTTAATCCCTTAATATTTTAGCTTGTTGTTTTAACTATTTTTATCTTAAGTCCAGCACTATTTTTGACTGTTTAGGATTGTCTTTAGTTTTTCATTGCATTTGAGCTTTGTATAGCATGCTTGTAGTGTAATGGTTCTCATAGGTTTGGTGTTTTAGGCAATAGACACCAACTTATTTGAGTTGATAGCATTTGTTTCTTACTTTCCATACTTGTGTTCGCACGTAATCATTTCTGCAACCTCTCTCTTTTCTTGGCATTTTATTTGTTTCGAGAGTTGTTTCAACCAATTGATTGCTTAAGCTTGAGATAGAGATCGTTGTGCTTAATGGTTTAATCTCTTTGGAGGTTCATTACCAACGACATGACATCTCTCTCATGCCCAAAATAACCCTTTGTTTGACACTTCCCTCATTTAGTGAACTTAATGCTCATTTTGGACTAAAATGACTAATGAATGGAAATGTAATTAAAAGGGGTAATCATTGGAATAAAATAGACCAAGATAAATAAATAAAAAAAATAGTTTGGTGTTCAATCGGACGTTAATTGAACACATGGAGACTTGGGTCATTTCGTATTTGTTAGTGACGAAATGGTTCAAGTTTCCAAGGTCAACCACTTTCCTTGATCAATCCATGATAAGGATGAGGTTTTTGTTGGTATTTCCTTACCATTTATTGAAATTGTGTCCCTTGATTCATAAGTCATTACGCAATGAAATTGCGTCGATTGATGATTTGCAAATCAAGCCTACCTCTCCTTTGAGCTATTTGATGATAAGGAGAGGTAAGGTGGACAAACATCCACTGAGGATACTTTGGTTTGTGTTCTGTTTGTCCTTTGTTGCTACAGGAAAGAACCAACATTAGTGGCCGGTAGGCCACTTTTATTGGACGACAACCCACTATTAGTGGCCTACCGGCCACTACTTCTGGGTTTCCGGCCACATTTTCCAGGCAAGTAGTGTCATTTTTCCAGCAGAGCAGAACAGAGGTTGAGGTGAAAAAACAGCGCAATTTTCTAACTGTGTAACAGAGGCATTCTGAAAGCAAAATGGAGAGCATTATTGGGTGGAAATCTGCATCCATGCATGAGAAATCCCTCGATTCCCGGGATCTGTCAGAATGATGTTGTAATATTAGTATGTTATGCTTGGAGTAGCGGATTAGTAATTAATTAGTTAGAATAGCTAGTTAGTTTTGTGTTGTACTTATTTAATTAGTTAGACTAGTTAGTTAAATTTGTTGTTGTAATAATTAGTTAATTAGCTAGTGTAGTTAATTTGCTTCATTTGATTTGTAATAGTTAGTTAATTAGGTAATTAATTAGCTAGTTCATTTATTAGGACCCTCTTGTGCGAGGGCCAAACTTGTAATAAAGTGTATGTCTTCCAATCCCACGTCTTTCTCCATTTTATTTACTTGCTTATGATGGGTAGTTTAGAACATCATGTTTCTTTTAGCATACTCCATGATTTGCATCTATTTGTCTTGCATGAATTGAGGCTTGGTTCATCATTCTAACAAAGGATTGTAGTTTACATACTTTGTTGAAAATGTGTTAAAACCAAATGCTATTAAGTTGATTCACATGTCATAATTAGTGGTCGAGCTTATTAGTTACATCATTGCATGTGTTGCATTAGGCATCTTTCATTAGTTAGGGGCATGCATGTTTTCTAACTCTTGTTTCTTTTGGCTTGCCTTGTAGTACGAGGTGAGCATTTTTGTGCTTTAGCATATCGCATGTGTGTGATTGTTGCCATGAGACTAAGTGCTTAATTAATAAATTGCTTGAATGTTTGTGGATGAAGGCTAATTGCTTGAATTGGAATAATTTGAGTAATATATATATATATATATGTATATGATCATTTTTTCAAGTGGTACATATTTAAAACACGTTTCAAAAACAAACATGAATCAAAGTGTTTCAATTTTTGCAAATTAGTCTATACTTGTGTGTGCATCACATAGTAATGTTAGCCTAATAACCGAAACAAGAGCATATAATGTAAATAAGATTCATATCATGATTAGTAGAGGTCGATCTTTGATCGGGTGAGTGGGGTGCTCAATTCATAACCTTCCCCTCTCGTACCTAAGTTCTCAAGCCAAGACAATCTTGATGATGACGGACATGTGGCCTTCGGCACGAGTCATGGGTTTCCTAAATTTCCCAAAAAATATTTAGGTGGCGACTCTGTATCTGGCAAAACAGTCCATTTTGGGTATTTTGATTCAAAATCAATTTTCCAAAAGAATTGTCGGATTTAGACTCATTTGTGTTTATTTATTTCACATTACACTTATGGAATCAAATTCAGAACCACGGGAGTCCGAACTATAGGGTTATCATATCCAAAAGGAGCACGAAAAGTTAAGCTACAACGGCGTCTACTTCTTAGGATGCAACGACTACTACTTGATTTATTGATTAACCGTTAACCCATGATTAAGGATGCTTAATGAGTAATCAAGATAAAATTCTGAATTAATTACAAATGTGTTGCATTATTTTATATCTGTCTATCGTAGGAATATTTGTTCATGTTTCTATTTGATTCTGTGAATTGAAGGTTTTATCGGCATCCGATCACGGAATTGACTTGGTATATGTGTTGTTTGGAATTTTTAAAATTTTATGGTAGGTTTAATTAAAATTCGATTCAGAACGAATTAATTAAAATAATTAATACTCCTTTACTTAGTGTAAGCCAAGATTAATTAAGTCAATTTCACAAAGCATGTATAAGGCCCATTTGACTCCACTTGTTCATTTTGCGTACTCATTTCTTCATTTTGAAGCTCTAAACGTGAGGGAGAGTGAGAAGAGTGGGATTAAAGTCAATTTGGAGAGGAATTGAACTCAAGCTAATGGACTTGCTAGGAGATTGAAGAATTGAACCTAGAGACTCAAGAATCTAGCTTTTGAGCTTAAATTGGAAAGCCTAGGTAAGAATTCAAGCCCTTTCATGCATGAATTCAAGGAAATTAACCTATGAGATGCAAGAATTGAACTATGAATGAAGAGTTAGGATGATAATCATACATGTATGCACATCTTCTTACATTTGGAGTTTGATTTTGAAGAATTCTTACATGCATGCATTGATCATGGTATAGTTTTGGAAATTCATCAAGTTTCATACCATTTTGCCTTGTTTGATCTTGTTTTGGGAGGTTGAAGTTTATATCAACTCATGTGTGTTATGTTTCAAAGTTTTGAGTGTGAATTTTGCACAATTCACATGCTTTTGAACCTTGATTTTGCGAAATGATCTTAAATTCACTAAGTTTTCCAAGTATACATAAGTTTCCTTAAGTTTTTAGCCCAAAAGAACATTAATTTCAGCATTGAATTTGAGTTTTGAGCTAGGAAGAGCAATCTGGAAATTCTAGAATTATGTCTCTGCACTCAAGCATTAGAACCTACGCTCGAGCGACCACTTTGTGATCTTGCACTTCCGCTCGAGCGACCGAAAGTTGGCTCGAGCATAAAATGCATGCTCCCAGAAGTTCACCATTTTTGCAAACCGCTCAAATGACCGTCCAGCATGTGTCGAGCAGAAAAATTCAACAACCAGTACTTTTGCAAAGTTTATAGACCGCTCGAGCAAAGTAAGTTGAGCTCGGGCGACCATTCACATGTTTGGACGTCCGCTCGAGCGAGACCCTTGTTTTTAACATATTTGCTTAAGTGTTGAATAGTATGTTTTGGTATCCTTATTGCATCCTAGGCATTCCTAAGCCCTAGTTAAGACATAATAATGAGGATAAGAAGTAGAAACACACCAAAAGAAGAAAGAACTCAGTTAATAAGTTCAGGTATGTAATTCAGTACGTATTCGTTCTGTATCTATGTAGGTCACGCGCCATAAGTTACCTGATTTGTCTGCTCTGTTGTTTGCTTTGGAGCCATTTATGAGTAGTAACTTAGTAAAATTATGTTCAACTTTATTATTTTCTATATGTGGAATAAGATTTGTTTTATGCAATGTTATGCTCTGTACAATGAATGATTGCCCAGTTTCTAACAGTACTCGTGGCAATAATTTCGTGCTTCACGTATATGATTTGTTCCCGGTATTGGAGGTTCTTATGGCAAGTATGTTATTTGTTCCCCGTACTGGAGGTTCCTTTGTGGAACTAGCAAGTATGTTATCTGTTCCCAGTACTGGAGGTTCCTTTGTGGAACTAGCAAGTATATTATCTGTTCCCGGTACCGAAGGTTCCTTTATGGAACTGACAAGTATGACCCTTAATGCTCTGAATTCGATTCATTGCTGCTAATGGATGTACCACATATGAACAAGTATGAATTCTGATTTCTGGACATAATTCAAGTAGGATTATGAATATGAATATGTTTCTATTTTCTGAATCTATTGGACATCATTCATTTAACCCTTTACTCTGTTATTATTTACTGGGCTTCCGCTCACTATATTATTTATGTATGTAGGTGAGTAGGCGTGTGAGTAGGCCTAAGCAGTTGCTTGGAGAGTTTGGGTCAACCAGCCACCGTGCCTCCTGAGGAGGTTCCCTTTGGAGATCCGATCAAGTTTTTGAGAAACAAGTCTTTGGGACTTTTGTACCTTTTTATGTTTATGTTTTATCAGAACATGTTTTGAAAATTTTGTATATGTGGATTTGGTGACGTACGAGTAATGTATATATATATAACGTCACTCTTACGTATCGAAGTTTTAAATTTCTGTTCTATGTATGTCTGCACAGCTCTAAGGACTATGAATTTTTTTTTCTAGATTTGCTTCCTCAACCCCTTATTATATGTTATTCTGTCCAGAGACCTTTGGTAATCCAAGGATTACTGGTCGATTACAACGCTAAACCTATAGGGGCGAGTTTGAGTCGTGACACTACAAAATCAAGTCTTGCGAACCAAATTATGTTGTAACTCTTCCTCTTTCTTTTCGTAAAAATAAATGCAGTAACAGATGCAAGAGCATAGGAGGACAAACAAATAAAGAAAATGAAGAGGTTTGGAAAAAAAAATTTAATGCTTAGAATTGCTAGAAAGCAGGCTATTTATAGGAAACTAAGTGGCTTTTCCGAACAGGTACCAAATAGATAGAAATCTGTTTTGGACAGATTTTGAACCTGTTCGGGATCTATTTGGGTGAGAAAAAAAAAACTGGAAAGATTTAATTTGAATTTTGAAATCGAAATTCAAAATTAAATAAATAAAATGCAAATGTTTTTTGCCCAAAAAGATAAGTATTAGGCCGGACAAGCTCAACCCATTAAATAAATATATTTTTTTATTTATACAATAAATTTCATAATCTATTTACATTATTCTCGTTTGGGAACTATAATTTTTAGCTAAAAATTTAAAAAGTCATTGTAAATTGTCATATCACTTTCTTAATTTTTCTGTACATTTTTTCGTAAAAATTTAAAAAACTAACTAAAATAATTTATTCCCAATCGGAGTAATGAAAAATGACATTAAATAATTTTTAAAATTTTTGTAAATCTAAACTTAAAAACTCAACTACAGAAAAGTGACATCTGAGATTAGATCCTAAGGAGTCAAGACCTCAAAAGTCACCCTTAGGTGTTGTTACACAACAAAATTATTTAATCATGTAGCGATAAGTCTAAATTCGCACACAGACATAGATTCGAACCACATTCATGACATTGGGTACATTTCATCCAAACCTGAAAAGTTCATCCTACCAACCACCATATGTGTTGTAGCTTAGATAGTTGATCCGAGAGAGTCAAACCTAAGATCTCTAATGGTAAACTTTATCCAACCGAAGTAATATTTTTATTTTTGAAAGAAAAAGACAAAAAACAAAAAACAAAAAACGAAAAACAAAGATGTAAACACGAACCAATCATGTCAAGGTTCATATTCAAACCCTATCTGCTCGAGAAGTTATTGATTGGTTTTGAGGCACCCACTATAACGTATAATAATTTTTGAGATCATTTTTTGTGTGTGTGTGTGTGTGTGTGTGTGTGTGTGTGTCTCTAAAAGTATAAATTTCGTTACAAAAGACATCTACAGACTAATTTCAGTTGTTTTGAGGGTAGTCGTTAAAAGGTAATTTGGAAAAATCAAAAAATGCACTTTAGGGAGAAAATTTTCAAAATTGTCGCTAATAAATGTATTTTTATGGACAAAATAACTTGGATCTAAAAAGATTTATTTTTTGACACATAACTTTTGATTCTAAAAGGTTAGTAATTCATCATTAAATATCTAATTTTGTCAGTAAAAATAAAATAATAACACTTTTAACGATAAAAATATTTTGTCTTTAAAAAATAATTTTGTCCCTAAATATTTGTCTTTAAAACGTTAAGGTCCGTATAGTTGAATTTCAAAATAATGATTTGATTGTAGAGCTATAGTTTAAATTTTGAGTTTTTGAATAATAATTTGCAAAAGGAAAAATTTATTTGGTTGTGAGTTTTGAAAATAGTTTTGGGATAATTTGTAATTTTTATTTTTTTTTAATTTTTTTTAGGTAGTAAGAGAATGTGAGAGGAGAGAGAAAATATGATAAAAAAAGTGATTAATTAATTGATTAATAATAAAAATAAAAAATAAAAAAAGAGAAGAGAGGAGTTTTAAAAGTAATTTTGAATTGTATTTTAAAAATATATTTCATTAATATGTTGCATTTAAATCATGATTTAAAAATAGAGTTAAATTTTAAAAAATAAATAAAATGCTACTTTAATTTCTTGTAATGACCATCACGTGATATTCTATTAGGTCTTTTGGCAACAAGTTAAAAAAGTCAATTTTTTTGATTTTTTAATTTTTTTTACACAAAAAAACTAATTTTTTTAATCAAAAAAATCACTAAAAAGTCAAAAAAAATATTAAAAAAACAACGTGTTACTTAATATTTATAGGCCCCATTTGTTTTGGGGTTAAATAGATGGGAGAGGATTAGGATGAATGTGAGGTTATTGTGTTGTGTTTGTTTGTAGAATTAGGGAGGGGATTAGAATAGATAAGGCGATATAGATGGAAGTTGGAAGGGGGATTGAGATGAAGGAGGTGGAGATAGTATTAGAAAAATAGTGAGGGGATTAGAATTTTATTTATTTTATTTATTTTTTATATATTGAGAATTTTTTTAAAATATTAATGTTTAATTTTTTATATTTTTTTTATTTATTTTATTATTTTATATAAAAATAATTTAACAATTTCTACACTAACAACTATCATCAAAATAAATATAATTTTACTTAATTCTTTTACTATAAATTCCTCTACTATAAATTCTCTCCCTTCTACGTTTGAAAACAAACAGGCATGTTGTCCTCGCGAACTACTAATGTTTCGATCGGCACACCAATCTTGAATTCATTCACACGTAAATGACTTGTATTTGCTATCGTGGCATCATCAGGGCCACCAATCTTTTGTCAAAGTCAGCGCAATTTTTTCGTCGTCCCAAATCTCTCGTCAGCACTCGGGTTCGGTTCTGTGGAATTCAAAGTACAACCGTAATGTACGGAGTTTTGGACCTATCTCTGCAATTTTTTTTTATTTTTTTTTGAGAAGATTAAGGGAGTGTTTGGGAAGCACAACAAAAATATATTTTTTTATTTTTTTAAATCATATTATTTATCTATTTTTTATATATATTTTTGTAAAATATTAAAAGGTGTATCTATTTAGACCATCTTAAATAATCCTTAAGATACATTAATATGAACTGAAACATCACATATTAAGGGGACGTTTGGGAAGTGGGGTTTGGGCTAAATTAGCCACTAAATGACAAAAGTGGCTAATTTAGCCACAAACGGACAAAAGAACGTTTCAAGCATGGCTGCAACAATTTGACAAGTGAATTTACCATAATACCCTCACATGAAAGAGGGGCGGCAAAGTAAAAAAAAAAAAAAAAATTTGAAATTGACGATTTTTTTAAGGAAAGACAAAGAAAGTTGAAAAAAAAAAATAAAAACATTTTTTTTTTGTTTTTTGTTAAAATATTTTATGAAAATAAATTTAAACTATATTTGATAAAAATATTTTTAAATAATTTTTTTTTGGTTATGTATTTGGTTATGATTTGAGTGTAGAGTTGTGAAAGTAGTTTGGAATTTCGAGTTATGTGTTTGGTTATGAGTTACCTCAATAATTTATTAATTGAGTTTCATTTTATGTGTTTGGTTACGACTTGAGTGTAGAGTTATTTTTAAATTTAAAATATTAACATTTTAAATTATTTAAATTTCGATTTATGTGTTTGGTTATGAGTTATCTCAATAATTTATTAATTGAGATAACTTTTTATGTGTTTGTTTACGACTTGAGTGTAGAGTTGTTTTTAAATTTAAAATATTAAAATTTTAAATTGTTTACATTTTTTGAATATTTAATTTATTTAAATTTTGCTGTTAAAATATTTTTATTATTATTTAAATTGATTAAATTTTTACGATTTACATACTTTTTTAATATTTAATTTAAATTTTTGACATTAAATTTTGTAGATTATTTACATTATTTAAATATTAAAATTAAAATTAAAATTAAAAGGAAAAAGGAAAAAAAAAACAGCAATTAACATTTGCCACGTAATTTATAAATAAATAAAACACATGAAAATCTATTTTTGAAATATAAAAACATGAGAACATAAATTACCATTCGCCACGTCTTATTTTAAGGAAATAAATATAAAAATAAATAAGGCAAAAAATAAATAATTAATGTATAAAACAATAAATAAAAATAAATATGGCAAAAAAATAAATAAATAACGCAAAAATTAAATATTACGATTTAAATTTAAAATATTACGCTTTTTTTTAAAATATTACGATTTAAATTATTTAAATTTTTACGATTTAAATTTTTATATTATTTAAATAAAATGAAATATTATTTAAATATAAAAATTATATTAAATTAAATTAAAAGTAAATTATTTAAAATACACAGGACAATAAAATAAAACCTCACTTTTTAATTAAGTTTTGTTTTATGTATTTGGTTACGATTTGAGTATAGAGTTGTTTTTAAATTAAAAATATTAACATTTTAAATTATTTAAAGAACGTAAATTAAAGAACAAGAACTAAAAAAAATAAAAAATAAAAAAATTAAGCAAAAGTCGGCAGATCGACACCCAATAGACAAAAAAAAAAAAAAAAAAAAGCCAAATCCAAACCCAAAAAAAAAAAAAAAAAATAGCAAAATAGGCGAAATCGAAACCTAACAGAAAAAAATTAAAATAAAAAATAACCAAAATCTGCCAAATCCAAAAAAAAAAAAAAAAAAAATTTAAGCAAAAAGCCAAAATTGTAAAAAAAAAATACCGAAAACAAGATGACATACCAAAATTTTTTTTTTTTCAGCAAATAGCCAAAATTGAAAAAAAAAAAAAAAAAAAAAAAAGAAAAAAAACGGAAAATATGCCAAATCCCAACCCAAAATGAAAAATAAAAAAAAATAAAAAAGGGCAATTTGGTCTTTCAACAAGATGACACCTCACCAAAAAGTCAAAAAGTCAAAAAAGCCAAAAAGCCCTTCCCAAACCAGGCTTTTTAGCCTCAGGCTAAAATAGCCAAAAAAGCCAAAAAGTCAAAAAGCCAACCCACTTCCCAAACCAACCCTAAGCCTTCATTTGAAAATAACTAATTTAGTTAGTTTTTTTTGACTAATTTAACTTGGCTAAGAGCTCGTTTGGGATGTTGAGGTTTGGGATTTTTTAGTTAAAATAGTCACAAAAAAATAAAATATGTTTTTCTAGCTTAATAAGACAAAACATCACATCCAACTCATTATCATTATATTTTTTTCTCACAAAAAGTTAAAAAACTCAAAATCCTTATGAAAAGTGACTTTTTAACCCAGGTTAAAAAAATCTAAAAAGCCAAACCATTTTCAAAACGAACCCTAAATTAATTTTGTTTAGTAAGAACTTTTAGTTTATATATATATATATATTTAAATGTGAATAGTTGTAAAATAAAAAATAAAATAATTATAATTTAAATTTAATATTTTATTTTATTAACTTATTTTATCTTTATTTAGTCCATTTAACTCTTACCAAACACCCTGCAATCTTTGGTAAATGTTTTTTTAAAACAACAATGTTAAATAATTGGATTTTTTTTTTTGGGAGAAGGGGATGGTACTGACTGTCAGCACCGTGACGGTATGGTTGACATTTGCATCTGCTTTATTTTGATAGTTTAAATTATTTATATTATAAAATTTGTAAAATATATTATTTATATAAAAAAATAAAATTAATCGGATATGTGCAGTCTCATGATTGGATCATAATTGCTTTTAAAAATTATTAAAATCATACTAACTATTTATTTTTTTAAAGATAAATGATGTGTTGTTACGGATTACAAATGTCTAATTGATTTAAATTTTTTTTATGAATAATTTATTCAATAAATCTTATAATATAAACGATTCAAATCATAAAAATAAATTTAGAAAACACTCCTACGGCACAACACCCCCGCAGTCCCCTTTTTTTGTGCATATTTTTTTTTTGAAAGATTCAGAAAGGGGAACAAAAATTCATAATTTTATCTAGAAAGTGAATGTGTGATCCAAATTTGGTCTTTGAATGGTACAAAATTCTGAATTTTCTACCTAAATTTATGAACAAAATTATGTAGACATTACAAAAAATTAAAGTTTAAAAAATTAAAAATTAAGAATAAAATTATTTTTTAAAGACTAAATATTTTTATTACAAAAAGTGCCGTTATTATAGTTTTAGCAATGAAAATTGGACATTAGTGATGAATTATTATTCTTTTGGGATCAAATTTTTTGTCTCAAAAAATAAACCATTTGAGGACGAAATTATTTTGTTTCTAAAAATCTATTTATTAGTGACATTTTCAAAATTTTGTTACTAAGAACCTTATTTTTAACTTTTTAAGACGACTTTTTAGTGATTACCTCTATAACGATAGAAATTGGTCCTTAAATGTCTTTTACAACAAAATTTTTACTTTTATAGACCAAAATATTTACTCTCTAAAACTCTTATCTATTGTAGCGAGAACTATTATTAAAGAACTATTTAGGCCCCGTTTGGGGATTTACCTTTTTAGCCAATTAGCTAAAAAGTTACTAAATTAGCTAAAAAGCCAACAACCCATACCAAAAAGTCAAAGATTCTCTTTTCTCTCTACTTTTTGCACATCTTTTCGTAATTAGCCAAAAAGTCATCCCAAACATACAAGTTTTTTTTAGCTACCTTTTTAGCCAAATAGCCAAAAAGTTACTAAATTAGCCTGTTCCCAAAACGAGGCCTTAGTATATAAAAGGGTTATTTATACCAAAATTCTCTTAATTATTTGTGAATATCAACTTATCCTCTTATCTATAAATCTATATAATTTGATTTTTTCAATTATAAAAATGTCTCAATTTCACTCCTCTAAACCATATTTAAAAATGGTATATTTATACAATTTTTATAGTTGATGGTGTCAATATGAACGAGTTCATAAATAAGAGTACTAAAATGATATATACTAATAGTTGATGAGATTTAGGTATAATTAACACTATATAAAGTTATAACTGTGCAATGAACATAATTTTTTTTTATTATATAAAATATAATATAGACATGAGAATTTTCTATAAATTTAAAAAAATATAGAAAATGTGCATTCAAATTTTAATTATTTTAATAATATTTAATTTTGACTGAAACGGTCCATTAAATCCTAGTTACCATTCTTTTTAAAGAGAGAGTCTGGAGAGAGGGCCTTCAACGATCACTTTCTCTACCCCACCCAATTGTTCTCTCATAGGGAAAATCTCATCTGCATTCAAAGAAGAAGAAAAAAGTATTAAAAACGAGAGAAAAGAGGACAAAAAGAGAAGAAGAATGTTTTCTCTCTTTCAAACATGACAAAAAGAGCACCCCCAAAAAAAACACTTTCAAAACTTCAAAATAAAATAAAAGAAATGCAAAGTGAAGTGAACTTCTAGAGGTTTCATTTCAAAATGTAGACATATGAGGTTTAATTTTTTTCCTCTTTAAAAAATTTAATTTTTTTATTTTTATGCAAATAGATTTTTTTTTAAATAAATAATAATTTTTTGTCATTTATTATTTGGTTGCCCAAAAGACTCTCTACAAGCAAAATCAATACGACTAATCAATTCATAAAAAATCTCATAAAATTAAATGGATCATAATTTCTCAAGATATGATTAATGGATAAATTTTCCGTCTCTTAATTACCTACGTAAAATAGTGAATTCAAGAATATTCACTAATCACAATCATCTTGTGACATTACCTTGTGGGCTGTCAATAACAACCACTAAATGTCAAAAAAAAAAAAAAAATTATAATCTCAATACAAATTTTCACATATCTTTAAATATTTTCACACGTTTCAATATATTTTTATAAATTTATACATACTTTTCAATAATAACTGCAGTCCTAAGGTTGTTCTTATCATTTCTTTTTTAAGGTAAGTTTAATTTTACTTATTTGTTTTAGCAAGTTAAGTTTGGCTTTCAAAATTGACCATAATGTGAGTTAGGTTTCTTATCTCCACCAAATCTCTCCATTAAAGGACAAATACATAGATTTAAGCTTTTGCTTTTAAAGCAATTTCTTTAACAAGGAGACTATCCAACCAATTTCTCTCCGTGGTAATGTGATTTTCTCAATATTATATGTGTATGGGCACAAAATATACCCTGCTTGTACCTCTGAAAACAATGTTGTTTGCCCTACAAAACAACTTCAATGAGCTTACCGGCAGGTGTACGCTGGAAAATGCTCCGATATTTAAGTTAACTCTCTTAAAATCAATATGGGAAAAACTCTACCAATTCTCTAAGTCAAGTTGCATTACCTCTTTTAGGGTTAACTCTGAGCTTTTATATGTTTCGACACAATAGAGTCCTAGCACGACTCTAATTCCACTTTGTAGGGTCCCATGAGGAGTCCATTTTTCAAGGATAATGTCCATCCGTTTATCACCCTGACTATGTAAGTTTATGTGAAGCTTATTTGCTTCTAAGCCGACAATTAGGTCGAGCAAACCATCTTCCATGTTGTTCTCCGTTTGCTCAGCTACTTAGTTATCCCTTACTCATTTCGGGCCCTGTTTGGTAGAACTATGGGAAAGTGCTTATAACTTATGCCTAAACAACTTATAACTTATAACTATGAACATAAGCTGATTTCTGACTTATAAATTAAGCATCTCCTGCCCCACTTAAAAAATAAGCTGATTTCTGACTTCCAAAAAGTTATAAGCTAAACCAAACACATCCAAATAGCTTAAATTAAACTGAAAGCTGAAATAAGCAGCTTTTAAGCTGTACCAAACAGGGCTAAAAGGCTATGTGCCGAGCTATGGAGTAAGGCTTCGTCTCATATTTCACCCAAGCTAGGTCCATTAACCCAGCATAATTTTGCTTAGTCATTAGATCATCTGAGCCTAGCTTGGCTCAACATTGTGCGACACAATGTGAGATGCTCTTTCCCGACCCAACATTTGCTATGCTCTAAGTGTGCAAAATGTCATTTTGCTTGGTTGCTAAAATTAGACATTTTGCTAGGTCGCCCTTTTGCTAGAGTTAGGTCTAGCAAAGTCCTTTTGCTACGTCGCCAGAGTCAGATAGACACTTTGTTAGGTCACCAAGTCAAAGCCCATCACATAGCATAGCATAATTCTACTAGGTTGTTAGAGTTAAGGTTTGGTGTCGACCATTTTGGTGAAAATCTCCCTCTCAATATTTATTATATAATTTATTAATCACTATTATTATAAAAATAATAATTTCTTAATCAGTATAATGTTTTACATTTTATCCATAAATCTACCAAGTTGGGAAGATTCTTTTTCTAATAAGGGTAATATATTTTTAGAAATAAATAGGCAACAAATGTCCAAATAGAACCTAGTGTGATGGAAAATTATTAGGCACTATTAGAGTATCACGTGTCCATTCTCTTTCAACAATCATCATTCGTCATATCTCTTCATATTTTTCAATCACCAATACAAAATCATAATACTCCACCTTCTCCACCAATCACAATACCATAGAGTACTACATAGTCGTACTCCAAGGGTACCTAGCATTAGTATCACAATGCCATGTACCAAAAAAAAAAAAGAATCACAGTGCCGGAAAATTATAGAATACTCCGGGAGTATCATGTATCCATACTCTCTAACCAATTATTATTCATCATGCCCCCTCATATTCCTCAATCAACCAACACAATACCCAACCTACCCACATTGTCCACTAATCACAATACCATAGAGTACCACATGTCCATACTCCAAGACTACTTTTTTTTTTTTTTTGATCGGCAAAGAAAAAATTCCATTAAAAACATGAAATTGAAAGGTACAAGGAAAAAAAACGCATTGAGAGAGATTCGAAGAGTAAAAACTCACTCACCTACTACTGCTACTCACGTCTTTACAACCAACCCCTTAGCCTCACTATTTTATATTTTAAAACCAAATAAAACACCAAATCAAACTCTTGAGCCCCCTACACCAAAACACAGATACACAAAGAACACCCACGCCTGATTCGACTGCCGAGCTCCACACCTACTGCTGCCAACTCTTGAGCTCCACCTAAAACAATGATACCTAAAACAACTGAGCCCCACCCTACTGCTGCCGACCCATGACTGCAATACCTGCTGGTTACTCCTCCTAGGCTCAACAAGTTCCTAGCTCACGTCTACAACCTCCGCCGGAACTGCTCCGGAACTGCTCCTAGCTCCTGTGGCCTCCTTCTTTGATTCTTCTTCAGCAACCACTGGCTCTGCCTCTGTGAATGGAGCTGCTGGTGCTGTTAATCCTCACCACGCTCCTGGATCGGCAAAGAACACCCACGGTTTTCCTCTCCCAAACTACACCCTCGGTTGATCATCCCTCGGCGCCATTCTCCTCTAAAACGAACACAAACACCGACCACCAAAGATTTGAATGGAAAATCACCTCTCCAGTTGTCAGATGGATCTGCTGGTTACTCCTCCTAGGCTCAACAAATTCCTAGCTCACGTCTTCAACCTCCGCCGAAACTGCTCCGGAACTGCTCCTAGCTCCTGTGGCCTCCTTCTTTGATTCTTCTTCAGCAGCCACTGGCTCTGCCTCTGGGAATGGAGCTGCTGGTGCTGTTAATCCTCACCACGCTCCTGGATCAGCAAAGAACACCCACAGATTTCCTCTCCCAAACTACATCCTCGGTTGATCATCCCCCGGCGCCATTCTCCTCTAAAACGAACACAAACACCGACCACCAAAGATTTGAACGGAAAATCACCCCTCAAACTCCCACTCGCACGGAGCGCTCGAATGAAGGACCAAACCAACTCTGAATCCTCCACCCCTCAAACTCCCGCTCGCAAGGAAGTGCCCGAATGAAGTTCCTGAAACAACCCACCCATGAACAACGTAACCACCCTAAACCGAAACCTATGGCCGAAACATAACACCATGGCCGAAGCAAAGACAGATCTACAGCCACCCAAGAAAACCCAGCTAAAAACCCCAAAGAAATACCAGTGAGAACAGACAACCTAAACAAAAACGAAAAGACAAAACAACATCCTAAACAAATCTAGAGATTAGATCTGAAAAGGAGAAAACGAAAGACAAACGGGGGCTCAAGATTATTTAGAAGAGGAAAAGCTAGGCCAGCCAACCGCCATGGCCAACCGCCACGCCTTGTTTGGTTCCAATTTTTTGAATTCAATTTTATGAAAATTGAATTTTTTTTTTCGTATTTTTTTATTTTTAGTGAATTTTTTAAATATTTTTTTATTACTTTTTAGATGTACCTAATAAGTAAAATATTTATAAAAAAAATATTTTAAAAAATCAATAAATATACAAGAATATGAAAATATATTGAATTTGATTTTTTTTTTTTTTTTTGTATTTTTGTATTTTTGGTATTTAGTGATTTTTTTTTTAAAAAAAATTTAACAAATATTATACTTTTTAATTATATTTATATTAGTTGTATTAAAAAGTTAAAAAAATAATGAAAATATTAAAAAAAATTCACTAAAAACAAAAAAAATATGAAAAATAAAAAAATTAAATTTTTGAAAAATTAAATTTAAAGAGGAGCATTTTAAATTTTTTTTTATTGAGTAATCTTCCTTAAAGAAGAGGGCCCTTTGGACTTCATTCATTTAGTGTGAGACTTAAATAGCCAAAATTATCAGCAAATCATTGATATTGGTTACAGTGGTGTTATATGTACCAATTAGTGTACTAACATTAGTTATGATATTATTATTAACGCCACTTATTATATAAATTATAAATATCAAAAATCTCTTAAATTATGTTACATCATCAATTGATACACTAATTAATACACTAATTAGTGCATCTAGATTTGCGACTAGTCCTAGAGTTTGCCCTTTAACTGCTGGATTTGGACTATCCTTGCGGTTTCATATTTATTTCTCTATTACTAGATGAGATTAAAGATTGGGAGTGTTTGGTGTAATGGTTCAAATAGATTATAAATTATAATTTAACGGATTATTGATTATAACTTTAATTTGAAATTGTTAATTTATTTGGTGCAACTGCTCAATTATAGATTTTAGTTGCTGAGTAGTATTTGATAAATAAGTTGTGCATTAGTTTTTTAAATTAACTTTTATTTTTTTACTATTCACTGTTAGTCAACATTTTTCATAAAAAATAATAATAATAATCCGTAGTCCACTTGGATCTTTTTATATGTTTTAAAAAATAAAAAAAATCTAAGGGTAATCGTAAATTAACATACTCACAGCAAAAATTGATAATCAAAAGTAAGGAGTGAATAATTTCTCAGAATTAGCTTTTTTGAATTAAAATAAATTATTAAAATCAAAAGCTGTTTGAAATAAATTTAACCAAACAATTCAAAAAAAATAACTTTTTCAAAATTAAAATCTATAAATTGGCTAAAATAAGCCACTCCAAACACTCAAAATTAGAATGTATGTTGAAAATGTAATCGTCATTTATCCGTTTAGAAGAACATTCCATTAGAGAGGTTAAAGAATGTCTATTTAAAAATAAAAATAAAAATCATCTCATCGAACCAAATATTAGCTTGAGTGTTTCTTCTTCTTTTTTGTTTTTTTTTTTTTAGATGTGTAGCTTAGGAGTTAAAAGAGACAAATTTGAAGAGCTAATAATTTGAGGCTTGAGGCTTGTCCATGACATAAACGGAGCTGTTGCAGAGCTCTAATTAGGGCTGAGCTGTCCATGAATTAAAAAAAAAAAAAAAGTGAAGTAAAAGACAAAAAAGGAGGAGGAAAAAGACAAATTAGAGCTCCATTAGAGCTCTTTTTTACAGGTCTAAATCATTTTTTTGACATAAATTGATTGTGTAAGGAGGATTGAAATGATTAAACAAAACTATATATATGCATACACACAAATATACAATTAAACTAAACAAAATACAAATGCACAATTAGGTATCATTAAAGTAACAATGCGATGCTAATGTTGGCAAACAATAATAGAACTCGACCACCATTGCCGTAAATTTTTAAAAAATAATAATATATTTTAAAAATATTTAAATAGTCATTTGGTATTATTCAAATTTACATAGTAAACCTTGATAATTGGTGATTGTTGAGTGTCAACTCACACAATTAAAATGATGGGAAACTCACGTGTAAATTTTTTTAAGTGGACTTATTGTTCAATAGATTCGATGATAATTAATGATATTTTTATCAAATATTATTAAAAAACGTTACTAATTGTTAATTTTCAGCAACAATTTGAAAATTGTCACAAAAATGTCACTAATTATAAGTTTTAACGATAGTTTAAAAAAATCCTCACAAAAAAAGTCACTAATTTACAACTTTCAATAATAGTTTGGAAGATTCGTCACAAAAAAATATCACTAATTGTAAGTTTTGGCGACGGTTTATGAAAACCGTGACAAAAAAAGTCACTAATTGTCAATTTTTAATGACATGTAAAAAATCGTCACAAATTTGTTTACTAGCAAGATTTTGAACATCTTTTTCCAAAACATATTTGGCAGATTTGCAATCAACACGAAGTAAAAATTTTTGATTTAAAATATCATCTTGAAATTTTTGAATACATAAAACAGTAGATAAAATTTCCTTTTTAATAGTACTATAATTTAATTGTGTAGTATTCCAGACACCAGAATGAAAACGAACAATTTGTTCAGGTGACTGAGGAGTAACTTGCTGGAGCAGAATACCACCATAACCAACATCAGAAGCATCGGTTTGAATAATTTTGAATGAATTCTCAGTAGGAATACCAAGATAAGGAAGAGATTGAACATATTTTTTAACTTGTTGAACAACAGCAGTATGAGTAGAAGACCAAGGAGGAGGATTGTCTTTTAACCTATCAAACAAAGGTTGACAGATTTTCCTAAGGTCTTGATAGAAGTCAGTAATGTAATTAAGGGAACCTAAGAACCGTTGTAATTGAGTTTTATCAAGTATTTCATCAGGAAACTTAGACGCAAATTCAATAGAGCGACTAATAGGAAGAATAGTATTATGATGAATATCATATCCTAAAAACCTAACTTTAGTTTGAAATAGTTTAATCTTAGGAGCAGATATGACAAGACCATGACTTTTAATGGTATAAAAGAATGCAGTTAAATGTTTCTAATGTGCACTAATTGAGTTAGAAAAAATTAATATGTCATCAATGTAAACAATGGAAAAATGACTAAAGGGGTTAAATATGTCATTCATTATGTGTTGAAATTCACTAGGAGCATTTGTCAAACCAAATGACATAACATTCCATTCATATTGTCCAAAAGGTGTATTAAATGTAGTTTTATATCTGTCTTTAGGGTGGATTTGGATTTGCCAAAAACAATTTTTTAAATCAAATTTACTGAAAATAACAGCTTGATTAAGTCTTTTAATTAAATCTTTTTTATTAGGAATAGGATATCGAATCCATTCAAGAACAGCATTTAATGGTTTATAATTAATAACGAGGCGAGGAACTCCTCGTTCTAATTCAGCATTTTTATTAACATAAAAAGCAGGACAAGACCATGGTGATTTACTTGGACTAATTATTCGATTCTTTAATAATTCATTAATTTCTTTTTTACACATTTCTAATAAGTCATGATTCATTTGAATAGGTCGAGATTTAGTAGGAATTTGTTTTTCATTAAAACCTTTAATATATGGTAATGTAACTACATGCTTTTTCCTATGCCAAAATGCAGTAGGTAAAGATGAGCAAACAGTTGATTCAAGTTTTAATTTAAAATCATTAATTTGAGAAATGAGAACGGGATCAGTTAATTGTTGATCAATTCGTTTGTAATTAATTTCTTCTTTAAGAAAATTAATATGTCGAGTTAAGCGATTAATAGTATGAGTAATAGAACAATCTTGTAATTGATTTAATTCTAATGGTTCAGGTGGAAACAAGAATTTAAATGTGACAGGATGTCCTAAAACATGAGTAGTAATTCCTTCAGTGGAAGTAGTAAATGGATATAATAAGGAAATGAAGGGTGTACCTAAAATAATTCTATCAGTCATGTTTTTAACTAAAACAAATGTAGTTTTAAAACAAACATTATTTTGGCAAACATGTACTTTAGGTAATTTATATTTAATATGCATTTTACTACCATTAGCAGAAGTTAATTTCTCTTGACATTTGTGATAATATTTAGTAGGAAGTAATCCTTCTTGAATACAATTTAAATCTGCGCCAGTATCAATTAATGCATCCAAATCTAATTCAAAATCTTCAACGATGATTTTAATTCGTGAATACCATTTTTGCATAAAAATTTTATTAAGTAAGTTTAATCTTTTATCTTCAAGGTTAGTAGCTTGGGATCTGTTATCAAAAATAAGTTTCTCGGGATTTGTGTGATCAGATTCAGAATCAGACTGGGTATCAGATTTCTGGGGTGATTTTGGATTAGGTTGAAAATCATTTAAGTTTTGTTTAAGTTTAATATTAATGATTTCATTTTCTAATTTATTATCTTTATTTTGGAGATCTCGAATAGTTTGTTTAATTTGATTTATTTCAGATTGTAAATCGTGAAGTGTTACTTCTTTAGTTTTATTTTTAAATTTTTCTAAAGTTTTAGATAAACTAATTATGGGTTTATTGAATTGTGGTTTAGTATCTTTTTGAAGTAATAAATTTCTTAATTTATCAATATATTGTTGTTTTAATTGAGAATCATCTAATTTACTAATTAAATCGATTAGAGCAGATTCTTCCTGAGTATGTTTGGTTAGAACAGAGATTTGTTTAACAGGTTTACAGCAAACATCTGTACATCCTAAAGTAATTTGATTATGTTGGTTATTAGAATCAGATTGATCATTATCAGAAGGAGAACTGGATGTAGATGGAGGAACAGAAGAGGAATCATTATCAGATTGATTTAATTGTAAGATTTCAAATAATTGGATCTTGGATTCTTCATTAATTTGAAGTTGGTTAACTCTGTCTTTGAGTTTTTGTTTTTCTTTGCATTTATTAGCATAATGACCTTTTTGACCACAATTATAACAGGTAATATCCTTAGTAGATTTTGGATGTGATTTAGATTTATGATATTTCTTTTTAGGTTTAGTATAAAATTTGTCATTAGATTTAGAAGGTGAATAAGGCTTCTTATATTTATTATAATACTTGGATTTATAAGTCCTATGTTTGGAATATTTATGTGATTTCCTACGAGAGGGTGCAACTGGAGGTAATCCATATTGTTCACAAAAATTGCCTAATTCATATTTAGCTTTATGTTTATCTTTAGAAGCTTTTTGACTAAGTTTTAAATCAATACACATTTTTAAGCCTTCTTTTTGAATAGTGCTGATTATATCACCATATGTTAAATTATCATATTCAATAATGCCAGTAGGTTGACTAAGAACATCTCGGATTTTGTGAGCAAATAAACTAGGTAACCCATTAATGAATTTTTCTTTCCAAAATGACTTAGTACAATCTTCTCTTAACATAACTCTAGAGGTAAAGACATCTTTATACCATCTAAAGTCACTTAATGTTGGACATGTAAGATTACTAAGTTGATCATGTATGCGAGAATAAATATTAGTTGGGGTACCAATGAAATGACGAACAATAGTATAGATTAATTGATTAATACCATCAGGATGACAACAACCTAAGTGTTCATCAAAAATAGGTAATCCTTGATCATCAGTTTGATTAGCATGAATTATGGATTCTCTTTGATCTTCAGTTAAGTATTTTTCCCACCAAGATTTGAGCATACCAGTAAAACCAGTAGTAATTAAAGTAACAATTTCAGGTTGAGTATAATGAGGATAGTTGGATAGATAACTATTAGAGACCATAGATAAATGATTTAATTTTTGAAGGATTTGATCTTCACTTAGACCATCAATATTCCATTCGTATAATTTTTTAGCAGAAACAGAAAATTGATTATTAATATTATTTTCTTCAAATCGTAAATCAACAGGAGTAGGTTTATTATACCAATTCTTAGTTGTTTGGGGATTAACTTTTGGATAATGGATTTTTGTAACTTGGAATTGTTGAGCTAAGTGATTTATCTCATTATCGGTGTCAGATGGAGTAGAAGTAGGATCAATATCAAATTGTTGATTTAGAACAGTAATACCTTTATCCTTAGAAGGTGAAGGAGTGTCATTGGTGGATAATTTGCTAAGTAATTTTTCAATAGCTTGGACAGTAGATGATTGGTCATTTGTAACTAAACTAGTTCTTTTGGAACGAGTAGTAGGTAGGTTTAATAAAGGTGTATCTAAAGTTTGTTTATTAGATGAACTAGGAATGGATTCTAAATTGGTTTCTATTTTATCTAATTGTTTTCCAATAGTGTTTAAACATTGATTTGTATAATTATTTTGTTCAATGACCTTTTTAATTTCAGTATCATTGCCAGGTAATTTAAAAGGTGAAGCAGAGATTTCAGTTCCTTGTTGATTAAGGATAATGTTTTCTAGCGGAGGATGACTAGAGGTAACAGTAGTGGTAGCAGAGGTTTTCCATTTACGTTTGGTAATGGTATTTAGTTTTTTGTAATATTTATCAATATATTCAAGCAAAGGTAATTCAAAACCATATTGAATCATAAAATTATACCATTCATGGGAGATTTGGGACATTTGAGTAGAAGTATATTTAGCATAATAAGCATGTCGCTGAGTGCGATTAGCTTTTGATTTGAAATCGATAAGTAATTGTTCAAGATTGGGAGTAAATTCTTTTTTGATTGTTAACAATTGAGGATTAACAGGTGGTGTGAATTCTTCCATATCGGTTTGAGTTGGGGAATTTGTTGAATTAACTTCTTCTTCAGGAAAGTGAGTATGTGTTGAATAAACAGGCTTGCTGATTTGGGAAGTTATGGAATTATCAATTCCTTTTAATTTATTTTGAGTTGAAGGACCAACATGTTGACCAAAATGTATTTGACTATTTTTTCGGAATAATGGGGTAGTAAATATTTCATCTTCAGTTTCAATTTCACTAGGGACACTAGATGTACTATGCCGAGAAGATTGGCTACGATTAAATTTAATATGAACAGAACCATCATTAAATTGACGGATATCTTGGATATCAGTTATGGATGATTGTTGTTGATTATGTTTGTAATGTTCATTAACAGTAATCCATTCATCAGGTAATTCAACATTTTTCCATTCAATCATTTGTGGAACATTAACATGTGAATCAGTACTGCTACTTTGTATTAATAGAGTTTTATCTTTAGGTGATTTATGCAGAGCATGAACATTTAAATTAGTTTTCATACATTTATAATGAACACGATAAATTAAAGCAATATTATGAGTTTTAGTCATCATGTTAGTAAATGAACCATGTAATTGAATATTTAATGTTAAAGCATGTAAAATATTTGGATCTTTTAAACTAAGTGTAAAATCAGGAAAACAATTGAAATGTACTAGACCTTTATGAAGACCAGTTTCCATCATACCCATTAAACTATCATTGTAGTTAAGGAATCGAGCATCTCTTAAACATAATAATACAGAAATATTTTTACCTTGTGGAGTTAATGGTTTAATACCAACTTGAATTAATCCTATATGAATAAAATTGTAATCATTTTTTAAATATCTTTTAATAAGTTGAGCATCAAATAATTGACAGGTTTCCCTGGGTTTTTCCAAAGCATAAACTTGTTCCATAGTTTTAACATGTAAAGTGAATTTAAAAGTATTCTGTACAAAAGAAGTTTTATAAATTTCTTTAATTGGTAATTTTGGTATATTTCAGTCTACATTAATTGGATCATTTTGTATTTCAACATCTTCTTCATTAATTACTAAACCGTGATTAGGTATGGAAGGCAAAGTAGTTGACCTAGAACTGACTGATGAGTTACTTCTAAATAATCGACTCATTGTTCTGTTTAATTAATCAGTTTTACAATTACCTTAATACAGACCCTATTCTGGTCAAGTTATCACAGACCAAAGTGGTTTAATACAGACCCGATCCTAAATGTCCACACTGCCTAACACTAAGGACTTACTTCGGACAGGAAATGGAAGTGGGTGACGTAAACCAGGTGGATAACAGACTGAGCTCTTGGGTGATTAAGATGGAATTGAAAACTAGATTAATCAAATAAACAATAGGAAACGATTAATCAGAAGAAACTAAACAGTTAGAAACAGGATACAACATACACCAGGCTCTGATACCATGAACGCGGAAGCAGCAATATAAATGAAAAAAAATGGATTACGAAATCAAAGATGAACCAAATTAAACAAAGACAGTATTGGAATGCACAAAACCAAAATCATTAACATAGTAATTAAAACTTTTGTAATTAAAATACAGAAAATAACTTGTACTTAATAACTTGCACTTACAATCGTTGTAATCTGCAAGAATCTTTTAATTGGGAAGAACAGACAGGGGAAAACTGAAACCTCACTCAGAGCACTCTTTTTTCCTTACTACTTAAAAGGTTGAAGAAAATTGAAAGTTGAAGTCTCTGAGTGATTACAATGAAATATATAGAATAAAATTAACTATGCAGCATGTGAACTGGCTGAAGGCAACTGGCAGCATTGGAGACTGGGCAGGGCTGTCGGTTGCTTTCGGCTGATTGATTGAGCAGCTTTAACAAAAGTTGATTGACCAAATAGTGATGTGAACAGTAAAAGTGAACAGTAGTTTTTACTATTCATCACTTTCGGTGGAGCACGTGAATAAAGGAATTAAAATAAATACAAATTGACAGCTTTTCTCAAAAGAGTATTGATTGAAGCCATTTTTGTATTTATAAAGAATCCTATGTTGATTAAGCATATGGATCCTTAGCATCTTGAAACTTGGGTCGACCATATGGAATGGATTGAGTAGTTGATCCTTCAGAAGATCGAGCTGAACTGTCTGAACCTTCTTTTGAATCATCTGAACTGGTTGATTGGGCCTGAGCTCGATCCACAAGTTGCCGAGCCATCTGGAACATTTCATCACGGGAGGGCTTGGACTTGACTTTGGATTTAGCTTTGGGCTGAGCAGGAGGTGAAATGGGCTTAGCCTTGGATTTGGATTTTGACTTGGGCTTTGACTGGTCCTTGGGCTGGTCCGGAATTGTAGGAACTTTGGACTTTCCCTTGGATTTGGATTTGGAGGATCTGGGCTTGGAACCACTAGAAGAGGGGCTTCCAAGATTGACTGGAGGAAGACTGGGCTGACTTCCTTGACTGATTGCAGCAGTTGGGTTCTGCTGGGCTTTAACTGTGGCAGGAGTTGGAGCACATTGATCCGGAGGAAATTCCTCATGAACAATTTCAATAATGCGGGGCACATTGAACTTAGCCCACCATTTGACTGAATGTTGGCGGATAATGATGTTATCATCAATCCCATAATGCCATTTAAATATCCAAGGGATTTTATATTTGGATATAAAAGTGAGCAAGATAGGAAATTGCCGCTGATGAGCTGTAAATGGGTAAACAGTAGCAAAATAGGCAATTGTTTCATTGAGGGAACTGGGGAGGATTTCTGAAATGGCGCCATAATGTGTCCACCATCTCACAAACCAGGTTGGTAACTCGGATTTGAATTTTTGATCAAAGGAAATAAACCAGGAGTGACTAAAAGACTCATTTTGGTATAAAAACAATTTGAACCAAGCATCAATATAATCATGATAATTATATTGAATGGAATGACCAGGTAAATCTCGAAGCAGATTAGGATTTCCCCATTCTGCAAGGGAGACAATATTATGAATATAGAGTGAATGGTATAGAATCTTGTAAGCATAAGTTCGATCCTGAATGGGTTTGATCAAGATGGAATGATGGTTGAGCAGAATATCTTTGTAATAGGAGAGGTTTTTCTCTGGAGGTGAAGAAATGAAATGACATCCAGAGCCAAAATGGAATTGAGCAATTTCATGAATAGTTTGACTTCTAGGGTGACTAGGTTCTTTGTAGAACAGGTTTGTAACATGTGATTTGGTGTACTCAGTTCGAGAAGGGCGAACTTGGTTGATTGGAAGTGGAGTAACTGAAACGGATTGGCTAGAGGCAAAAGGATCATTAGCCAATGCAGATGAGTAATCAGGACGGTGAATGGTACCAAGAGTATGGTATCGATTAATTAGGTCAATTGATTTGGATGGATGAACTGACTCCAAAGGAAGAGGAACTATGAGTTGATTAGGTTTACTGGAACCAGAAGAGGGAACCAAAGCCTTTGAAGGAGGCCTTGGGCGAGACATCTGTGAAATAGGGAACAAAGATTAGCAACCAGAAAGAAGATCTAAATAATTCTGGTAATAGAACAAATCATTGTAGTAATTATGACGTAAAATACGTCGAGCTTGTAGCTGTTGATGATTGATGTATTGGGTTCGTTTAGTAGTAAGTCTGGCTGATTTAAGACGGGTAATACGGCGGTTAACTTGTCGGATCAGGGTTTGGTAATGGGTAATTTGGGTTTTAATATAAGAAATATGTGGAGTAGCACTCATCCCTTACCCCCTGTAAAAATTCTCGGGTAAGAAAATCAGGTAGAGAATTTTGACAACCAGGTATGTAAGTAATGTCGAAATCAAAAATACTCAAAAATACAAAAAATTTATTTTTTGTGACGATTTTACTAGGACTTATTTTTAATAGGATTTGATCAGAATTAAATCTAAATATTAAAATGTATTGATAATTTACCTTAAAAGTATTCAGTGTTCACCAATAAACATATATTATCTATCATCGGGTAATACATTTTAATAATGTTAAGAAACACATTTATGCTCCTAAAAATGTAATAAATTAGTATTCACTAATAAACGTATATTATCTATCATCAGGTAATACATTTTAATAATGTTAAGAAACACATTTAGCCTATGTTTGGGAAGTAGGTGTTGGGGCTTTTTTTTGGCTAAAATAGTCATAAAAAATAAAATAGACTTTTTAGTTCAATAAGACAAAATATCACATCCAACCTATGATCATTACATTCTTTCTTTCATAAAAAAGTCAAAAAAACCAAAAAAACCAAAAGTCCTTCCTAAAGCAGGCTTTTTAGCCCCAGGTTAAAATAGCCAAAAAAATCAAAAAGTTAAAAAGTCAACCCACTTCCCAATTGAAACCTTATACTCCTAAAAAATGTAATAAAAAGTTAATGTTAAACATAGTTATAGAGAGGTCCATCGTATTGTGTTTTAAATCGAGAGAGCATGTTCTCTCCAGATGACGGAATTCATTTTAATGATCAAAATCATTTATTTTTAGCATTATTAAAAAAGATTATTATACAAAAAATAAAATTTATCGGATAATTATAATCATATGATTGAATCATATTTTCTTTTAGGGTCATGCTCCGGAGCTCTAATTAGAGCTGCAACAGTGCAGCTCTAATGAGCTGTCCAACCATAAAAAAAAAAAAAAAATAAAAAAATAAAAAAAAAAAACAAACAAACAAACAAACAGTGAAGTAAAAGACAAAAAAAAGGGAAGAAAAAGACAAATTAGAAATGCATTAGAGGTCTTTTTTTAGTGGTCCAAATCATTTTTGTTTCTTTTAAAAAATAGATGACAAGTATAACTTTAAAAAATAAACCATCCTATTATTTTGAAGTTAAATATTTAATTATGTGATTTTAATAATCCGATCAATTTAATTTTTTTATATGAATGATGCTCTAAAAAATATAATAAAAAATAAATAATTCAATTATTAAAATAGACCCATAGTAATCCCACAAAAACCCAAATACACCCTCCTATTCAAATAACTAACCAGAGAGAATCTACTCCTATACTAATATCGTGCGTTTCAATCTGGGAAAATGATTTGTCCCCCTAAAAAAGTCTCCTCTAATTTTCCTAATGCCCAAAGCGACGTCGTTTTAGGTTTTTTTTTTTTTTTTTTTTTTTTTTTTTGGCCTTGGTCTGAATTTTAGGGGGATTAGGGGGCCAAAAATTAGGGCTCCCTAGCATGGTCCTTCAATCTGTTTCTAAATACTAGGGCAAATTACAAACACTCCTCTCGAGATTTGGTGAAAATACAGATTTTTCCCTGAGATTTGAGAAATTACATCCTGTCTCCTGAGGTTTATATTTCTATAACAAATTGCCCCATGAGGTTTTTATTTTCATACAGATTCCCCCCTAATTTGTTATGTAAATTTGACCTTCAGAGGGCAATTTATAATTTCTCAAACCTCAGGAGATAATCTGTATTTTCACCAAACCTCGAGGGGGTGTTTGTAATTTGCCCTAAATACTATGATTTATTTTCTCTACTCATTTTGACTTGATTACCTTGCTTAGGTCTTGTTTGGAGACTAAATATTTTAATTAAAAAATTATTATAAATTATTATATCATTTTCTTTATTTTTCTATACATCTTTTATAAAAAAAATTGAAAAATTATTAAAATAATATATTTTCAAATGAGACCTTAAGCCTTCGTTTGGCAATGACTTTTTTAATTGACTTTTTGATTTTTTTGACTCTTGTAGCCTGTGACTTTTTTGTTCGTTTGGTATTCTTGATTGACTTTTTTAACTTTTTAGTTTTGGAATAATGGATTTTTTTTATCCTTTTGTGATTTTTGACTTTTTGTAATTTTTTAACTTTTTTTTTTGTCATTTTGTGATTATTTAACCCAACTTAAAAACTAAACAACCCCTAAATACAAATTTTGAAAGACTTCTTTTTTATTTTTATTATTATTATTATTATTATTATTAATTTTTATTTTTTTTTCGTATTTTTACAATTTCCACACCTAACATGGACTTTGACAATTATGTGATTCCCTTTGAGTGTTTGAATATAGTTTTTATCTTTATTCTTTGATGTTTCGTCATTTCAACGTACGGACAGCTGTACTTGCCGTGCAAGACCTCTCGACCTTGCCCCTGTGGAAATTATAGTGGAATTTTTTCGTTGTTAGTGCATTTTTACAAAATGCACACCTTATTTAGGGTTATTTTAAAAAGTATTAAAAAAATATTTTTTTTATTTATTACGAAATGACGTAAAAAATAAAAAAATAATATAATCTAAATAAGTTAATAAAATAATAAATTAATTTTTTTGGCACTTCTCAAAAGAGCAGTTAATGTAAATCTTATTGCAAATTATTAATAGTCACATTTAATGACTATTAAACAATTTTTTTTATTTATGAAGTCATTTAAAATTGCAAAGATAGTCCGTTTGGCAAGATGGTTTGTGGCTAAATAATCACAAAAGAAAAAATAGACTATTTTAGGCACAACAAACAAAACATCACATTCAACCTATAATTATTACACTCTTCTCTCACAAAAAAAGTCAAAAAAGTCAAAATGCCAAAAAATTCTTCCCAAACCAAGCTTTTTAGCCCGGACTAAAATAGTCAAAAAAATCAAAAAGCCAAAAAGCCAACCCACTTCCCAAACCAACCCATGTGTATTTGGTTTCTATTTTTTGAGTTTAATTTTTTGAAAATTGAGTTTTTTTGTTTTTTGTTTTTTTTAGTGAATATTTTTAAAATTTTACGTAATTTTTTTACTATTTTAGATGTACCTTACTTAGATGTATCTAAATAATAAAACATTTGTGAAAAAATATTTTAAAATTTAATAAATACACAAAATATAAAAAATGTACTAAATTTTTATGTTTTTATTTTTATTTTTGATATTTAGTGAATTTTTTTTAAAAAAAAATTCAAATATTATACTTTTTAAGTATATTTGTGTTAGGCTTGTCTAGAAATTAAAAAAAAAAATACTTAAATAAAAAATATATATATGATAAATGAAAAAATGAAATTTTCTAAAAAATAAATTCTAAAAATGAAAACCAAATAGAGTGGTTATGTTTTACGGTGGTTCATTCATTAGGTGAGCTAGATCTAGATCCTCACTTAAAGCTCTAAATTTTTATGTTATTTGATATTTGTCAAATGGTTCAGTAAAAAAAATAAAAAATAAAAAAAATAAAAAAATCTTCTCTAAAGACTCGACGAAATAAAAATAAAAAACCTTTGTCCAAGGGCTCAACTACCCAAAAAATAAAAATAAAATAAATCCTCCTAATCTAAACACCTATTGAAAGAAAGTTTTCGTTTCATACCAAGGCCCACAAAAACTAAATTAAGAAATATTTTACGATAGAAATACTTGATGAAAAATAAAATTACAATTTGACTCAAAATGTAAAGAATTAAGGGCATGGCTTCTGTCCAGTCCTTAATCGGACTGGACAGTGCTGTTTGGCCTGTAGAGACCCACCACAGGTCCCGTTTTAATAATCTGAACCGTTGAATGTGTAGAACTCGTCAAATGCTATATACCTGTAAAAAAATCACGTTAATCGGATATCGATAGCTATGTGATCAAATCAGTTTTGTATAAAAAAAATGGACAGTGAATAAATTAACGGTTGAAAAAAATTTGTTTCGATCACATAGCTATCGATATCCGATCAACGTGATTTTTTACAGGCATATAGTACTCGATGAGTTCTACACATTCAACGGTTCAGATTATCAAAATGAGACCCATTGTGGGCCCCCACAGGCCCAACAGCACGGTCCAGTCCGATTAAGGACTGGACAGAAGCCATTCCCAAGAATTAATTGTCAAAATTAAAAATTGAGAGATCTAATAAAAACACAAGAGTATTAATTGTACTCAACCATATATATAATCATATGACCAAATTATCATAGATTGAGCAGTATATAATAGTAACCGGTAATTATGTTTTGCTCCACACAACTATGATTGATTATCACCCCTATTCATTAAACTTTTAAACAACATATTTAACTCCCTTAATTGTTAAGAATAGTATTGTGGCGGCATATTTTGTGAATGACAACACATGGCCGAAGTGAGGTCGGTGTGTTAGTCAGAGTGCCACGTGGTTTGTTCATGTGCGAGATGATCTCAGCTAGGCCGAGGTTATCTTTGGAGATATCAGAATCCGAGATGAGCGGATAATGGACAAAAGTCCTAGAATGGGAAGGACCTCAGTTTGGATAAAGATAAAACTCTTAGGGAGTTTATCTCTATCTAGCTGAGAGTCCAAGATGAGCATTGAGCCAAAGTCCATTGAAGCTAGGCTTCTACAGGGATCAGGTTAATGCTGGCTATAAAAGTAAGGCATTCTCGTGGGTTTAATGTATGCTTTTTATGCTCTGTCTAGTGAGTTAAGCAGTATTGCCTATCTTTGAGAGATAACTACTGACTTAATCGTCAGAGTACCCTCGGGTGGACGAACCACCGCCAGATTCTTATCTTTCTATAACAGGTTGTTTGGACTTAATTTATTCTGCCGGTACTCGCCTGCTGAGTTTTCCTGTTTGGTTGTGTGGTCAAAAATCAACACCCACAATTTGGCGCCGTCTGTGGAAAAGTAAGAAGAATAGATGGCCAACAACGGGCAGAAAGAAAAGGTTGGGGACGACATCCCTAGTGGGAGTGACAAACACGCCGGTTCTAATGTGGATGAGGAGAACTGTACTGAAGAACCTCGAGATCAGAATCCCAGAGAAAAGGACATCGGCCAAGAGGGAGATGCACTGAAGAAAGCATGTCAAGGAAGGTATTACAACGAAAACGACCTCTAGGTATGGAAAGATAGATGCCTAAGGAGGGACGACAAGATGAAGGGAATGGCAAACAAGTTGGCAAACCTACAATCGGTTGTCAACTTTATGATGTAGAAAAACGTCATGCAGTCACCGTTTCCATTGAAGGACACGCCGATTCCAACGGCCAAGAACAATGCCCAGAAAGCGGGACAGAAAGTCGTCCCAGTAGTCCCTCAACATGATAGGGTGAAAGAATGCTCATATCGGCCTTCACGGAAAGCCGACAGAGCAGAGTCAATAAGGGGAGAGTCTTAGAGGACACCTCGTACCAAGGGAACGCATGTCAAGGAACATCGGCATGTTCAAGGGAAGGAACTTTGTTTTGATACGATGAATAAAAAGAAGTCCAAGAGGACTCATAATGATGCCAGGAGTAGCGTACCAAAAAGGCTTAAATCTGTTGATAGCCGAGCTCCTGGTCAGACTAAAGAGGATTTGAAGGACTACCTCCAGAGAAGCGATAGAATGCCGAGGTCACATCCCCAGTCAAGCCGAGGACACCATTCTCAGTAGAGTTGGATAGGTTCAAGGCCCCAAAAAGGTTCCACATGCCAAGATTTTAGATATATGACGGTAAGTCCAATCCGAACTTTCACGTCGGCTTATATTTGAATTCAATGGCATTGTATACTGAGAACGAATTGTTGCTCTGCAAGGTGTTCCCCTCATCCTTTAGGGAAATTGCATCAGATTGGTTTCACAACTTGTCGAAAGGAACTGTGAAGAGTTGGGAAGGCCTGATCGAGATGTTTGTGGCCAAGTTTGTCCCAAACAAATTGTAGCCGTTGAGGGTAGACTCCCTAATGGGACTGAAATTAGCGAGGGTGAAAGCCTCAGGGCTTATGCCAAAAGGTATTACGAGGTATTTAACTGAATACCAGGAGGCAACCAAGAGTTGGTGGTCGTATCTTTTAAGAACGGCCTGGAGGATGACTGTATGCTTCGGAAGTCGCTGGCAAAGACTTTGCCAAAAAGCATGGAGGAGCGCATGGCAAGGATCGAAAAATATGCTAGAGCAAAAGAGGATACACCGAGAGCAAAGGCACTGAAGCAGGAAAAGATAAATGGCTCGCCGAAACGAGGCCTAGGTAATACTAGATTTAATAAACAAGAAACAGGACTATGGGCTGCACAAGCAGTCACCACTGTGTTCCGGATCCCGATTTATAAAGTTCTAGAGAGGATCAGGAGCCATCTGTATTACAGAGTGCCGGAGAGGATTTCTGGCGAATTTATGGGGAGAAGCCTGGGAAAGCATTATGCTTACCACAATGAAGATGGACACCTGAAACAGGGTTGTAGAGCACTAAAAGCGCATTTGGAAAATCTGGTAAGACAAGGTCACCTAAGGGACCTAGTAAATGAGGCCAGAACAAGGGAAGAGCAGGCAAGGCTGCCCCAGGCATCGGCAGCACCACTTCCATTAGCACCGCAACTGCAAGCAGACGGACTTCGAGTGATCAATGTGATTCATTCAAGGGTCAATAAGAACGAGGTATGTGGAGAGACTCAGAGGGTGAAGCACTTATAGCATGTGTATCAGGTCCAACAAAAGAGGCCTAGGATAGACGAGTACAAGGGACCAATGGTGTCCTTTACAGAAGCCGACCTAGATATGGTACAACATCCACACAACGATGTTTTGGTAGTAACCCTCAAGATTGGAGAATACCAGGTAAGGCGCATTTTGATTGACCAAGGCAGCTCTTGTGACATCATGTATGTCAGATGTTACAAGGAGCTCGACCTTCACCGAGATGATTTGGAGCAGTCCAACAATCTAATGGTCGGGTTCAATGGAACGCCGACATGACCACTGGGAGCAATAAATTTGGAGGTGCAGGTAGGCACCAAGAAGGTAAGCACAGAGTTCACAGTAATTGACACCCCCTCCCCTTACAATGTTATCTTGGGGAGGCCATGGTTGCACATAATGAGGGTTGTTCCCTCAACATTGCACCAACTGTTACGGTTCCCAACGGAGCACGGAATTGAGGAGGTCAGAGGAGATTAAGTGCAAGCAAAGAATTGCTTCATGGCAACAATAAAATCCACCTGCAACGTGCGAGAGCCAGAAACAATAGAAATTAAGGACGAGGACATGAAGGTCCTAGATGACGTCGGCAAAGAACCGACCAACAAAAGTGAGGAAGCTTTGAAAAAAATCCTAATCCAGCAAGGGGGTGAAGAATGCTTTTTCCTTCTTGGCTCAGGCTTAGCCAAGGAGGAAGAAAGAGAGTTAGAGTCGTTCTTGCGAGCACACATGGAGGTGTTTGCCTAGACGCCATACAAGATGCCTGGCATTGATCCCGAGGTCACTTACCATAGACTAAATATAGGCAGGTGGGCAAAACCTATCATGTAGCGAGCGAGGAGGCCAACGTTGGTTCATGTGGAGGTAGTAGAGGAGGAAGTAGACAAATTGTTGGAGGCCAGAGCCATTCGAGAGGTAAACTACCCAACTTGGTAATCAAATACAGTTGTTGTAAAAAAGAAAAATGGAAAGTGGAGGATCTGCGTGGACTTCACCAACCTGAATAAAGCTTGTCCCAAGGACAGTTTCCCACTCCCCAAGATCGATCAATTAGTGGACGCTATTTCGGGACATGAAAGAATGAGCTTCCTAGATGCTTACAGGGGGTACCATCAAATATCAATGTATTCTCCTGACAAGGAGAAGACTGCATTTATCACCCCAAAAAGGCTATATTGCTACAGAGTGATGCCTTTTGGGTTGAAAAATGTAGGAGCAACCTACCAGAGGTTAGTGACCAAGATGTTCAGACATCTAATCGACAAAATAGTGGAAGTATATATTGATGACATGGTCGTGAAGATCAAAGAACCTGAGAATCACCTAGCCGACTTGAAGGCAGTGTTTGATATTCTTAGAACATATCGGCTCTGACTCAATGCTTCGAAATGCGCATTTGGAGTTAGGTTTGGTAAGTTCCTGGGGTACTTGGTTACTAGAAGGGGCATTGAGGAAGCCCAGATTAGATCAAGGCCATCCTTGACTTGAAGAGCCCGACATCGGCTAAACAAGTACAGATGCTGACAAGAAGGGCCGCAGCCCTGAATAGGTTTATAAGAAGAAGTTCAGATAAGTGTAAACCATTTTTCAGTTT
This sequence comes from Camellia granthamiana, assembly GCA_036172215.1. Lineage (NCBI taxonomy): Eukaryota > Viridiplantae > Streptophyta > Magnoliopsida > Ericales > Theaceae > Camellia > Camellia granthamiana. Next base: position 20,434,828 of record CM069908.1, read on the forward strand.
ATTGAAGAAGGCCACAGATTTTTTGTGGACAGAGGAGTGCAATATTGCCTTGGCCGACTTGAAGAAGTACCTGACCACAGCTCTAGTTCTGTCAAATCCAATACTTGGAGATGAGCTATTTTTATACTTGGTCATTTTAGAGCACGCAGTAAGTGCAGTGATAATTAGAGAAGAGAAAAAAGAACAAAGGACAGTGTACTATGTGAGTAAAACCTTAGCAAGTGTAAAGATCAAGTACTTGCCCCTATAGAAATTGACACTGGCCTTATTGATGGCTTCCAAAAAGTTGAATCATTACTTCCAAGCCCACAAGATTGTGGAATTGACTGAGCATCCCTTGAAGTCCCTGTTACAGCAAGGAGATCTGACAGGTAGGGTAGCTAGATAGGCAGTGGTATTGGGCCAATACGATTTAGAGTTTAGACCTAGAACGGCAATCAAAGACCAAGTTCTGGCCGACTTTGTGGCCGAGTTCACACCTGGCGCCATCCCACGTCGGGCTCTGGTGAGCCACGACTTAGGGTGTCCAGGGAAACAAGAGGAAACCCAGCTAGGAATGAAAAACTCCACAGTAGAGCAGAAGAAAGAAGAAAAATTGAAGCCCTGCGATATCTACATTGGCGACTCCTTCTGCCTGTTTGTTGATGGAAGTTCAAACCGTCAAGGAGCGGAGATAGGAGTGGTACTGGTATTTCTAGATGGGCGAATGTTATAACAGTCTACCTGTTTGGGATTCAAAGCCTCACAAACAGTGAAGCAGAATATGAGGCACTAATCGCAAGGTTGAAGTTAGCAGCAACAATGGAAGCCGACGAAGTGGTAATCTTCTGTGACTCCCAACTTATTGTGAACCACACAACAGGCGAGTATGCAGCCCGAGATGAAAGAATGATAGCCTTTGTCAAAAAAGTTGTTAGACTGCTAGCCTTATTTTAGGATTGCCGATTACAGCAGGTTAGCCGAGATGATAATAGCCATGCCGATGCCTTGGCTAACCTGGCTAGTGCAATAAAATCAGGAGAGGTAAGAACAATAATGGTTGATTATTTGTCAGGTCCAAGTGTGGAACCACTAATCACAAAGTAGGTCCAAGTTGGATAGACGACAAACTACTGGATGATCGCAAAGAGGCACACAAGACCAAACTAAAGTCGGCAAAGTTTAGCCTAACAGTAGAAGGACATCTTTACAGAAGGTTTTTTACTGGTCCCCTTTTGAGGTGTGTGCATCCCTCCTAGGTTGAGGACTTCTTGTATGAAATACATGAAAGGGTATGTGGAAGCCATGTTGGGGGTAGATCACTTGCTCATAGGGCCATTACTCAGGGGTACTAGTGGCTCTACATGTAGAAGGATACTGAAGCCTACGTCAGAAAGTGCGAGAAGTATCAGAAATTTGCATCTTTGATATATCAACCAGTAGCAGATTTGAATCCAATGTCCAGCCTTTGGCCATTTTCCTAGTGGGGTATGGATCTTGTTGGACAACTGCCCTAAGCAACTAGGTAAAGGAAGTTTCTGCTGGTAGAAACTAATTATTTCACAAAGTAGGTAGAAATTGAACCCCTTGCGAAGATTCAAGATATTGATGTAAAGAACTTCATATAGAAGAACATCATTACCAGGTTTGGGATCCCAAGGGCAATAATAGCAGATAATGGTACACAATTTGACAACAAGCTATTCAAAAGCTTCTATGTAAAGTACAAAATCAAGAACTACTACTCTACTCCAAGTTTCCCCTAGAGTAATGGTCAGACAGAAGTATCCAATAAGACTATCTTGGATGGGATCAAAAAAAGGCTGGAAGTAACAAAGGGAAAATAAGTGGAGGAGTTGCCCAATGTACTCTGGGTATATTAGACTACGCCGAGAAAATCAACTAGAGAATCTCCGTTTGCCATAGCTTATGGCACTGAAGCGGTTATCCAACTAGAAGTCGACATTCTAGGGATCAGAACCCAAGGAGTGGAAAACGGTACTAATAAGGCATTTCTAGCCCGAGATCTAGAACAGCTAGAGAAAAAAAGAGAGAAAGCAGCACTTCGGCTGGGGGCATACCAACAACAACTTGCTAGGGCTTATAACAAGAAGGTCAACCCAAGAGAGTTCAAAGTGGAGGACCTTGCGCTGAGGAAAGTGGTCGACAACAAGAAGGATCCTAGAGAGGGCAAACTAGGCCAAAATTGGGAGAGACCTTCTAGAATCATCTCGGTCGCCGGCAATGGGGCATATCGGCTTGAGGACAGTGATGACAAAGAGTTGCCAAGACTTTGGAACACTTGCAACTTGAAGTTTTTCTATCATTAGATTTTTGTTTTTTCGAAATTTATGTCATAAATTTTATTAGCTGAGGTAGTAATAAAATTTTAGTTTAATGAATTTGAAATTTGTGTAAAAGGATTGATTAGTTCCATGGCGATGTTTCTGAATGAAACATGACGAATAACTTAGACTTATTATATGGCAAAGTTGAATTATACTTGCATATAATAAAGTTGAACTAAATTGGCGATGTTTTTAAAGTGAAACATGACGAATAACTTAGACTTATTATATAGCAGAGTTGAATTATACTTACATATAATAGAGTTGAATTAAGTTGGCGATGTTTCTAAAGTAAAACATGACGAATGACTTAGACTTATTATATAGTAGAATTGAATTATACTTGCATATAATAGAGTTGAACTAAGTTGGCAATGTTTCTAAAGTGAAACATGACGAATAACTTAGACTCATTAAATGGTAGAGTTGAATTATACTTGCATATAATGGAGTTGAACTAAGTTGAAATTAACTTGGACTTGCAATATCAGCAGAGTCAAACTCAGAAGAGAACTAAGGTCATTCATAGAGAAATCGAGGTTGAAACACTTCAGGAAATCTTTATTTAAAACTGACTTTGGCGAAAGACTATTGACACACGCTTAATGTGAACTTAAACAGAACTTAGGTTCACATTAGGGGGCAGGGAGTAGGAATGATAAATAAACCTGAGAGCTTGGCACTTGTTGGAATTTTTAGAATGGGCTTAACACTTGTTGAAATTTCAGAAAAATTTAGAAGTTGGAGTTGGCCGAGGTGCTCATGAATGAAGTGTCGAAGATACATCCAAGCTTGGAAAGGGTGAAGTCTTGCAAAAAGATGGCATATGAAGGCAAAAAGGCAATATTGAATAAACACTTGTAAAAATACTTTGGTATTTTTAAAATGTTAGCCGAGGTATGCCAATGGTTAGCCGAGGAAAACATTCAAGATTTATATCCGAGGTACTATATCCCGAAGTTATTATACAGTTAAGGCATACTTTTAAGAAATACAAAAATATTCTAAGGTATGAAAGACATGAAAAAAAGCAGTAGACATGCATGAAAAGAGCATTCAACACTTAGCCAAAAGAAACTGTGCATTTATAAACAAAATTGTTTTAAGGACAAGAAGGCACTTCGGCCTGGCCTAGAAGGTTACTTGTTCAAACTTACAAAAAACAAAATACAACTAAAGGAAGAAAAAGTACAAAATAAAGAAGAAATATCCTAAGCACTGGAATTGATCTAGGATTGCTCAACCTCAGCAGTTGGAGTTTTATCGGCCTCGGTTGCCAGCTATACATTCTTCTCCGCTGCTATCTCAGCATCTATTTCGAGCAGAGTCTAGTCCAAACTCTTTTCGGCACATTGGACCTTGGCTTCAGAAATGGTTGGTTTAGGATAGGCACCCTTGGAAGCCAAGTCATCCTCCTCATCTTGAGTTAAGTCAAGGACTTGTTCATTTAAGGTAGGGGACTTGGCATCATTGTTGACTTTGTTGCCAGAATCCTTGGGCGCTGGAGGGAAAGGCACTTGGAGTTGAGTGATGTCTCGGAAGTCGGAGTCCATTGGAACGGATAATTTGTTTAGTGTCGCCGTCCAACCGAGGTAATAACCTCTGTTGCAAGCCAAGTTGACTTGCTTTTTGTATTGATCTCGGACAGCGGCTTGCCCTTCCTCAAATGTTTTCTCATCGGCCACCTTGACCTCGGCTTCCTTTGAGTCAAGGGCCTATTGGAGCTTGGCCTCCAGTTCAGCTGCTCTGGCTTAGGCAGCCTCCAGATCGACTTTGGAGGCTGCGACTTTAGCATCGGCCATTTTGGCTCTTTCCTCGACTTGATTCTGAGAATTTTTGGAAGCCTTGGCTTGGTCCAATAAAGCTCAATTGTTAGCTTCAGCATGATTGAGTGAGCTGAGGAGTTTGGCAGCTTCCTTAGTCTTCCTTGCCAACTCCTTCCTTGTCATCTCAGTCTTGACCGCGTATGAATGGGCATGCTGGATAGCCTGCAAGAAGTAAAACAGATTAGTGAAATTTGACTAAGTATAAAAAGACTATAAAAGAGTAAATAAAGAGGATTACCAAGACTGAGTGTTGCATCATGAGGCCAAAGTTTTCATACACATAGAGGTCGACCATGTAATTCATATCCTCGAGTAAGAGCACGGCCGTTGACAGGGCGACACCGACCTCAACATTATTAATTGCGCTGTCGCCAGCTGTTAGGGTCTGTCCCCCACCATGACCTCGGGAGCCCAAGTCATATTGCGAGGAAAGCTGTGACCCTCAGGTTGGTCAGACCTCGGCTTTTTAGATGGTTGGGAATCTGATGCATTGGCCTTGGCTGGCCTTTTCTCGGCGGTAGTTTGGTTCTTTTCGACCTCGGCTAGTTTTGAGATTGGCACAATGTCCTCAGAGTCAATCTGAGTCACTGTGGCCTTAGCCTTGGCCTTGGCCTTCTTCACTCTTTTCAGCTTTGGATTTGATTGGGATGGAGAAGACGAGGATTGCACCGTCACAACCCCGGGGATATTGGCAAGAAGATCCTCAATGATGGCTGGTTTACAACCCATTTTGTCGGCAATGGAAGCAACTGTTACTTTCGTGCCAAAGTGTATTGCTGGAAAGGCGATTAGGGGACTAGCTGGGTCGTAAGTCGATGCCTCAAAATCTCGGCGTTTACGACTACGAGTTCTGCCCACAGGAGCGAAAATTGGAGCTTGGCATCGCCGTTGGCGTTGGGATAAAGGAATTAGTTGATGGGTGAAAGTAGATGGTTGCTTAGCTAGGTCAGATATGGAGGCCTAATCTGGCCTTGGAAGCAAAGTCGTTGGTGGAGTTGTGGCAGAAGGAGGGGTCTTACTTCGGCGTGGAACGTCGGGCAGGGCTAACTTGTATGTTGGTATGTAATTTAGTAAAAGAGGGGCCTTACGCCTTTGCACAGGAAGATCCAAGAGCTTCTTTAGATCTCGGCTAGGGATGTATGATTGCCGAAATACCTTTACTGGCTGAGGAAGAATTGCAGAAAACTAAGAGCAAAATATTAGTAGAGATGAATAAATTAGCAAGCCTTAACCGAAATGGAATTTCAGTACAATGACTAAAACTTACCATCACCCTCTTTAAAAACTGTTTGGCTCAGAGGATACAGATGGAGGTCGTCATTAGGTGTAAACTCCCAGTTGCCCGAGACAATGAAGTAATCATCTCCAACACCCTTGTTGGAGTCTGGGAGGTCAGCTATTAGTTTGAATGCGGTGGATCTGGGCTTAAGGTAGTATATGTAGCCTTTTTCAGACTTAAGGCCGCACACGGTATAGCAGAATTGGATGTCGGTAAGAGTGATCCTAGTTTTTTCTCGGAGTGCTAGTTCAATTATGCCATTTATGACCCTATTTGAGTTTATGGCAAGTTGCATAGGGTTAAGTTTGTAATAATGGAGGATTTCACGAAAGAGAGTATTAAGGGGAAACCGAAGTCCATATTCAATGAAGGCAACCACTGGGAAAGGCATGGAATCCCCATCCAGCATAATGGGGTCCTCCTCCCCAGCTAGCCTGAGTTGGACGTCAGCTGGGATGGAAAACTCTCTCCTAAAGTGTTCAAGTTTTTCTGAGGTATCTATCCTCCATCTAAACATACCCATTATCTCGACTTAGAGTGTTTTGGGATGAATATCAAAGAGAAGGAAATGGTAAGGATTGATAAGGAAATGGTAGGGATTGATAACTTCGACTAAAACCAAAACTGGAACTAGGGCAAAGATTTTTGAAGATCTAGAGGGAATTTGTTTCAATTTTCCTAAAGAACGTGATTTCTATCAAATCCCAAACCTAAGTCTATATGGAAACAAGAATCAAGGGCAAGAATCTGGAGACAAGTCAAAGAAAAACAGAAAAGAACATGATTCAGAGTCAAGAAAGCAACATTTTTTCAAGAAACACTAAGTAGGTGTGTGCGGATGTGCAAAGGCCAAGAACAGTGGCAAAAATTATTAAAGCTTCAAACCTATGAACATTATGTATGTGTGTGCAAGAATCACAAACCGTGTGAATAGACACAAGGACGTATTGGACAGCACGAATCACAGACAAATACGAGATTCAAAATACAACAAGGATTCAAGAACAAAAACTAATTTGCAATGGCAACAAATAGCATGTAAACATGTAACAAATTGAACATTATGTATGTGTGTGCAAGAATCACAAACCGTGTGAATAGACACAAGGACGTATTGGACAGCACGAATCACAGACAAATACGAGATTCAAAATACAACAAGGATTCAAGAACAAAAACTGATTTGCAATGGCAACAAATAGCATGTAAACATGTAACAAATTTGAAACAAATCAAAAGAATAATGAAGGACTAAAAAGAGAGGAAATCAGTGGCTTACCGAGGAAACAAACGCCGGGATGAGTACCGCCGAAGTCAGATGATGTGAATGGTCACAAACATATGATGAAAAGGTCACCGAAGGAGGTAATCGGAACAGTTGGAGAGATTGAAAGCTTGAACAATGGCAATTTGGGAGAGAGGCGTTAGAGAGGGAAAGTTTTAAGGCAAAATGAATACTCAACAGTGAAGAGACAGAGAGAGAGGGAGAAATTTTGTCAAAATTGTGAAAAGGCAACAAACCATAATAATATGCCTTGGGCGACGTGTTTGTCAGGTGGCGTGCGCAAAAGCGACGCGACCTGATGGTGTGTGTCGGGTACGAGTCAATAAGAGAAGGACGCATGGCGAAAACGGTTAAGAAGACCGTGTGTAACAGCTCATGTGCAAATAAAACTCTTGGAGTTTTGGATTTAATGAGGCAACAATCTCGGCTAGAGGAACGATCTTAGTTAAGGAGCTTGGTCAGTGACAAAGTTGGACAGTAGAGTACTAGGGTACGCGAAGCCGACGAGTAATTATCTCGGTCGTAGAAGGAAAGAATAAACTTTGACCGACGAGACAATGTAGGTTCCATCACCTCAGATTGCCGAGGTAATGGAACCTAGGGGGCAGTTGTAGGGGCATATTTTGTGAATGACAGCCTGTGGTTGAGGTGACGCCTACGTGTCAGCCAGAGTGTCACGTGGCTTAGTCATGTGCGAGATGATCTCGGCTAGGCCGAGATTATCTTTGGAGATATCGGAATCCAAGATAAGCAGATAAGAGACAAGAGTCCTAGAATGGAGAAAACCTCAATCTAGATAAAGATAAAGCTCTTAGGGAGTTTATCTTTATTTAGCGGAGAGTCCATGATGAGTATTGAGTCAAAGTCCATTGAAGTTAGGCTTTTACAGGGATCAGGTTAATGCTAGCTATAAAAGTAAGACATCCTCGTGGGTGTAAGACATGCTTTTTATGCTCTGTCTAGTGAGTTAAGCATTATTGGCTATCTTTGAGAGATAACTACTGACTTGATCATTGAAGTGCCCCTAGCTGGACGAACCACCGCTGGATTCTTATATTTCCATAACAGGTTGTTCGGATTTAATTTATTCTACTGGTACTCTCCTGCTAAGTTTTCCTGTTTGGTTTTATGGTAAAAAATTAATACCCACAAGCGTGAAGACCCTTTTTAGATAATAGAAAGTGAAACAACAGTTTTGATAGTTAAAGTACACTTTTCACTGTTCTTTTTCCTTTGGAAGGTTGCTAAAAGTCGTCTAAATTGAAGAAATTGAAGTATTGTAGTTATTATCGATCAAAACTAGCATTAGATTAGCCTTGAGGAACCAAAGATCTTCTATTATCAATTATTTTTATTTATTTATTTATTTATTTTTGTCTCTGGCTCAAAACATTCATAATTATTAAATCATTAATAATTTTAATATAATAAAAGAGGAATTACACTAACAGTCCCTATAATTTGAGATTTGTGTCACTTTAATTCTTAACTTTTCAATTGTGATACATTTTATTTTAAATTTTAAATGTTATTTCAAATAAGGACAATTGAAAATACCATTGCTCAATTTTAAGGGCAAAGTCATCAATTTGATAAAATATAAACTAATTTGACAAAAATAAATGTCAAAAAAATATTTTTGAATTTTTTAAAATTATTTCTACCAACCAAAGATAATTATGTAAAATTGATAAATCTGTTACATATTTATTTATAAATTAACTTTTATTATGTGTTTTGATGATGATCATGTAATGATTGGTTGTTTTTTTGATTTTTTTTATTATAGTTATCATGTAATAGATGGTTGTATTGTTGTTAACAGATATTTTTAGATGATTATCATGTAATTAATGGTTATTATACTTTTAATGTGTAATCGATATATTGAACATATAAAATGTTTTCAGTTTTGAATTTTTTGATTTAATAGATTGATTTAATAATAATATCAAAATTGTCGCTATATTTGACTTTTGAAAAAATAGTAACTAATTTAATAAAAATAAAAATAACCACCCATTACATGATCATCATCCAAACTATATTAAAAATTAATTTGTTAAAAATAAATAAATAAATATGTAAAAGATTTATCAATTTGATATAATTTTATCTTTAATGGGTGTAAATAATTTTTAAAAATTAAAAAATAATTTTTTAATATTTATTTTTATTAAATTGACCACTTTATCCTTGAAATTAAGCAATAAATTTTTAATTATTCTTATTTAAAATAAAATTAAAAATTAAAAATTAAATATATTATAATTAAAAAGTCAATGATCAAATTAATATATATTTTAACCGTTAATATAATTCGCCTAAAAACTCAAAACATGATCTAACAAATATCAATATTTTAAAGAGCACCGATTGGTAGCTCGAAACCATTTCGAGCCACGCGGCTCGAATTTCAGCAGAGGAGGGGAGGAGGAGGGGGAGGGGGGAGGGGGAGGGGGAGGGGAGGGGAGGGGAGGGGAGGGGGCCCTAATACAGGGGAGGGGAGGGGGAGGTGGGAGGGGGAGGATCGGAGCTGGGCATCGGCGACGAGACGATCGGAGCTGGGCATCGGCGAGACGATCGGAGCTGGGCGACGAGACGATCGGCGAGACGATCGGAGCTGGGCGACGAGACGATCGGCGGCGACGATCGGAGCTCGGCATCGCCTGTGTTGCTGTTCAACGAAGAAGAAAACGAAGAAGAAGACGAAGAAGAGAAAGACAGAGAAGGAAGAGAAAGAAAAAGAAAAAAAAAAAAAATTCGAGACCCAAAACGACGTCGTTTTGGGTCTCGAGCCACAAGTCGAGCCACGGATTCGAGCTACCAGGAATTCCTCTATTTTAAAATAGAGATTTTTGTACTTATCCTCACCTAGTGCAATTATAAGCTTTCTAATTCATCAAAACCACTGCTTGTGTTTCTAACATGTTTAGCCGTCAGAGAGGACTTCTTTAGATTCACGTGTTGTAACTTGGATTTTGCATTAACTGTAAAAGATAATATTAATTAGGGGGTAAATGGGCTGAACTGAGCCGAATCAAGCCAATTTTTGTATGTTTAAATTTGTTTATTACGGATTAGTTAAGCTCTAATCGAGTTTAAAAAATCGAGCTCGAGCTTGGTTTGTCAAATATTTGTTAAACCGAGTTCACTCGATTACATAAACGAGTCGAGTTCGAACTTAAGCTTGAGCTTAAATAAAAATTAAATTTAAATTAATTTATTTATTAAGATAAAAAATAAAATAAAATTATGAGTAAAATATATAATAATGCTTATATTAATAATAAATTTCATTAATCAAATATGTAAATTTACACAAACACCAAATATAAATAAAAAATAAAATAGATTATTGAAATTTTATTTAATATATTATTAAAAGTACATAGTAATTTATTTATTTTTATGTTCATGATCCTTGTCAAGCCGAGTTTAGGACTATTTGCGCTTAGCTCGATTAATAAACAAGCTTAACAATCAAGTTCGAACTCGTTCATTTAGCAAACGAATCGAGCTCAAATGAGATTTAAACAAACCGAGCTCGAACGGTTCAGGGAGAGCTCGATTCATTTGCTACCCTAATAATAATTTGTGATTATGATTTCTTGACACCTACCTTCCTTATCTTTTCTCATATTGGGCATCAACGATTATTGGGTTTTTGTTTTTTTTTTTTTTTTTGTGGGGTCCATTTAAGACACAAAATGATAGTATTTTTTTCCTAAAAAAAAGGGTAAAAAATACTCTATTTCTTTTTTATTCTGAATTTGACTTTGGTTACTTATTTTTTTAATTAGAACAATTAAATTTTCAGATTTCAAATTGTGTTCCGATGTGGTTTTTCTATCACTCACAGTTTAAAATTTGAGTAAAAGTTGATTCATGAGGAAGCAAAGTAAAATTTAAGCAAAAATTAGAGGGTGAAAAGTGTATTTTTTTTTTTTTTTCCTTCTAATGCCCTTAAAATGTGTTCATGTGGCTCTGATGTGGGTAATTTTTGTCCGATATTTTGATGATAAGTGACAGGAGGGTCACGTTAAAACATGAGTTAAAGTATGAAGATTTAATTCATGTACTTAAAAGATAAAGGATCAAAGTGAAATTCGGGTAAAAATTTAAAGGTGAAAAATGTAGTTTACCCAAAAAATATTCAAAAAAATTGCTTGGAATTATAAACAGATGGCCTATTCATGCTGAAGCTTTGATAATTAGGAAAGTGTTGGCTTTTTGGCTTTTCGAAGGATAGTTTTGTAAATGCGAGCGTGCCAGCAAGGATCAATCAGTCCTTACAGAAATTATAATTGCCAACCAATTTATCAGACGATTGTGTTTTTTAGTTCTTTCAGCCTCAATGAAGAGGACTTTTACTGGTGGCTTGACTTAGGAGAAATTAAGAAAAATAACAAGCAATATGAAGAACAATCGTAGTATTTCATTAAAAATGAACACTTACAATAGTCCAAACTCAGCCTCGAAGAGGTTTACAGCAACAGTCTACTTGAATCTACTTGAAACTACTCCTAGGAATCGAAGTGCAGTGCAGATATTTAAAGGACAAGTATTTAAAGTGCAGGTATTTAAAGAGCAGGTATTTAAAGTACAGGAAATGTAAAACTGGGAAAGAAAATATAAAGTAAATGACTGGTTTGTATGATCTGAGTTTGGGGATTTTTTCTGGGGACTTCCTTGCTATTTATACTTGCCAAGGATGACCTTCGAACTGCACTTCAAACCGTCGAACTGCTCCTCCATGATTGCTGATCATGCTGCCTTAGAAGTAGTTCCACTACGCCATCACTTGCAGTTAAACTTCCCTCTTATATTTGAATTTGAATATGAGTAACCGTTGAGGCCACGTCATCTTTCGTTTCTTTATTGATCTGGTGCTACTCAGATCACGTGAGAACCAATTGTCATCGCCACGTGTACGATCAGGATTGAAGACGTGAATCATCTTCCCATAATACCCTTATTCTGTCACGTGTCGAATTGTTACTGGCTTTTACAAAATATATAGCCAACATTACCCCCCGCACTAATATACCCAATACTTGGTGATATTAGTGGATTAAAGACTTTTCCCGCGTTTTTGGAATGTGCACGGAATCCACTTTCAGGAAACATAACCGTCACCCATTTGGTGATCATTAGCATTAACTCTCAAATTATTGAATATTTCAATATCTTTAGCATCCGAACGGATTATGGCTCAATCAACTTCTCACTCTACTGATCAAGCATACGAAGAGCCATTGAGTAATGCTGTTTCCCCTCGAAAGAATCTTCACGCATTCATTAGCCATCTTTATCCGCCCTTCCATATTCAGGTTGTGGAGGCTTTTGCGAATTATCAAGCTTTGGACTATGCGCACATTGCCATTAACCCTTCGATTCACAACTCCGTAAATACAAGAAGTTCTTCCTCTAGCATCCCCTTGTACTTTGAACAAACTACCCTCAAATCTTTGCTTCGATAAGTTACAAATATGGATTTGGGAAGTTCTTCTTCACACTCCTCTGCATGGGATGAAGCTATAACTTCTTCATCGTCTGGGACTTCTAGTTGGACAAACTGGTCGACCTCTGAGACTTATGATGTAAGGGAGCGCATCAACCATCATTTTGTTGAGTTTACTGATCCCTTGGAGTTTCCTTCCTTCGCTCGAAGTTCAGTAGTCTACCCTTACGTGCCCATTGATCTTCGACGTAGTTTAGAAGAAAATCTGCTCGTGGCCTGGTATACCTCATCCATGCCTACAAAGATAATGCATCCTACCCAGCGCCCAGAAGAAGCACAAGGATACAGTCCTTCATTCTTAGCCAAGAAGGCGAAGATTTGTTCTTCTGATTGGCTTGATTACATTAATGCCTTTGTTCCTTCCACTCCCAGGCCACCTCTTACGATAGAGGCATCCACACCTTCTTCTTCATCTTCTGAATTTGAAGCCTCTACTCCTTCTTCTCCTCCCGCTCTTTCCTGGATAGAGAAACTAAGGCTTGCTCTTCCAATGGACAGAGTCTTTTCACCTTACAACCCTCCATTATCCCCTTCTCCAGCTGAGCGGAAGCAAGCTCAACTTCTGCTAGCGGCTTTCTCTCACTTGCCTTTCAATGTTCTTGAGGATGATACCCCTCTTAAGAACTTTCAATGGGCTTGTGATATTTTGACCAGGGGCCATATCCTTAACCCCATCGCCCAAGCAGAACTTCACCTATTTCTGGACCAACTTCCAGTGCTTCTCCACTGGCATCGAAATTCCCTGGTTGCTACGCAATCTTTGGATCAACTCTCATCCCTACGAATTCATGCCCAATACGAAGCAGAGAACTTCCTCGAAGAGTTCGATGACTTCAGAAATAAAGAATCTGCGTATTGGGACGATTTGGTTATAGATGAGTTGGAACAAACACTGAGGGAGGAAGCTTTCGAAATAAAGGCTGAAGAGCTCTATTATGAAGTAAGAGCACACCAGCTTATGCAGCCAACATTGGAGGAGATAGAGGAAATAATAAAGAAAGAACAAAAATTCATTGATCATTGTTGGATGAAATTCCATGACCTTGTTATTTATTCTATTCCTTATTTTTATGAGCTCGAATTCGTACCCAGATAGGGTCACTTGATGTAACTGTTTTGGCTTTAGTACAAACAAAGTCCTTTTATATTTGTCATTTGTTTGATTTTGTTCCTTTTTGTCTTTAAAAGCCAATCTATAGCTTCGAATTAAACAATCTCATCCTTCGAATCTGGATTTAATTGTCTAATGAAACGCTAAAAGAGCCAACATGTCAGTTTATGGGGTATCGTTGACAATTCTGGCTGTTATTACCTGGAATCAATGCTCTGAACTTATTAACATTACCCTTCAGAACTAACTATAACCAATATATGGTCATGGTTAATGTAACCAATCAATTTCAAATTAACTAGTTTGCCTCGAAGAGTAATCCACATTGTTCTGGTTCAAAAGCAATTCCTTTTTTTTATAATAAAACCAGCGATTGGTTTCAATGTGACAAATAGTGCTTCTTATCCCTAAAAGGATCCGAGGATTTTCTTCGAAGGTCATTACTTTGATAAACAGGCCCTAAAACCCCTTGAAGTAGACCAATACTCGAACAGTCCAGTATATTCGAACATGAGTACGCTTCGAAGCTGGCTTCCGTACTTCGAAGCCATAGTTGTTTGAATTTTTGGCGCCAAAATTCGGCTTCGAAGCCAAACAACTTGCTTCGAAACTGGCATCAGCGTCCGGAATGTGCTCTTCCCTCCAAAAATTATCAATATTGGAAAGAACTCCTCGTATTCGTACTTTTAGTACATAACGATTTACGCAATATATTTTTCAGACACGGAACCTTTTAAAAGCCCCTTTGCTTTGTACTCTGAAATCACTTGCTCTTTTGACACACAAACCCTACCGATCTCCTATTAAACCCCTCTTCCTTATTACTCGCTATCAATGGATCCTTCCTCAATAAAAGTGTTTACTGGCGATCGTATCAGTCCTACCTTGGCTTTGAAGCGATGTATCGATGAAGAAATCACTAAACTGTCATCTGGTGAGTCAAGCCACATAGATGGACGTCTTTTCGTGCCTCGTCATAGCGACAAACAGGAATACGTTCTTGGCCCTATTTTTTGGGAAGCTCCTGCTCAACTCGCAGCCCTATATCCTCGCTTGGAGGACCATTTCCTTCTTTACGAAGTAGGGCTTGATTGGGGAAACTGGAGGGTGAATCGTCCTCACCGTTGCTGGCCGACAATGAGGACTGAATGGGAAGAATGGTATGACAGAGTTGTACCTGCAAGAGAAGATGACCTGCAAGAGCTCTGTATCCTCGATGCCCTTCGTCTTTCCAGGTTCATCATTCCTGAGGACCCTTTCTTGATACCTGCTGCCTTATGTTTCTGGAATATGGCTTTTAATTTCTTTCAATTTCGGTGCGGCATGATGGCCCCCACCGTTCTTGATATTTTCCATCTCTTAGGGCTTTCTCCCCATGGTTCTCCATTTACTCCCAACTATCCAGACCTTCCTGTTAAGTTTTCCCTTCCATCCTTAAGCTCCTCTTATAGTGATTTTGTAAAGTCTGAAAATAAAAGGGAAGGTCCTGTGAGGGACAGAGAGCTATTTTCCTTCATTTTATATTGGTTATGCAAATTCCTCTTTTGCACCTCATCTCAGAGGATTATGCCTGAGTTTGTCCCTCTCGCGAAGGCACTTGTTTTGAAAAAACATATAGCTCTTGCTCCTTATCTTTTAGGTCATGTCTACAGAGTCTGTTCCCAATTTTGTGAAAAACCTCTTGATGCCAACCAAGGAGGTCCCTTCTGGGTGCTTCAACTTTGGCTCTTCGCCTATTTCACTGACCTACACCCCAAATGTCTAAAATTCCTTGTTCAGGGACCCTAATACTTATGGGGAAAAGTATGCTAGGATTGCCCTTTACCCTGCTTCCTTCGCTTACTACTTTACCTTCTTTTATCAACTCCCCATTTCTCCATCTGCCTCTTTCTTTTGTCCTTTTGAAGCCAATAAAGGACCAACCTGGCTGCAAGCTTTCCTGGCTGATAAAGAATGCTCCACTTCTCCTCACAAAGACATGTGGGCCTCTATACTACTACCAAGGGAATTGTTCATTGGTAGTTTAAACCCTCGAGCTTACAAATGCATATCTGAGGTGTACTGCCCTTCTCAATTTGCCAGACAATTTGGACTCACTCAAGGGATACCAGTTCCTCTTTGCAGTCTCTCGAATGTCCATCTTACTGTCAGAGATTCGAAAATATCCAAATCGAGACTAGAGACGGCCATTCTCAAATTACTGAAAGAGTTGAATGAGTTCCAATTTGTCCCCTTTCTTCCGTATGGTTCAGTCTTGAAAAGATTCCAGAACTGGTGGACAGTCAATATGGAAGTGCGCTTATCTGAACATCCCCATGACTTGCTGGTAGGATTGGGAGTGCCTTCGAAGGCTAAGTCAGCGACATCTCATGAGGCTGCCACAACTAAACCTACAGCTTCATCCCCTCCGGCTAGAGTTACTAGAGCTACTTCGAAGAAGGGTAAACATTTTCAGACTTCTCATTTTCCTTTCTTTTGAATCTTTTGTTCTTTCCCTTTACACTTTTGTTCTTTTGTGCAGGGCCTCCACACGAAGAATCTCCCAAGAGAGCTGAAACTTTAGCTGTTCTCAAAAAGAGACAACAAGAACAAAAACACAAAAGGAATCTAGTCCTTCCTCCTGAGGAATCCGAATCCTGGGGAGAAGAAGAGGTTGAGCAAGAGCCCTTGCAGAGAACAAAGAGACAAAAGATAGTTGCCTCCCTTCCTGATACAACTAAGCATCCTTCTTTCGAAACACCCACTACAGTAACGGAGAAAGCACTTACCTCTGAAAAATCTGAAACTCAAATTGAAGAGAGGGAGATTGATAAAGATCCAGTAGTATCACTGCCAAGGAGGCAGAGAAAGAAGATAACTGTTTCTGCTGCTGACTTGGTGGAAGATCCGATTCATAAAGCCGCTGCCAAGGCAGTAGAACAAGAACATTCCAAAGCAATAATCGTTTTTGAGAGGGCTGAGAAGAAACGGCAGCAACAGTTTCTGAGAGATGAAGCTGCTGCTGCTGATGTGTTACAAAGAGAAATTGTTCGAAGACAACAAATTACCGAACGTTATTCTCTTCGAAGTTCTCCCATCAATATCAACATTTCTGAAACAAGTAATTTCTTTCATTCTTCTGTTGTTTTTCCTTCGTCAGCTTTAAATATTTGAAATTTGACATTGCTTTACATTTCTCCCTTCTGCAGTAACAACCACTGCACTTATCTTTCCCATGGGGCCTCTTCCAGTTTCGGTTGAAGTTGACCAGATGCAAAATGTGAAGACTGTTCAAATACAACTTCCACTTCCTAAGCCTACGCTTCCTGTACTTTCCTTGAGTCCCACCATTCCTGCATCTCTTCTTCTTGGCCTAGAACCATACCTTCCTTTCCTGACTTTCAATCTACCTCAGTCCATTCCTTCTTCGAGCCTTGCTCTTCCTTCTTCCAAGGATATTCCAGCTGTTACTCCAATCCCAGTGGCAGTTGATTCTCCCACAGAGGGTACTGGTAGTTCTCCAGTTCATAATTTATCACCTATGTCCACTTCCAGCCCCTCTTCACTAGATTCATTGGTGGCTAAAACCATAGAGGCTGCCAAAGATGCTCCATCCATTTCTCCCATCCCCATGCAGCCCTCTGTGTCTTTCACCACAATACTTTCTATGCCCTTCATGTCTAGGGATGAGGTAGACATCTTCGAAGGAAGACTCGCTAGTCTTTTCAACGTACCTTCTACCTCTCCAACATTTAGTGCTGAAGCTGAGCCATTAGTCTTGGCTGACTCCTTGCTGGAGATTTTCGAGAGTCCTTCTCCCAGCAGCAAGCCTCCTGCACCTTCAATAGATCTAGACACATGTTTGGAACTGCTAACTTCCTTTTCGAGAATTCCCTTCGAGGCTCTACAAAGGCCTATCATTAGAAATGGGTTTCTTCAGTGTTGCAATATTGCTGAGCAATCCGGCATGAATGCCTCAAGTCATCTATCTCAGGCTGCAGCTACTATTGATTTTTATCTCAACATCTGTCATGCTGCTAAAACTGCGGATGAGAAGCTGGTTAGAGATCAGAGTTTTGTTTCTCAAGTGCATACTAAAGTAGCAGATCTCAAGGAACAACACTCTTCTGTCTCCCAGTTTCGAATCTAACTGCTGGAGAAAAAAGCTCAACTTGAAGAGGAGTTGGCTGCAGTAAACCAAGCCTTGGTTCGAACTGATACCAAATTGCAAATTACCAACCAAGAGCTGGCTGACCGAAAAGAAGACATGGCTGCAGCTATTCAACTGTTTCCAGCACTTAGCCATAGGAAGTCCACTGTACAAAAACAATTAAGACATTGTAATGATTTTTGGGCCAATCTGTGGCACAATGTATTTAATTCTTTATAAAAGAACAAATTTTGTCTATCATTTGAGTAGTCTTATGTTTTCGTAGTTGATGCTTTATGTTATTCCTTGTGTTTCCCAAATGGTTGGAAAATAAGGTTTTAAATATCTGCCATTAATCTTTTTGGGATGTACATAACCATTCAAATTTCTTAAATGATATGCCCCAAAAGGCAGAACTCTATGAATTTGATATGGTCCTTCCCAATTAGGTGACCATTTGCCAAACTTATGGCTTTTAATCCCTATTGGGAGTATTGTTTTCCATACCAAATCACCTTCATCAAAGCCAATGTGTTTGACCTTTTTATTATAATTCTTGGCTGTTTTCTTCTTCTGGAAAAGAATGCTATTTAATGCCAAAATTCTGGCTTCATCTATGCCTTCTAATTCCAAGCACATGCTTTGATGGTATTGCTCAGGATTTAACTGATCTTGGCATCTTACCCTTAAAGATTTAACATTGATTTCCACAGGTAAAACTGCATCATGCCCATATACCAAGGCATAAGGAGTAACCCCTGTGCTTGACCTAGGAGAGATTCTGTAAGCCCATAACACATCCAACAACAGGTTATGCCAATCCCTAGGATTATCCTCCACAACCTTTTGTATTCCCTTTTTTAAGGACTTATTGGATGATTCAGCCTGACCATTAGCTTGTGCATAATAGGGTGTAGAATTAACAAGGCTGATTCCAAACTCTGCCACAAAAGACTTCACCATTTTCCCATCGAACACAGTCCCATTATCAACTGTTATGGTTTGTGGAATGCCAAATCTATGGATCAGATCTTTAATGAACCCAATAACCTCTGTTTGGTCTACAGCCTTGTATGGCTTAGCTTCGACCCACTTAGTGAAGTAATCGGTAGCCACTAAAATGAAACAATGGTGTTTCGAAGAGGGTGGGTGTATTTTTCCCATCATATCCATGGCCCATCCTCTGAATGGCCAGGGCTTCACTACTGCATGTAGGTCAGTTATGGGTACATGCCTTATTGTGCCATGCTTTTGGCATGCCTGGCAGCCCTTTGCATATTCTATGCAGTCTTTAAGGATAGTTGGCCAGTAGTAAGAATGCCTTCGAAGCAACCATCTCATCTTTACGCCGGGTTGATGAGCACCACAAATGCCTTCATGAACCTCAGCCATAGCTGTTAATGCTTCTCTTGGGCCTAAACATTCCAGCAATAGGCCATCTCCCTCCCTTTTATAAAGAGCATTACCATACATGATGTATTGCATAGACTGCAATTTAACTTTTCTGCTGGCCTTCGAAGATGGACCAGCCAAATATTGCATTATTGGATGCCTCCAATCTTGTTCTTGCAAGTCATTATGATTGACTTCTAAGACTACATTCCTTTTATTCAAAGGTGGTATCAATTTTTGATATGTTGTTTGGCTTATGCTCCTTTGGGTATTATCCCTTCTCTTGAAGTTCGAAGCTTTCTGAGCCACATCATTAGCTCTATTATTCAAGAATCTTGGAACATGAGTTACATTTGCTACTTGAAATTGAGAAAGCAGATGTAATGCAACAACATAATATGGTAAAATACTTATGCTTTGACACTTGAAAATCCCATTTACTTGGTTAACCACCAACTGAGAGTCTCCAAATATATCAACTGCATGTACTTGTAATCCAATAAGGATCTCTAGTCCCACTATTAAGGCTTCGTACTCAGCCTGGTTATTGGAACAAGTAACTTCATCCACTCTGAAACCATGTGTGGTTTCTACCCCTTGTGGAGATTTAATCACAATACCAATTCCAACTAAACCATTGGCTTTCGATCCATCGAACCACATCTGCCATGGCTCAACACTGGTCATGCCAAGTTCCATTACTTCTTGGTTCTCTGTTTGAGATGGATGGTCTGCTAGAAAATTGGCTAAGACTTGCCCTTTTACTGCCTTTTGAGGGACATATTCTAAATGAAATTCTGATAAGGCTAGTATCCACTTGCCAATTCTTCCCCTCAACATAGGTCTTGACAACATATACTTAACCAAATCTGTGGTTGCAATCACCAAGACAGTTGTAGGTAAAAGATAATATCTTAATTTCATTGCAGCAAAATACAAAGCAAGGCACAGGTTTTCGACAGCTGAGTATTTACATTCACAAGAATTTAAAAACCTACTAAGGTAATAAACAGCTTGTTCCCTGCCTTCTTCATTGTCCTGGGCCAAGAAAGCTCCCAATGAATCTTCTGCTGCAGCTATATACAACTTCAAGGGCTTGTTTCCCTTTGGTGGCATCAGTACTGGAGGATTGGCCAAGTAGGCTTTAATACCTTCGAAAGCAGTTTGATGCTCTGTTGTCCAGACAAATTCTTCTTCATCCTTCAGCCTTAACAAGGAAGAAAATGCTTTAGTTTTCCCAGCAGTGTTAGAAATAAACCTTCTAAGAAAGTTAACCTGCCCAAGGAACCTTTGTAATTCTTTCTTACTTGATGGAGGCTTAGCTTCGATGATGGCTTTGGCTTTGTTCTGATCAATCTGTATTCCTTTCTTGTGCACCACATAACCCAAGAAGTTTCCAGATGATACACCAAAAGCACATTTGAGAGGATTGAGTTTTAGCTTGAATTTCCTCATTCTTTCAAAAGCTGTTTCTAACTGAAACAGATGTTCTTTCATGGACTGGGATTTTACTATAATGTCATCAATATAACACTCTAGATACCCTCCAATGAGATCATGAAAGATGGTGTTCATAGCCCTTTGATATGTTGCCCCAGCATTCTTCAGGCCAAATGGCATTTTAATCCATTCGAAGGTGCCAATATTTCCAGGACATCTGAATGCTGTCTTGTGGATATCCTCCTCCGCAATGCAGATTTGGTTATAACCAGAATGCCCATCCATCATTGACAAAACTTGGTGCCCTGCTGAACTGTCTACCAGTAGGTCCACTATAGGCATAGGGTACTCATCTTTGGGAGTTGCTAGGTTTAAGTTTCTGAAATCAATGCATACCCTTATTTTACCATTCTTCTTAACTACAGGTACAATATTAGATAGCCATTCAACATACCTGGCTGTCCTAATAAAGCCTGCCTTAAGTAGTCTAAGGATCTCTTCTTTGACCTTCTGAATTACTTCTGGACTCATCCTTCTCGGTTTCTGCTTGTATGGCTTGAAATTAGGCTTCATAGGGAGTCTATGTTCCACTAATGACCTATCCAATCCTGGTAGTTTATTATAAGACCATGCAAAGCAATCTTTGTATTTCTTTAGAACAACCAATAACTGGTCTCTGTCCAGAACGTTCAAACAAGCACTTATATAGGTTGGCTGTTGTACAGAACCTTCCCCTAAATTCACTTCTTCTAAGGGGTCTTGTGTCTGAGAACTTACTAAAGCTTCCTCTTTAATTCCTTCTACCTTCGAAGCATATTTCTTGCTTTGTTCCACTCGCAAGTTCTCTGGTTCCACATCCTTACCTTCTTCCTCATAGACAAAATCTGTCCATAAGGCATCCTCCTCTTGTATCTCCTGGACCTTTGTTTCAATGTCCAATGCGCAATATTTCCCAAGGGTCAAAATTCTGACCTGTAACTGCTCCCGTTTACAGCCAATCATCATGGCTTCTCTTTCTTGCTCCTGTACTTTCTGGACTATTGCTTTTACGTCCAATGGTGAGAATTTAACCAGAGCCAAAGACTTGGCTTCTTGCTCTTCATCTCTTTGCCTATAACCAGGCATCATTGTCATCTTTCACGACAACCTCTTCATCAGCACTCTCTTGGACTAAGTGCTTTAGGTGTGTCACTTCCTCATCAGCCGTCACTTCGGCTGAGCCATCAGCTTTCCTCAGTATACTGAGTGGTGTTACTCCCTCAATATACAACTTGGCCTCTGCAAAGTCTGCACAGGCTATGAAGGGTTGAGGATCTGCATCAATTTCCTCTGTCTCTCCATTGCCCAAGGCCATCATGATCTTCTGATGCAAAGAGGAAGGCACACATTTGTTGGTGTGGATCCAATCTCTCCCAAGTAAGGCATTATATTTGGCATTGCTGTCGATGACGAAGAATGCTGTCATACAATCCCTGGTTCCCACACTCAAATTAATAGGCAGAATCCCTTGAGCCATCTGTTTATCTCCAGCAAAACCAGCAATAGTCGTGCTGGTTGGGATCAACCTGGGATTCTTTTTCCCTAGTTTCTTCAAAGAAGATTTCGGTAATAAGTTCACTGCTGCCCCATTGTCTACCAGGACTCGGTTTAGCTGTATCCCATCAAAGAAAGCCTTGATGTACAAAGGCTTGACATGCTGGGTCATGGAATTTGAGGGATATTCAAAAGGGTATGAGAGGTTGATGCTCACTTCTTTCTCGCTCTCATACTCAGTTTCCATTGGAGTAGCCATTTCAGGAGCATCCTGTACCATACTCACTTGTGACTCCTCACTAGATACAGGAATTGGATCCATGTCTTGGTCACCATGACCCTCATTTTCAGCCTGGAATTCATGAGGTAGTATGTGTACCATATTGACTGATACAGGGGGAAATGAGCCAAACTGGATGGCTGACTGTACCTTCTTCCCCTCTTGGCTACCTTGCTCAGTGTCCTCAGCAGCATCCTCCATGCTGCACTCTGGTATTTCATTGATAACTGATCCCTTCGAAGGATCCTTTTCAACTGGTTCTTCAGTCAGAAATGTATGTTCAGCCATGAAGGCTTCGAACATTTCTTCTTCTGCCATTTCCTTCTTTTGGCTCATGTCAATCTCGTCTCCCACTTCGCTATCACTTTCCATCAGAGCCTTCTCCAACCCTGCCAAACTAGACTTCTCCCTGGCTTTTAGTTCAGAATGAACTTGGGCCAATTGTTCTCTGCTACAAACCACTTTGCTTTGTAGAGTCGGTTTTGGAGTATGGTCTGACTTCGAAGTTTTCTTTCCTTCTGTCTTGACCTGTGAAGAACTCTCTCCACTTTCTTTCAGATCTTGCTGGTACTGGGTATACCTGCGTTGAATCTTCCTTCTTTGTGATCTGGAAATGACTGGGACCATATCTGGTTCCTTTGTCTTTGGATGTTTAAGTAATACCCAATTGTTTGGGGCCACCAAAGGAGGCTTGACCATCCTGCCTTGGTTTCCAACATCCCTTTGAGTAGGTGCCTCCCTAGGTTTGTTCTGCATTACAAACCAATCTGGGACCCCTGGTACCCACGAGCTTACTGATCCAGATGTCGAACTGTTTCCTTCTACCTTCGAAACCATCTTCGAAGCTGGCTGTGAAGGTAAATGCTTGGCTCTGACTTCATGTTTCGAACCTGATTCAGTCCTTCGATGAAAAGAGCCATTTTCTGTCCTTCGCAGGGTTGGTCTAAAAGGCCAATCTCTGGCTTTACTCCCATAACCTGAACCCCTCTCCAATCTTCTTTCAGAATGGCTGCTTTCTACTCTGTAGTAGTTAGGTGGCCTAGACTCATACACAGGCCTCTTGCCTTTAGCATGCATTTTGTCCACTACAGGTTCAACCACTAATGGGCGTTGCCTGTCACCAGCCGGATACGGCCTTTTGTTGTGAGCATTGGTTGATTTAGGACGTCTCTGAACATCCTTATAGTATTGCTTCCCATCAATTGGAAGCCCCTTTAACCATTTGTAACTTAATCTGCATCTGGGACACATCCTCTGCACTACAGCTGCTTCGAGAGAATCATCGTCCAGTGCTTCTTCATCAGAGTGTTCCCTTTGTCGTGAGAAACCTTGTCCAATAGTTGGTGGGTTTCCAATCTCCTTCTTGGCAGTTGTCTGGTTGGCAATATGCATTTGCACATTGACCTCTTCCAATTCCTGCAGAGATAGATTCTGAAAGTTTGGTACAACCACATTAGCCGCGCTTTCTCCAACTTCTGGAAATGGGTTGCTGTCAATTCCCATGGCTTTTTCTGTTTTGGCTGGGAACTTCAAACTTCCTTTTCGAATTTGCTCTTGGATCCTGTCTCGAAAAACAATACAGGTTTTAGTTGAGTGAGACCAAGAATTATGCCATTTACAGTATACTTTTCCTTTAAGTTCCTCTGGAGATGGCAGTTTGACTCCTTTTGGTAACTTAAGGAAATTGGCTGCAAGCAAATGATCAAAAATGTCATCTGCTTTTGTTAAGTCAAAAGAGTACTTTCTGTGAAAGTCTTTCTTTTTAAACTGTTGGTCGATGGTTGTATCCTTATGAATTAATGCTTCACAGATTACAGGTTCTTTGCCCACAATCTCTGCTGCATCAATCTCATAATTGGGATCTCTATAATACGTCTTATACGAAGCATTATTTCGATCTTGTTCCTCCTCCAGTAATGCTTCATATCGAGACACCTTATAGGTTAATTCGACCAAATCCCTAAACTCAGTTGAGTCAAATTTCTTTCGAAGCCTGAACTCTAAACCGTTTTGAGCCAATCTTACAAATTCTGACTCTGGAAGGATGACCCTACATTTATTTCGGGCCCTTTTAAATCTGGCAATAAACTGAGTAGCCTTTTCTTCAGGCCTTTGACTCAATCTTGCCAAGTCTGCCATGGACACCTCTGGCTCCGATTGGAAGAATTGGGCATGAAATGCCTCTTCCATTTGTTGCCAATTTTGAATGGAGCCAGGTGTAAGGTTGATATACCATACAAAGGCTCCCCCAGTCAGGGAATTTGGAAATAATCTCAGTTTCATGTAATCATGATTAGTGAATTCACCACATTGAGCAGCGAATCTGGCAATGTGCTCTACTGTTGATTGATTTCCAGTTCCATAGAACAAGGTAAAATCTGGTATTCTGAATCCTCTTGGATATTCATGTACCCTATCTACCCATTCTGGGTATGGTTTTCTGTATACAGGAGTCTGGACCCCCCGAGCCATCGGTCCACACATCTCCCTAACAATATCAACAATTTGGTCCCTAGGGACCATATTCTGTGCCTGCTGAACCAGTACTGGAGGAACAAACACAGGGTTTGGTGGACAAACTTGTGCTTGTGGCCCTCTTGGTCCATAAGGTGGTACATTTGGGACTGGTTGCCCCTGTGGTACAGGTTGCTGTTGGGGATATGGGTAACCCCTTTGAGCCTGTCCTGCGAAGGGACCTGCGAAAGGTGCTGGAACAGGTGTTGTGTCCCTTCCATTTACAGGAAAACTCTCCAACCCCCCGGGTATAAATTCAAACAAAGGATTATTATATCCCCTAGTGCCAGGTATGGCTTCGAACATGGGATTTGTAACCATTCTCATGCCAATTTCTTGTACTTGCCCAGATCCACCAACGTGTGTGGCTTCATTGTTGGGTACTGAGGCATTTTGGCCTACTACAGGCCTTGAAATGGGTTCATACCAAGACTGAGGCGATGGTCTTTCATAGTTCTGAGTACTAGTCTGACCATTAGATTGTCCATTAATTTGTATAGGCTGTTTTTCTCTAGCCAATCTTTGCTGGGGAACATTTAAAACTTCCTCTGTGTGTCTTGTATTTGTTGGTTGGTGGTTATTCATTCGATCCAAAAAGGATGTTGCCCACCTTTCCATGGTGTTCATTAATTGTTGTCCCATAGCATCTACTAAGCCATCCCATGGATTTATTGGCTGAGTAGATGGAACGGTGGATGTTCCAATTCCTTGGTTTCGTCCAATATTATGAACATATGGTTCTTGTCCAGAAGTACTGGTCTGTTCGACCATAGGTTCTGATAACATAGGAGCCTCCACAGGATGTGTTATCACATTATCCTCTGGATTAGGTATTTCTACCTCTCCTTCTACGCCTTCTTCCAGACGTTCATTTTCTCCTTGTCGTCTTCTTCTAGCCATTTTAAATTAAGTCCCACCGGGCGTGCCAAAAATATATGTTGGCTTTTTGGCTTTTCGAAGGATAGTTTTGTAAATGCGAGCGTGCCAGCAAGGATCAATCAGTCCTTACAGAAATTATAATTGCCAACCAATTTATCAGACGATTGTGTTTTTTAGTTCTTTCAGCCTCAATGAAGAGGACTTTTACTGGTGGCTTGACTTAGGAGAAATTAAGAAAAATAACAAGCAATATGAAGAACAATCGTAGTATTTCATTAAAAATGAACACTTACAATAGTCCAAACTCAGCCTCGAAGAGGTTTACAGCAACAGTCTACTTGAATCTACTTGAAACTACTCCTAGGAATCGAAGTGCAGTGCAGATATTTAAAGGACAAGTATTTAAAGTGCAGGTATTTAAAGAGCAGGTATTTAAAGTACAGGAAATGTAAAACTGGGAAAGAAAATATAAAGTAAATGACTGGTTTGTATGATCTGAGTCTGGGGGTTTTTTCTGGGGACTTCCTTGCTATTTATACTTGCCAAGGATGACCTTCGAACTGCACTTCAAACCGTCGAACTGCTCCTCCATGATTGCTGATCATGCTGCCTTAGAAGTAGTTCCACTACGCCATCACTTGCAGTTAAACTTCCCTCTTATATTTGAATTTGAATATGAGTAACCGTTGAGGCCACGTCATCTTTCGTTTCTTTATTGATCTGGTGCTACTCAGATCACGTGAGAACCAATTGTCATCGCCACGTGTACGATCAGGATTGAAGACGTGAATCATCTTCCCATAATACCCTTATTCTGCCACTTGTCGAATTGTTACTGGCTTTTACAAAATATATAGCCAACAGAAAGTGAAACCAAAAGTACCACATTTCCAACTTTCAGATAATCAAATTTATGTTATTTTTATTTTATAAATTATAAGTAGAAATTACACCAAATACTCTAATACATATTTGTAAAATAAAAAAGTTATTTTGGCACATTTATTTTCGAATTTTAAAGAATTGTAAGTAGGACTCACGCTAAATTATTTTTGAATTTTAGAATACTATTTTGGCACAAAAATTAAAACAATGAGAAAACTATATGAGTTTTTATTTACAATTTACAAAATTTTTATAAATATAAACAAAAAAAAATTGTAAATATCAATGTTACTTAACAAGATTCTAGTGCTTTCAAAATTTTTTTTTTTTTACTTTGAAAAATAGTTAAAACAAAAACGAAATGAGAAGTTAGTTAAAAGCTGATTTTTGATTTTTTTTTGACTTTTTTTTAAAAAAAAACATATAAAAAAATAGAGATAATATGACCTAAAATAAACTAAAAGCCAAAATTTAACAAATTCCCAAATTCGACCTAACTGGTCTTCGACATTCAAGGTTTTCATAGTACTTTCTTCCACAAGTATTCTCTATTACGAGGGAACTATTTGAAGGGGTTGCACACCATATGCAAGGACATATATAATTTGTATAAGTTTTTATAAATATACATAAATTATTTTATGAAATTATATAACTTAAATATAAATTCATGTAAATTAATTTATAAAAATTTGAAATTTCACAATTTGGCATAAATTTTCACAAACATAAGTAAGTCATTTCACAAAATCGCATAGTTTAAATACATATTCAAGTAAATTAATCCACAAAAATTTGAGAAATTACAACTTGCCGTAAGTTCTTAGAAATATATATAAGTTAACTTACAAAATTATTTAACTTAACACAAATTCGCATAAATTAACTCATAAAATGTGTTGTAAGTTCTCATAAAAATGTGTAACTTAAGTCACAAAAATACAGAAATAAATAGCCTTGCACACTCAAGAATTATCACTATTATGAATGGGAAACCCTATGTACACACCCCTGGCGTAATTTTATTATAAAATTTCGTAATATCAATTACAAAATGCGTAACTTCGCTACAAATTAGCATAACAAAATATTCAAAATTTTGTAATTCATGCAACCAAAGTTTGTGACTTGGTTACAATATTTTTTGTTACGTTTATTTATAGGGAGATTGTATATTTTATGATTAATGTTACAAAATTTTGTAATAAAATTATCCCAATTTATAATAAGGTGCATATTCCCATTATAAATTCGTCATGTCATAGTTGCTAGAACAAGCTGAATTTCATTTCTATTAACAGTTTTAAACCACCACAAATATTGCATGCGTTGTGTCACTTTCAGATCTAAATACATATACAGCAAAGAATATTGCAAGACGAAAATATCACAATGATTTGAATTATCTACCTCGTAAGTCTCATAATAAAGGATATTCATATAAAAAATTAATTTTATTAAAAAACTATAAATACAAAATAAATCAATTTTATTTTATAAAACAAATGGTAAAAATAATTAAAATTTAAATCATCTATTTTATAAAACAAAATATGATTTGTTCTTATGTTTATAATTGTCTAATAAAATTAATTTTTTACATAAATGATCTTTATTGCGGGACTTAGTAGATAGAAGGTTCGGATCATTAGTGCGGATCCGAATCAAAACTGATAAAAGAAATATGAAGAGGAACTTATGAAGGGGAACTTATCCAATATTCAACCAGCACATTTATAATTTTATTCATCTTTAATTTTTAATTTTCTATTTTTTCCTCCTATCATCATCGAGGGTGTTTCTCCCGTGAATGTTAGTAAGTGAAAATTTTCAAATCAAATTGGTAATGGACTTCTAGATTACGTAGATAGAGACATAAGAGAATTTTGTAGACCAGAGGCGAAGACTCCCATGACAGACACCACTCAAGACTCAGTTGTGTAATCATGTTAGAAATTTTAGAGGTAATCAACTCAAATTAATTAGTGATGGATGGAGAATATCTAAATTATATAAATCGAACTCGAGTATGTATTATCAGGTAATTTTTTTTTTCATTGGTACATAGAAGGTGTAGCTTGGGAATGGAAAAAATCTTGTAAGTGAGAAAACTCAAATCTTTATAATTGTGTTTGGTTGAAAAATTTAGAAAGAGATGTGTATGGAATTAAATAAAATATAAATATATTTTATTTTATTTTTTTGTTTTTAAATCCTCTAACCAAATTTCCTAATCGAAAACAAGAGTTTGACAAATCAGGTTGCTTTAATTGAGGCCTTAGCTAGTTAATTTAGGCAATAGATCTTGCCACTCTAATGGAGGATGGGACAAAAAAAAAAAATTTATCTCCACAAAAGTATGTCAGATTTCATATTTGTTAGGGAAAATTAATAATTTCCCACAAATAAATTAATTAATAGAAATAAAAATTAATGTGAAAAAATTAAATTAAAAGGAACACAAGAATTTTACGTGGTTCCCTCAATGTGAGGTACGTCCACAAGATCGAAATCTACTTCCACTATCAATCAAATAAGTTTCCAAACGATTACAAACGAGACACGAATGGTTTCACAAATCACCCTTAGGTGAATTTCAAATAATCACAAATAAATAAGAAGAAAGACCTCACCAAATAGATGAACAAAAATTTTTGAAAATAAAATTGAAGAAAATCCAAAATAATCAACCCAAATCAGCCGAATATCTACGCAACCAATGCTTCAAAGTAGCCAATAAAACGAAGCAACCTAGCAGTCAAAAGGTAGCCTCTTTGACCCAAAACTTTTTCACTCGACCGAATTGATTTTAATCAACATTAATATTAAGTCACTGCTGCCGCTACTTTTTGGAAGACTAAAACAATATATATATTATTGAATTTTGGATTTTTATCAAAATCCTAGCTATTATTATTAGGCTTTCAAAAGATAGATATAATATATTAAAAATATATTATAACAAATCCCAAACCAAATCAAATTCTTTTAATAAATCAGTTGGGTCCCAAACTCCACTAAGGAGGTATACTCAACAATTCTCCCCCTACCGACTTAGGTGGAAACATCAATCATATCCGCCAAAGTTCGGCACTTGAAATATTTGTTCCTCGATAAAGTCTTAGTCAACATATCCAAAATATTATCATCTGTGTGAACCTTTTCGAGTTGCAATAATTTCGAATCTAACACATCACGAATCCAATGGTACCTCACATCAATGTGTTTCGATCTTGAATGAAAAGTAGAATTTTTACTTAAGTGAATAGCACTTTGACTATCACAATAAAGTACATACCTTTCTTTCTTCAACCCAACTCTTGCAAAAATTTCTTCAATCATAACTCTTCTTTGCAAACTTCCGTAATTGCAATAAATTCAGCTTCAGTAGTTGAAAGAACAACACATTTTTGTAATTTAGATTGCTATGCCACAGCTCCTCCTACAAATGTCATCACATACCCCAAAGTAGATTTCCTATAATCAACATCACCGGCCATGTTAGCATCCGTGTACCTATCAAGCATCGGCTTACCATCCTCAAAACACAAACACAACTTCAAAGTCCCTCGAAGATACCTTAGAATCCATTTTACCGCTGCCCAATGTTCTTTACCCGGATTAGAGAGAAACCGACTCACCATACCAACGGCATGAGCAATATCCGGCCTTGTACAAACCATGGCGTACATCAAAGAACCAACTGCTGAAGCATAAGGAATTTTCAGCATCTCTTCCTTGTCTTTCTCCCTTGTAGAACATTGATGCGAACTAAGTTTGAAGTGACCTGCAAGTGAACAACCAACCGGCTTTGCTTTGTCCATGTTGAACCCCTCAAACACTTTCTCAATGTAGTTTTCTTTAGACAACCAAATCAGTCCCTTTTTGCGATCACGAACAATTTTCATACCAAGTATTTGCTTTACCAGTCCCAAATCTTTCATAGCAAAAGACTTGCTCAATTCCAATTTCAACCTGTTAATCATGGTAGAATCTTGACCCACAATTAACATGTC
Source organism: Camellia granthamiana (assembly GCA_036172215.1). Classification (NCBI taxonomy): domain Eukaryota; kingdom Viridiplantae; phylum Streptophyta; class Magnoliopsida; order Ericales; family Theaceae; genus Camellia; species Camellia granthamiana. Next base: position 20,465,248 of record CM069908.1, read on the forward strand.
ATCAACATAAAGTAAAAGAATAATAAATTTGCCATCGGGAAATTTTTTTACAAACACACAATGATCCGAAGTGGTTTTAGAAAAATCATTATTCATCATGAAAGAGTCAAATTTTTTGTACCATTGTCGCGGAGCTTGCTTGAGACCATACAAACTTTAATTTGCAAACAAATTTCTCTTTCATTTTCTCTACAAAACCTTCCAGTTGTTCTATATAAATTTCTTCTTCAAGGTCACCATGAAGAAATGCGGTCTTCACATCAAGTTGCTCAACTTAAAGGTTCATACTTGCAACCATGCCAAGTACAACCCAAATAGAAGACATCTTCACAATTGGCAAGAAAATCTCATCAAAATCAATACCTTTCTTTTGCTCAAAGCCTTTCACAACAAGACATGCCTTATATCTTAGATTCTTACTAGCATTCTTCAATTTGAAAACCCACTTATTTTTCAAAATTTTCCTCTCCTTAGGCAATTTTACTAAATTATAAGTGTGATTTTCAAGTAAGGAATTCATCTCCTCTTCCATGGCCTTTTTCCAATTATCTTTCTTTGCATGCTCAATTACTTTTTGGTAGCTCTTGGGCTCCTTTTGATCGGAAATCAACACAAATTTATTCGGAGGATACTTTCTTGAAGGTTGTCGGCCCCTTGTAGATTTCCTCAACTCAAGTTGTGATGGCGGTTCTTGAGTTGGATGCTCTTCCTCAATTTCGGGTTCAACTTCATTTGGAGTAACATCATCCTCTGCATCTTCAGTAGGTGGCTGCACATCTCCCCCATTTTCATCATCAACTGAAGATGAAGAAGATGGATCCATGTCAATGAGATCACTAGTTTTTGGCTCCGGTTGATCACCTTTGCCAAAGTCTTCAATTGTTTGGTCTTCAAGAAACACAACATTGCGGCTTACAATGACTTTCTTGTCAACCGGATCCCACAATCTATACCTGAATTCATCACACCCATAGCCAAGAAAAATACATTGTCTTGATTTACTATTAAGCTTGGACCTCTCATCCTTTGGAATGTGAACAAAAGCTCAGCAACCAAACACTCTTAAGTGCTCATAAGACACATCTTTGCCAGTCCAAACTCTTTCTGGAACATCACCATTCAAAGGATAGGAAGGAGACAAATTGATTACGTCAACCGCTGTCCTCATTGCCTCAATCTAAAAAGATCTTGGCAATTTAGCTTATGAAAGCAAACACCTTGTTCTTTCCACAATAGTGCGGTTCATCCTCTAGGCAACATCATTTTGTTGAGGAATCTTCTTAACTGTCTTTTGGTGCCGAATACCTTGGTTGCGACAATACTCATCAAATGGCCCAATGTATACCACCATTGTCTGATCAGATGCACTTCAATTTCTGCCATGTTTCTCTTTCAATTATGGCCTGAAAATGCTTAAATACTTCTAGAATTTGATTTTTAGTTTTTAGTATAAAAACCCAAACTTTCCTTGAATAATCATCAAGGAAAGTAACAAAATAAAATGTATTACTATGTGTTCTAACTTTTAAAGGACCACAAATATTCGAATGAATCAATTCTAAAACATTTTCTGTTCTAGAAGCAATATTTTTATGAAAAGAAACTCTATGTTGTTTACCCGCCAAACAATGAACACAAGTTTTAAGATGTGTACCTTTCAAACCGAGTAGAAGCTCTTTCTTGAACAAAACTTGTAGCTCCTTTTCACTCATATGGCCAAACCACTTGTGCCATAATTCGGTAGAAGTATCATCTTCAAGTGCATTGACAACGCCTTTACAAATTTTTCCTTACATCGAATAAAGTGTATGAGTTTTCTTACACTTAGCCACCACCAAAGAACCCTTTGTGAGCTTCCATATTTCATCACCAAATTTGTTGTTGTAGCCTTCATCATTTAGCTTTCCGGTAGAGATCAAATTGAGGCGAATGTTGGGAACATACCTCACATCTTTAAGCAACAACTTGCAGCCCAAATTTGTTTCCAAGCAAACATCACCCATACCAATAATCTTAGACAAACCTTCATTACTCATTCGAACAAAACCATAATCTCCTTTGGTATAGGTAGTGAAGAAATCAACTTGAGAAGTCACATGAAAAGAAGCACCGGAATCAATCACCCAATTGCTCTCTTGGCTCACAAAATTGATACAATTATCTTCACAAACGACCATGAGATCACCATTGGTAGTAACTGCTGTTGTGTCTTCTTGCTTCTTATCCACACTTTCGTTACGTCTTTTCTCCTTGTTCTTGAGTTTTCGACATTCTCGCTTCATGTGCCCTTTCTCATGACAATAATAGCACTCAATGTCTTTCTTTGAAAAAGAACCATCTCTTGATTTGTCATAGCTTTGATCACGACCGTGAGGAGTCTTACTCCTTCCCCTTATTTTGCTTCGGCCTCTCACAACAAATGCTTCCGAATGAGAGGAACTCGTTGATTTTCTTCTAGTTTCTTCATTCAACAAGCTACTAGTGACTTGGCTCATTGTGACAACTCCATCTGACGTCGAATTACTAACTGTCACAACCAAAGTCTTCCAACTTTCGGGCAAAGAACTAAGTAGCATCAAAACTTGCAACTCATCATCAAAAATAATTTTCATAGAAGCAAGTTAGTTAACAATACTCTTTATTTCATTCAGATATTCCGGAATAAGGCTGTCCTCTTTATATTTTAAATTAACCATCTTACGAAACAGAAAAACTTTATTTGCAACTGATTTCCTATCATATAGGCCTTCTAATTTTTTCCATAAATCATGTGCTAAAATTTCAGTAGCAACATGATGAAACACATTGTCATTAATCCATTGACGGATAACACCAATGGCTTTTCGATTAAACTTATTCCATTCATCATCTTTCATATCATCAAGTTTGCCACTATCACCCTTAATAGGCCCATACAAATATTTACAAAATAATAAGTCTTCCATTTTAGTTTTTCAAGTTACCCAATTGCTTCCATTGAAGCTAGACATACGACTCACATTCCCCTCCATTGATTTACACAAATAAATAAACCAAAATAAACCGTAAGCTCTGATACCGGTTGTTAGGGAAAATCAATGATTTCGCACAAGTAAATCAATCAATGTGAATAAAAACTAATACGAAAAAATTAAATCAAAAGGAATACAAGAATTTTATGTAGTTCTCTCAATGTAAGGTACGTCCACGGGATCAAAATCCGATTCCACTATCAATTAAATAAGTTTCCAAACGATTATAAGCGAGACACAAATGTCTTACAAATCACCCTTAGGTGAATTCCAAATAATCACAAATAAATAAGAGGAAAGACCTCACCAAATAAATGAACAAAAGTCTTCAAAAACAAAGTTGAAGAAGACCTAAAATAATCGACCAAAATCAGTCGAATATCTGCCCAACCAATGCTCCAAAGTAGCCAATAAAATAAAGCAACCTAGCAGCCAAAAGGTAACCTCTTTGACCCAAAACTTTTTCGCTCAACCAAATTGATTTCAATCAATATTAACATGCCATTGATGCCGTTACTTTTCGGAAGACTAAAGCAATATATATATATTGTTAAATCTTGGATTTTTATCAAAATTTTAACTATTATCATTGGACTTTCAAAAGATAGATATAAGATATTAAAAATATATTATAACCAATCTCAAGCCAAATCAAATTCTTTTAATAAACCAATTGAATCTCAAACCCTACTAAAGAAATATACCCAATAATATTTGTCTAACTGCACACTACCATCAAATATTAGGCCACACTAAGAGCATCCACAGTGGAGCTGCTAACGATGATGTTAGTGTCAGTTGTTAAGTTTTAGTGACCGGCCGGACCTTCGGCCGGTTGACCGGTCAACGGAATTTTTTTTTTTTTTTTGGACTTGAAATTTAATTTTGAGCTTCAAAATTTTTGATTAAACTAAATTATTTATTTATTTTATTTATTATATACACATATGTATATATATATTTAACACATGCCTTAACACACTCCTTAACACATTTATTGCACCACCACTTACTCTCTAAAATTAACAAACTCTTAACACATCTTAACAAACATTTTTAGACCTTACTTTTATTATTTTTTGTCATATAACACACCTTAATACATTTTTTTAGCCATCCCATTATGGACGCCCTAATATACCCAACCTACATTGACTTAAGGTGCTGTTGAAGCAACACGTGACTTTGCTACGAGAGCATTGATTAACTTTTGGGGTACTTATGTGTAGGTCCTATTAACTAGACTTATTTACCTACAGGTCCTAACTAATAAATTTAACACTATAAAAATAAGAGATTGATAAATTTATCACTATAAATTTATTCATAAAAACAAAGAGACTGATAAATTTATCACTATAAATTTATTCATAAAAATAAAAGACTGATAAATTTATCTTTATCACTTAATAAATTTATCAACAGGACTTAATGGGTAATAAGTCTCAAAAGTTGGACCTATTGGTAGTTTGCCCTTAACTTTTCAAGATGGCTAGTTTTCTGGTTTATTTATTTATTTATTTATTTTTAATTAATCAATTAATTTATTTTTTTGGATCTTGATAGAGGGAGCAAAGTTTCTCTTTAGTCCATTAGACTTGCACCTTCAATTCAGCTGGTAGGATTCATTATGAGTCTTACTTTGATATCTATTATATTTTTAAGTTTTAATGTGTAAATTATTCATAAAAAAAATTAAATTAATCTGATAATCATAACCATATGACTTTATCATCTTTAACTTCATAAAAATGAACGGTTTATTTTTAAAATTATATGTACTATCTATTTGTATGAAGACAAAGACAATAAAGTTATATAACTATAATTATCAAATTAATCTAATTTTTTCATATATTACCTATAAAATGAACAAAATGCATAATTAAAACTCATGATGGGCCCAATTGAAGAAGGGTTGAGTTGGGAGAGAGGTGGCACAACTTAGGATCCCAAATTTTCGAAGATTTCGAACCTGAAGCCTCAGTTGGATGTTCCACATAGGGCATCAAAAAAACTTTTGGCCTGCAGTCGGGTCTCAAGATGGGCCGGGTTGGAGCCTCCGTTAGGGGTGGGGTGGAGTTGGGCTTCGGCTAAAACTCTTGCTTGGGCCTACATATCTTGTTTTCATGAAGTGAGTGACTTGTTCTTAATATTACAAACGAATCAAGCTGAGCCGAAGTTTAATATGTTTGGCCTTATTTATAAAGATTTTAATGAACTCAAATTCGAGTTCGAATTCAATAAAAATTTAACGAACCGAGTTCGAGTCGAGTTGGCTTAGGCTTAACTCGAACTCAAACCTGTTTATGAGCCTTAACAAGTAAAAAACTTTATAAATTCATACTTGCATATGAGACTAAACTTATAATTAAAATTTTGATTTTGATTTTACAATTATATATACAATATATATAAACATTCAAAAAAAAAATAATATTTTACCAAAATAATAATATCTACTATCACTATTATATAAATGTATTATCTATAGTTAACTATTATTTACATTTATATAGTTTAAATATATAAATAACATATTTATCTTATTTTTTATAATTATTTTTATATTATTTAATATATAAATAATAAATATTAAACGAGCCGAGTTTTAGAATATTTAGACTTGTTTATTAAAAGTTTAATGAGCTTAAGTTTGAATGCAAAAAAAAAATTAACGAACCAAGTCGAATAAGCTCTTACCGAGACAAATTCAAACCTATTTACGAATAGCTCTATTTATTTACAGCCGAATTTTCTTAATCCTATCTTCTTATCTTAACAAAGCAATGAATCGATCATTCATTGCATATATATCAACAATAATTAATCAATGTGACAATGAGTGTTTGGAAAACCTTGCTTTCAGAAAATGAAAGATAAAAGACTAATGTGAGAGATTCCAAATGTTCTATTAAAATTTCTATCAAATGTCTGGCATGGGTGGCGGACATGTGGGTTTCACACTCATATAAGATATTTGATAAAAATTTTGATAGAACTTTTGGAGTTTCAACATTTTTGAAGATAAAAAGCAAAGAAAGTGTTATGTAAAAATATATATATATATATTTTAAAAAATTACAAATTGACGTGGACTAATAGTATTTGAAATGGGTCTATTGAAAATGATAAGAATAATTGAACTGCAATATTAATTTATAAGTTAAACTAGCAATTGATCCGTACAATACACGTATTATTTTTTAAAAAAATATTTGATGGTACAATATATGTTATAAAATAATAATTTTAATTATTTATTTTGATAATATTGTCACTATCATTCCATACAATTGTTACTCGAATACTTATATATATATATTAATTTTAGTTAAATTATTTGTATATTTTGATAATTTTAGTTCTATCGTATTATAAAAATATAATTATCATATAATAATTTTATATGATATAAATTAAATTATAAAATAGTAAAATAAATATTCATTTTGATATTAAAAATAATGGTTAAATTAGAAAAAGAATTAGTAACGTAAAATTAAAAGTAATTCTAGCTATCTAATTTTTTTTTTATATTCATTTGGAAAAGAAAAATACACAGAAATAGAAATTATATAAAGTCTATTAAAAAAATTAAATATAAACATGTTATAGTTGGATTATTATATAATAATTTTATATGATATATATATATATATTAAATTATAAGATTGTAAACTGAACACTCTTAATTAAATTAAAATATCAATTATATAAAAGAAATTCAACAACGACTAATAAAAAAGAATCACATAAGATCTAAACCCAAAAAGAAAAAATAATAAAAATATCCAAACGATAAATACATCTCAATGTATAAAGTGATTAATCATCTGTAATATGATGTTAAAATATAAAAGAATTTACTGTTTAACAATTAAAAAAGTAACTTAAATAGTAAATCCAAACTTTAGAGGTTCCTCAAAAATATCATTGTTGTGCAGATTTTTTCTCTTGCAAGTTGTGATTATATAAAATAATGTAAGAAATGAAATATAATTTTATATATAGAATCACTAAAAAATTTAAACGACAAATCCATAACATAGAATTAGTATTGGGTATAAAATAATGCAACTTGAAATAAGAAAAAAAAAAAAAAGAAAGAAAAAAGAAAGAGGCAATTTAACATTAAAAAAAAAAATCTTAATACTTTTGAAAGAATTAAGAAGAAAAACGTAAAACGTAAAATTGGTATTGAATTTGTGAATTATTTCAATTTACAATAAAAAAATATATGGAAAATAAATTTTTGTCAAATAGAGTTTATATAAAATAAGTAAAATTAGTATAATTTAAATTAAGTGTGAATTTGTGTAGAGTTCTATTTTTAATTAAGAAAACACATATTAATATGGTTTTTTTAGAAAAAAAATAAGCTCTTATATTGTGTTATTAAGAATGAAAAAAAAAATATATTTTTAATAATATATATGATGATTTGTAAAATAAAAAATAAAAAATTTATTTGTGTAAACAAAATTCTAAAATAGTGCCGTGCAATTGTGTATAAAATATTGGATGAATGATGTCACCATTGCTTCAATTGTAGTGCCTGTCTTTTCTGTCTCTTTCTAAGCTTTATTATTGAAAAGGGTGGGGTTATCTTTTCTATCACGGAGATGAGGGTGTTGTTTGAGTCGGTTAACCTTATCATTTAAATTATTGATTTTGTTAGGTCTTATATGTATATTATTTATAAAAAATAAATTTAGATTGATTTGATATTTGTAATGTAACCCATTCATCTTATCATATTTGTACGAAAAAAATAAATAATTTATTTTTAAAAATACATTGATTGTTAATTTTTTTGAAGACAAATTTAATAAAATGAAGGTGTTATGAATATTGGATCGACTTAATTTTTTTTTACAAATGATATACACACAGGACTTGATAAATTAAATAATTTAGATTATTAAAACTAAACATGTGATGGGTCTCACAAGCCTAAAACCCTTTCTTGAAAAGGTATGTTAGATGGATATTTCAGTATTAAAAATGAAATATTTGTGACGGTCACAAATTGTCGCAAAAAGTGCAACAACCGTTGCAAAAGACTTTTGTGACGACTTAGCAATGAAAATGTGGGTGGGGGAAAAAGTTTTTGCAACGAAAACTAACCATCACAATTTACGTAGAAAATTTGTGCACATAACATTTCACATGAGAGTGGGTCTCAGGTGGATCCTACATGTGTGTGACTCACCTCACCCTCGTGTGAGAGCTTTTATACATATGGTATTGTTCTATTTTTAATGAGACTACTTAAGATTAAATTTAATAAAAATATTAAGAGATCAAGCAATTGCATATTCATTATTTCTCTCATATTATAATGATTGAATTACTCATTATGTACTATTTCTTGTAGTAATTGTTGATCTAAAATTGTCTAGTTTGATATAATTATTCTCATTATCTAATTAATCTCTTACTAATTGATTTTGTTTTAAATTTTTTTGTACAATTAGTAAAAGTGAGTAACGAAAGGGAAGCAGCATCATCCTTCAATAAAACTTGAATCCAAACATCATTAGGGTTACAAATGAGTTGTGTCGAGTCAAGTACTAAGTTGCTCAAACTTAATTTAATAATTTAATGAATATAAAATTGTGTTTAAAATTATCTTATTTATATAATAAGTCGATATCAAATAAATTTTTAATAAGTTAAATATGAATCAACCTCAAATAACTCGCTTCATTTAATAATCCTAGACATCACGTCCGGTAAAGCAGCATCTCAACCCTTAATCTCAAAGAAGTGGATGTAATTTGCATCATTCTTGTACGTTTATTTATTTATTTTAAACCCACTAAAGAAATAAAATAAAATAACCAAGCAGTCCACTGAATCGATTGGGCTAAAATTGAAAATTCAGCCCAGCCTGATTGACTAAATCTAGACCAATGCGTGCTCTAATAGAGCCCAAGCCGTTCTAATTATAGTTCAACTTTCAGTACGTTTAATTTCTTAATATTTCTTAATATTTTTTTATTAAATTATTTATAATTATAATTTATTCTCAATATATTCTATATATTTTTTTTATAAATTACCTCTCAAACATATATCTAAATAATAAATAAATCAAAAACCCTAAATCATCAATTCTCAAGCATCTCTATAATAACTTATAGCTTATTACTTGTTAGAGCTTTTGGTTAATGACTTCAATTATGCATTTATTTCTAACGTTTCTTAGAATGTAATTAAACCCACCCATGAACGGGCTAGAATTGTAAATAGTTTTAATAGTTAATAAATTTTAGAAAAATGCTTCGGACCCCCACTGGGGGTCGACCCCCAGTGAGGTGGCGCGCCGTGATTAGGTAAAAAAAAAACTGTTTTATTTATTTATTTATTTATTTTTTGAGTTTCAGCCAGTGGGGGTGCGACACCTCACTGGGGGTGCGACCCCCACTGGGGGTCTACAGCAAGGTTGTAAATTTTATCTTTTTCTCAAAAAACAAAAAAATAAAATAAAATTAAGTTCCACAATAGCAAGCAACAATCAATATGGTGATGATTTTCGGTAATGATCTAAAACTTCAAATGGAGTGAGACGAGAACTGGATTGCTTATTATTCCAGTAATGATCAAAAAAATATTTTTTGTTATTATTTGATTTTATTCAAAGTTTTTTTTTTAATTATTTACAAGTAACAATACAATATGAACAATGTTTTTTTTTTTTTTTTTTTGACCAGAAATTCGCAAGGTTGGGCCTATTTATGACCCGATCCTACAAGTCAACCTGAGCAAGATGTCGAGGAATCCACCCCTCATCCCTCAATTTCAGTCAAGGACTATAAGAAGGTTGATATAGATTTTGAACCCGGGACTTTTGGTCACGCAGGCCATTGCCTTACCAACTCATCCAATCCTTGGGGTTAATATGAAAAATGTTGTTATTGATAATAGTGAGTTTTTGTGTGGTGGATTGAAGTTTTGAAGTGAGAAGGAAGATAGAGAGAAAATAATTGAAATTTGGAAAAGAAAATGAAGAGACCATAAGGGGGGGGAAAAAAATATTTTAGAATTTAATGTGTATTATCCTTATTAAAATTTTACATTAGGTATAATAGGAATTAAAATTTAAAAAAATTTAATTTGATGTACTAAATTACTATTTCGGTATAAATAGAATAACCCAATCAAATTGTACAAAATTCAATTGTAACGTGGGCTAGGCTTTTATAACAATGATTGAAGCCCAACCAAGTTCGACCCACAAAATATACATATGCAATCTATACATACATACATACATACATACATACATATACATATACATACTATACTATATATTAAAGCAAATGTAGTAACTCATCAAAAACTTCTAAAGTTTTAATTCTACCTTCTCATTCAAAGTTAGCTTTCTCTTTCCTAGCTCTCCAGCCTCATTTGCCCTTTTTCTAATTTCTAATTATTTATTACATAAATAAATAAATAAAACTATGGAAGATAAATAAAAATATTTTTTATCCAATCTATTATATAAGATAATATTGATTTTTAATAATATCCTTTAAAAATCAAATAATTGATTAACTATTAAAATAAAAACAAACAAACAAAAATTATCTTAAAGGATTGAATATTCAAATTTTAAATGATAAAATTTATTCTAGATAAAACAAAATCAGATAATTATCATTTTAATATATCAGATAAATATTAACTTCTTTATGTATATATATATATAATGTGTCATCTTAATTTATGTCTTTCCACCACTACAAAAAAATTAAGGTTTTAGAAACCAAAATTTAGAGACAAAATTATTTTTTAAGGATCAAATAATTTTATTGTGAAAAGTGTTGTTATTATATTTTTAGCAACAAAAATTGGACATTATTGATGAATTATTATCGTTTTGGGACCAAATTTTTTGTCTAAAAAAATAAACTATTCTGAGACCAAATTATTTTGTCCCTAAAAATCTATTTATTAGTGACATTTTTAAAACTTTGTTGCTAAATGTCTTATTTTTTACTTTTCGGGACGATCTTTTAGCAACTATCTTTATGACGATAGAAATTAGTCTTTAAATGTCTTTTGCAACAAAATTTTCACTTTCAGAGACCAAAATATTTGCCTCTAAAACTCTTATATGTTGTAGTGCATCCAAACTTTCCACAGATATATATCAACTCGAGAAAAAATAAAAATTGTAAAATTTTCAAACTTTGGTGTATCTCTCAACCAAAACTTTCTTCTTCACCTTACAATTAATTTATAACTCCATCACATGTTTTCATTTATTGCAGTTAATATATTTACATTGATGCTCAATAAAATTCCATTAGAATATGTGATCTGTTTATTAATTTAGAGTAATTAAATTTAATATGTTTACAGTGATGCTCAATCAAACGCTATTAGAGTATATGATTTGCTTAATAAAACTTTGTTAGAGTGTATGATTTGTTTATAGGTGTAGAGTAATTTAATATTTTTATAGTGGTATTATTTTCACATTTCATTTTTATTTTGTTAGTTCATTGAAGGTGCACTCAAAGAAAGAAATGTTATTCATATACTTTTAATGAAAAATTGTATTCATACAAAAGAGTATTATAAGTATGTAAAATTAATTTGGAACTTAGTTTAGGGTTAAAATTTGGAATAGCATTAATAAGAGTTTTGCAGAAAATTGATATCTATATATTAGTACTTAGAATTTGATCTAGAGTTAGTTCTTCACATTACAATTTGAATCATATATATATATACTAAATAAAATTATGAATACATTTTTTGAACATTGAAAATTAGCTCACCAAGTATGTAATTAAGGCCTCCTGTGCCAAAGATTTTTAAAGTAATTTTTTTAAAAAAAATTTAAAAAAAAAAACCCCCATTTTGTCATTTTTCAAATATCAAAATGTAAATTTAAAAAAAAAAAAACTTATTTCACAAAACAAGCTAAAAAGTGAGATTTTTAAAAATCATCACAGTTTAGTCCCACCCAAAAAGAAAATCTTATCCTTTTTACTCCCTAACTTAATTCATCATGTTGAAATTTTTTCAAAATCTATCTTAAAAAAAAAGAAAAAAAGAAAAAAAAGTGGTTACTCTAAGTTACACAAAATCAAAATAAAAAATAAAAATTTCATTCAGTTTCTTTCTTTTTTAAAAAAAAAAATCATTAAAAATGAAAAATAGTAAAAGAAAAAAAAAGTCTTCCTAAATGAGAGTTATAAAAAAATAAAAAAAAATGGTTAGGAAAACTAACAAAATTACTAAACAATATGACTTATTTCACTATTAAAAAACAAAAAAACAAAAAAACAAAAAAACAAAAAAACAAAAAAAAACAAAAACAAAAAATGCAATATTCTATACCTTTAAAAAAATAAAAAAAATAAAATGAGATTATCCTATAAATGAATTTTTTTTTTTATTTTAACAAAGACTGTTTTTAGAGTTTTAAGGTCTCAAACTACAAAAAAATTAAAAAAAATCTATTGTTTATGCCAATCAATCCTAAATATTTGTAACTTAAAATTTTCATAATAGAAATCCTTACAAATAATTTAAAAAGAAATGTCTTACACAATTATTTTGTTATTTATAAAGTTCTTAAATTCTATTAATTTTAAAATTTCATTTAATTGAGCTCTCTTTTAAATAATATTTTTAATTTTTAAATAGCATGAACGCATTTCATAAAATTATTTGTACTTTTTATTTTATTTTGAGTAAATTGCACATATTATTTATACATTTTAAAGGAAAAAATATTGAATGTATGGGTCAGGGAGAGAAAACTAATAAACCAAATTATTTATTATTATATTTTCAATATATATATATATATGATTAACGACTAAATTTGTTTGGGTGGGGAGAGGAAGTAATTAATATACAACTCATAAATTTATATTTAATTTTTTACTTATGAGCAGTAAAATGAAAAAAAAAAAATATTGAATGTAAATAATATGTATCTTATTAAAAAAATAATATATTATTTTATCTTATACATAGCACGAGTTATATGCTAATATATTCATATGTATATGTACTAGTGTTCCACCCATACTATGCATGCATAGTGTTTGTAATTATTTATATATATGTAAATTGTGATTTTTAAATGTCTTTTTTTTTTTCACATAGAAAAAAAAATATAACAAATGCAGTATATCTTCAATCAATTATTTTATGTTTGTTTTTATTCAAAATTTAAAAATAATATATGGACAAAATTTATAACTAAATTAAGAAAAATTTATTCCTAACGATATATTTTTTTTATTTCTATATAAATACTTAAAAAAATAAACTTAAAAAATGTAGTCAATATAAATATTATACATTAAGTGAAAAATGTGGTTAGCAATTATGCTTCAATAAATTTACTATAGTTTTAATTTCAAATTTAATATATATATATATATATTAAAAGCATTTTATTCAGCTAATACCAAATAGAAATTTTTTAGCAAAAATGAAAGTTATAAAATTTTGTTACAAATTTCAAATGTCTATTGTTAAACATCCTATTCTACTTGTTTATTTGTTTGCTTGCTTGCTTTGAGAGTTTTGATATTTGATCTTTGCTCCACATTCATCTTATTGTTTTATTTGTTTTTCTTCTTGTTGCTTGATTTTTGCATGATTCTTCTTTCATAATGCATCTTCGAGTGTATTTGTGAAAACATAATACACTTAAAATGCACAAAATTACAATATATAGAAAAAAAAGTAACTAATTGTCCAAAACTAAAACTACTTTAAGAAAAAATAAAAAATAAAAACAAAAATGAAATTATTTCAAATGGAAAATGATTTATTTATTTATCAATTAATTTTTTAAAATAAACTTTTAAAGAAAACAAAAAAAAAACTATATAATAAAAAAAATACAAAAACTAAACATAAAATATAATAAAAAAATAAATGAATTATTGGATTTTCAAGAAGTGAGACACAAACAAATAAATGTAAAATCTTCTCTATTCATATACTTTTTGTGTATGTTTTTTTGTATTTCTAATCATGAGAATGACATCGAAATAATTTGCACTTCTTGTATTAAGTTCATCTAATAGCTTCAGTAAATACAGATGTAATAAATTTCATAACACAAAATATAAACAATTGTGAGAGAGAGTATTTTAAAAAAAAAATTAAAGCAACATTCAATGATGATGTAGAAGCACACCCGGCGTTTTAATTGGAGGTAAAACTAGATAAATCGCTATAGAAGAGAAAGACAGCATTTATTTTTCATCACAACAATTACATAATTCAATATATAATTTTAATGTCTCTCACCCTTCCATACGTTCAATTCTCTCTTAATATTAGAATGAATGCATGAACAAAAAAAAAAAGAAACATTTGAGAAGACAAAGAGATGTGGTCTGAGACCGTTCAATTGCTGAATTCTATTAATTAATGGTTATTAGGCTTCAATGGTCAAACTTCTAATATTTGTTAGCTATTAAAGTAGAGTTCTTTGGCTTCATCTATATTTACTTAATAATTTGAGAGTAGACACGTGTCAAGCCTTTACACAAATATTTGGTACATTTTTTTAGCATTATTAATGAAATGCACAGTGTAATTTTTTTTTTCTCTCTTTTTTTTTTTCCCGCAATTGAAACCTGTTATTTTTTTAATAAGCATATATATTTGTTTTAGATGTTTTTTAATATACAAATTATTTCTTAAAGTGTACTTTTTTCTCCTTTTTTTCTGCAATTGCAACATGTTATTTTTTAATAAGAATTTAAATTTGTTTTAGATATCTTCTTAATATAGAAATTATTGTTTTTTTTTTTATAGATTTTAATGAAATGCACAGTGTGATTATTTATTTATTTATTTTAATTGCAACATGTTATTTTTTTAATATAGATTTTTTTTTTTTATAGATTTTAATGAAATGTATAGTGTAATTTTTTTTCTCTCTTTTTTTTTTTTTGCAATTTCAACTTGTTATTTTTTTAATAAAAACTTATATTAATTTTAGATATTTTTTTAATATACGAATTATTTTTTATAGTGTAATGTTTTTTTTTCTTTTTTTTTTCACAATTGCAACATGTTATTTTTTAATAAGAATTTATATTTATTTTAGATTTTTTTTTACTATAAAAATAATTTAACAATCCCATCACTAACCATAGTGTATGGGAGAAATTGAAAATGGTGCGGTAGTAGGTATGGGAGAAGTAAAAAAGGCTTGTGGGTTAAGAGAAATCAATAAATGTTGAGGTTTTTTTTATTCAAATTATTTTTTTTTAATTTTTTTATAAAAATAATTTAACAATCCCATCACTAACCATAGCGTATTGGAGAAATTGAAAATGGTGCGATAGTAGGTATGAGAGAAGTAAAAAAAGTTTGTGGGCTGGGAGAAGTCAATAAATGTTAAGGTTTTTTTTAAATCAAAAAGTTAAAAAATTAGGATTGGGATATTAACTCTCACAAAGTTTGTGGGTTAGAAATCTCATTTTCCTTATATAATATATAGATATAGATAAATAGATATAGATATGTATTTTAAGTATTATGTTTTATATTTTTTAATTTTATTTTTTATGAAACAAAATTTTTATTACTAGTGTTGCAAAGAAAATTTTACGTAGAGCTTGGTTCTCTTTTGGAATTATGATTCTCACAAAAAAATTTCAAAACTCTTTTCAAAACTTATAAGTAAACACACAACTCAAATACATATCAAACTCAATTCAAAAACTATTTTCAAAACTCATAACTAAATACACAATTTAAAACTCAATTCAAAATTCTTTTTAAAACTCAAAACCAAACTCTTTTCAAAACTCTATTTTAAAAATAAAATAAATTTAATTTATTTTTTAAAATCATGATTTGAGTGTGGAGTCATATTTTGAGTTGCATTTTAAAAAAAGAAAATTTATTTGGTTATAAGTTTTGAAAAAAAAAATTGAGTTGTATTTTGTAATTTTTTAGATTTATTTTTTTAGAATAAATATTTTATAAAAAATATTTATTTATTTATTTTAATGTGCATTGTATTTCATATATTTATGTGGGGTATTTTTTTTTAATATTTTAAATATTTAAAAATTTATAAAATTTTATTTTAATTATATAATATTAATTTTATTATTTTTATTTTAAATATTTTATTCAAGGTTTTAAAAAGCGGCCGCAACCATTACGTAACGCCGTTATGTAACGGTTTTGGCAGTTACCGCCACCCGTTACGGCCGTTTTTGCAATGTGATTGAGATTCACAGGTGTGTCAGCCGTAGCGGCAGCCGTAGCGGTGCCGTAACAGCAGTAACGACCTGTTACGCACCGTTATGTAACGGTTCCAAACTGTTTCTTTCGAAAAAACATACAAAAAAAAGCTGAAAATGGGAGAAGAGGGATAGAGAGAAGAGGGAAGATAAAGAGAGAAAATGGAGAAACAAGAGATAGAGAGAGAGAAGAGGAAAAATGAAGAACATGTTATTAATTTATTGAAATTGTAAGACTTATGCTATTTTATTCAGTTGCTATCACTAAACCATTTTGTTTGTGTGTGTCTATCTATATATTGTTTGAAAATAATAATAATAGTAAGTGTGATCATTATCTATTTGGCTTGGTTAAAATATGTATATATATATATTTAAGCTCTTATTTATTCTCTTACTTTTGTTATTGTTTATCTTATATATAATAGTTAGTGATTGATTTTTTGTATAATATAAAGTCATTAATTATTAAAATAAAATGTAAAAAACTCAATTTATAGTGATTTAAAAATATGAAATATATTGAATCATACTTAAAAATTTACAAAAATTGATTAATATTTATTTTTAACTCAATAAATATGATCATGGAAAAAAAATATGGTATCGGTAAATTTTTTTCAAATTGTGCGAAAAATAAAAAAATTCACGGTTCCGGTTACGCAACCGTTATACTACGGCCTTTACACTCCGCAACCGCAACCGCGTCACAGCCACCGTTACGGCGACCGCAACCGCTTTTCAGAACCTTGATTTTATTTTATTTTATAAATATATTTTTAAATATTTTATTTTTTTAGTTATGTGTTTTGTTATGATTTGAGTGTAGAGTTCTGAGTTATGTGTTTAGTTCTGAGTTTTGAAAATAGTTTTTAAATAGAGTTTTGAATTTTGTGTTTAGTTACGATTTAAGTGCGGAGTTGTGTTTTGAATTAAAAATATTAAAAAAATTAAAATATTTACAAAATAAAATAAAATATTTAAAATAAAAATTATAAATTTAAGATATAAAATTAAAATTTTCTTAAATACTTTTAAATATTAAAAAAATAAATTCAAAAAATTTCAAAATACAACTCAAAATTCAAAAACTCAAAACTCAAAATATAACTCAAAACTCTTTTTAAAATTTAAAAATTAAAAAATATTTTCAAAACTCATAACAAAACAAATTTTTTTTTTTTCAAAACTCAACTCAACTCTATTCTTAAATCACAATTTCATACTTAAATTATAATTTTAAAACTAAACCAAACAGAACCTTTTTAAATTTGAACTCAAGCAATTAATTTTTTATATTTTTATATTTTTTATTTTTAAAAAATCTGAAAAGTATTTGAGCTATATGAGTGGGCTCAAGAATGTAAGTGAGTGGTCCTGGTTAAGGCCAGGTTGGAGTTGAGGCAATTACTCATTTTGTTGTTATATTGAGTAAGTTCGACTTATGTTCACCTTTATTTATTACCATCCTAATGAGGGATTAATTTAGTGGGCTCTCCAATTCTAGAACTAGAAATAAAAAAATTAATGAATGAAACACTTCTTCGTTAAGAGTGATATTTGAATTTGAGATTTATTGCTGTAAATGTAACTTTCCTTCCCCAAAATCAATAACTTTAATCTCAAATATTGAACACCTTTTAATAATATAGGGTATAGTAAAAATTTTACAATTTATAAACAATAAGGAGTGTAAATTTGACCTGGCCCATTTGAGCCCAAGCTTGGGCCGGTCCATGTTGGGTCTCACAAGCTCTTGCCAAAATTCGAGTCAGCCCCACGTACCGGAAAATTAAGCTCAGACCTAGGGGGTATTCGGGTCTCGGGCAGGGTCGGTGGGCAGGGCTTGAACATTTTTTTATATTTTTTTATCAAAATTTTATTTTTCCCACAAAAAATGACATTGAGCCTCGAGTCGAGTTTTGAGCGGGCCTGCAGCCGGACTGGGTTTCAAAATGATGGCCCAAGCCTAGGCTTAGGGTCCCGAGTTGGGCTCGGTTCTAATCGGGTCTATTCGGGCCGGCCATAGGAGTGTAAAAATGGCCCACAGCTCGTGGGCGCCCAGGAATGAGCCCAGCCCGCCTGAGGCCCAGTGTGTTTTTTAGTAGAAAATAATAAAATTTTGGTAGAAAAAATAAATAAAAAAAACAAAAAAATTTGTTCAGGTCTACCCCAAGTCCGAACCCAAGCCCAGGCCCAACGGCCCGCCCCTGAGGCCCGGCCCACCGGCCTGCCCAAGGCCCGAATACCCTTTGAGCCTGGGCCTAATTTTCTAGCTCGTGGGCTGGCTCGAATTTTGGCAGAGTCTACGAGGCCCGACATGAGCCTGGCCAAATTTATACCCCTAGGCCCATCTCAAGCTGCAGGCGAGCTTTAGGCCGCCCACGGGCTGCAGAGTATTTTTACACTATACATTTTTGCAAAAGAAGGTACATTTTTAAGAAAAAACCATGAATAAGCAATTACAAGAGAGTAGTAGCTTTATTTGGGAAGAATTTTATAGCTTAACTTTTTTAATTTGACTAAAAAGTTTTGTTTGTGGTGAATTCTTTATTTATTTATTTATTATTATTATTATTATTATTTTGTAATTTTGTGAGAGAAAAAGTGACATTGGGTATATCTAGAAGGTCTGTTAAAAAATTCCGTAATGTACTTTTTTTCAATATAGGACTCTAATGTAACACTTTGACAAATAAAATTTTTTTAGTGTACTTTTCTCAAATATAACACTTCAATATGACATGTATGATATAACATTGGGTACATCTAGAAAGTTAGCTAAAAAACTCTTGGCAAGGGCTCATTGGGCTCATGAGTCACAAAAGACAAAATAGGCTCATGAGCCACAACAGACAAAACATCACATCCAACCCCATAATCATTACACTCTTCTCTCACAAAAAAAGTAAAAAAAGCCAAAAAGCCAAGAGCCCTTCCCAAACCAAGTTTTTGAGCCTAGACTCATATAGCCAAAAAAGCCAAAAATCCAAAGAGCCAGCCCACTTCCCAAACGGAATGTACTTTTTTAAAATATAATACTTTAACAAACAAATACTTTTTAATGTACTTTTCACAAATATAATACTTTAAAAAAATTTCTTAATATATATATATTTTTTCAAATATAAAACAATAACAATTAAAGAGATTATAATGGTAAATAATAAGTCATTACACCACTAAAATGACTAAATAAATCATAAAAAAATTATGAAAATATATGGATGATAAGTCTAACATATGAAGTTCAATCTCCCAAACAAGAAAGCAGGGCTCCTATTTCCATTAAAATGAGCATTTGGTTCATTCGATTCAACTGCAAATAACAGAAGCAAAATAAAGCAGTCCCATTCACATACATACAGAGAACAAAGAAGGACACGCACACACACACACGAAGAAGGAGTAGAAAGCGGGTCGGGTCCCAACCTGAGATCGAATGACGGATCCGAATATGGAGCTTTTGCAGGAATCGGGTTGGGAGGAATTGAGGAAGGAGGCTCGCAAGATCGAGGGTGATCTCGATGTCAAGCTCTCCTCTTACGCCAAGCTCGGCGCTAGGTTTACCCAAGGCGGTCAGCTCTCTCTCTCTCTCTCTCTCTCTCTCTCTCTCTATATATATATATATATACACGCACGCATATGAATCGATACATGTATGTATGCAGTCTTAGATCTAGCTCTGTTATACAATTTAAGTTACTAAACCTATAATTGAAATTGCAATTGTCAATTTTCTATTAGCATTTTTTTGATGCGTACAGATCATAGTGAATTGTGGAATCCGAATTCCTGTTCTTACAGTTTTATGATTGAAGTTCTTGTGTTTATGTTTCTATTTTGTATTGTAAAATTATTTCCCCCCAGTTTTTTGTGTTCTTTTAAAATAATTTGCATTAAATTCAGTTACTATAAAAGAGCATTTTTTTTTCCCTTCTAATTTGCATTATATGGGTCATCAGAGAGGTATTTTGCCTAACAAAAGTGTATATATATATATAAATACATTCTGTATTTGGTCTAACCACTTTTGTCATGTCAACAACACTCTCTGCTCTGCTAAATAAGTTTATCTAGCCTCCAAGGCTATCCAAATGCAGCTAGCTAGCCAAGAAGAGGATGAGGCAAAATGGGTACTCTGCTGCCTATTGTGTTAGACCGCCATTATGTAACCAGGCTAGACAAAATGCTTAAAATGTTCTAGTTGGAGATGCTTTCAAAGGTTCATTGGAGAGTGACAAAGCATGTTACTTTTTGAAGAATGACAAAGCATGTCAAAGTACATAACTCGGAAAGTCCTCCATATCAGATGAATTATTCTAATGATATATTGGAGGTGAGCGTGTGACCATAACTAACTCTCTAAGGGCCAAGATTATCGCCGTTTTTAGAAAAGTCGTTAGGTTTTGTTAAAATATGGTTAAGCCATTGAATAGTCTTTTGATTCTAGTAAGTTCAATCGACACCATCATGTGAGGTGAGTAATTAGGTGTAGGGGTGGTCGCGGATCCGGTTGAGTCAGGTGGAATTTCATCCGTCATCCGTCCAAAATTAGGTGGATTGAAAAAAATCAATCCGCATCTGTCCACCGGTTTGGTGGATGCGGATTGAACGGGCCGTGCGGGTTGGCGGATGGATGCGATTGGTTTGACGGTTTGGACTTTTCAAATTTTGGACATTTTTTTGAATTATAATTTTTAACTTTTACAATATCCAATAACTCTGCAACAAAAAAATTATTTGTCTATAACGCATGCATATTTTTAAGGTGGTGTTTTTCATTTTCACTAAAATATATATTTTATTATTTCTACTTTATATTGTTACTTGTTAGTAGTTTTTTCCTTTTTTAAACTTCATCTACGGGTGTATTGGGTTCATGCGGATGCGAGATGGTTGATTTGCCATCCGAACCATATCCGCAAATTTTGAAATATTTCATCCACATCCGTTTGCCGAAAGACACGCACCCGCCCAAAATTAATCGAGTTGGATCGGTTATGTCGGATTGGACGGATCCATGATCATCCCTACTTAGGTGAGAGTCATTCACCATTGAGTGATTTGGGTGCCAGAGTACTTGCTTGGTGTGGTCAAAATGGGTGATTTGCCATTTGGTGAATACTTCTTAGGCTAATTTGTTTGGTACTGATGAGAGTTGTTCAAGGCATGTGGTAGTTATGTTGGAACTTTGAGTGATCGGCAAAACACTTCTTGAGTTGCACACCACACCATAATATTATGGATCACAGTTCACCAAATCCCAGCAAGGTAAAGAAATTCTGTTCTAGGCTTTTAGCCACTTTTAAAGGAGAAAATAAAATTATTTTGTCCTTAATCTTGTGGACCACACCAGATAAGATCTCATTCAAAAGGGGTTCAAGTGGTGCAATTATCTTCCCGAGTTGAGTGGTTCTGTGAGATCTATCACTTGTCATTCAATGGGCTACATCATCGAACACATGATTGACCAAATTAGATTGGAGTAAGAAAGATGTTTCAAACAAACTCAACCACAACGTCGAGGTGATCAGATCAGGCAATCATTCTTTGCCGACAAAAGGAAGAACAAGTTCAAAACGTTTGCAATGATTACAAAAGTAATTGTAAATTGCATAATTGTCTATAGCATAAGAATCTTCAACAAGTTTGGGTTGAGCACAGAATGAAGTCCTACATTTAAGAATCAGAGATTACGAATCTTGATGCAAGACCCTTCTGCATCGTCTGCCTTTTCCACATTCTATAAACCCATGGGACTCTTCTTTCCGTAGTGATGGACAATTGCTTGGTGGTTTGATCTCAACCATTTATAACATGGCTTAGCCAAACCATGTCATAGATAGTAATATGAATTTGATAACCAGTTTACTTTTAAAAATCGCAAAAAAGAAAAAGGGATTTGATAACCAGTTTTTAAAGTGAGTTTTGTTCATAGATGTAAGCATAATTTTCCTCTTTTTTGAGAAGTTACTAAATTTAAGTGTATGCTTTTTTTATTCAACTCATGGGATCACCTGCTAGAAGGTGATTAGATTTAAATTTGATTTCTGTATTTAACTACTATCAAATTCATATATTCGCTGGAGTAGTTATATTATTATCCAAAGATAAAGTTTATGGTTTATTACCGGGTTTTACAGTTCCTAGGTTTGGATATTGAGTAGTTTTCTTGGTTGTTTGCCTTTCTGATGATCATATATACATGGGTTCAGGTTATGTGGATGGTGGGTCGCCCACTTTCGGGTCCAGCAGGTCATGGAAGTCCACGGAAATGGAAATCCAATCCTTGCTGGAGAAGTTACTAGATATAAATGATGCTATGAGTCGATGTGCTGTATCTGCTGCTCCTACTACTTCAGTCACCCAAAAGCTTGCACGGCACAGAGACATATTTCATGAGTTCACCCAGGTTTCTTTTTATTCTACATAGTAGTAGGATTTTTCTTTTTACTGATGTTTTCTCAGTTTTAAAATTCCTCCCACTGCATTTTCTACTAAGGAATTCTATAAAGCTCTATCTACATGTGGTTCAAGTTGTAAAGTGCCATTTCTGCAGTTATTTATTCAACTTCTTATTCAAATTTTCACTAATAGCTACTTACTCTTAATATGAGATTATCTCACAATACAAGTGCAATTTTTGCATCTATTTGTGTTGCTTTGCGGAAGCAATTAGGAGTGCTTAAGTAGTTTACAAACTTTCATTCATTTCTTTGTCTCTGTTATTACGATGACCATCCCTCACGATTTATAGAATTCTTATATGAACTAATATCTCTGCTAAATTGCTTGGTGTTGGAGATACAAATGTCACAGCCAAATTTCTGAAGAGTTTGATTTCCGTGGAACTAAGAAAAAACAAAACTAAAGAATCATGATGTTTTGTAATCACATTTAATTCCTGAAGAGTTTTTGGATGCAGTTTTTTTTCTGAATATAGAACACCATAAATGCTAATACTACAATACTACAAATCCTCATATTTAGCGGGCACAAAAAAAAAAAAAAAAAAAAAAAAAAACTACATATCCTCATAATCGGAAAGAATTATGTTTGTCTTCTGTGGTGCTGGATTGGTTTGTTGGACTGGAAACTTAAACCTCTAATTAGTTTGGGGTTTATATTAAACAAACCTCAAGGAGAAAGGAAAGAATGTCGAAACTTGTCTGAACTGTGTAGACCTTGCCTAAATTGCAGACAAGTTGGTTAAAAAACTTGATCCTTTATCACACTAGTCCAAAAGCTGTAGCATAGCAGTTGGGCAGTTTTGCTGATTGACCTGCTTTCCACCATTTACGCTGTGTTTGGTTGGGGGATTTGGGGAAGTATTTGGAAAGGAAAAGGAAAATGTATGTGAAATTAGGTGAAATATAAGTATATTTTATTCACATTTCACCTACATTTTTCCTTTCCCTTTCCTAATCCCTTTCCAAATCCCCCAACCAAAATAGCGTTAGAGTTTGGCTTTAAGTGAGTAATAGTTGGACAGTGTTGCAGTCTTGATGTGTGCTGTAATTATGTTTCAGCAGACATTTTAACATTTTCACATATTTGCATTTGCTTTCCGATTTCTTGCAGGGAAGTCTGGTCTAGAAAGTGTTTAAGTTATCTTTTGATGAATTTTGGTGTCAATACGAGCCATTTTCAATTGGTGTTAGTTGTGTTGCCAGTCAGATGCTTCAAGCAGTAAAGACTTTAAACAGTAGCATCAGTAATACTCTTGCATTTCCTGCAATACTCAAAATTGCCATTGTTTGTATTTATTGTTTCACTAAGGAGAACTTATTTGTTTCTTGTTATTTGCTGAACTTGTGCAAGCATGCTGAGCTATAAAAATAATTTTGATCTCTCAAGCTAACCTGCTATATTACTTTCTGGATTTGGAGAGCATAAATCTCTTGTATTATATCTATAATATGCCAGTGGATCAGATGTGTCTTATCTTCCTCATTGTTTAAATTTAACCTCCTTCAACAACTGGAGAGTACATAAAGCATTCAGATTTACACCGGGCTAGTATATTGTGTTGAAAGGAGAAATGAATAATCTAAAGTTCATGCTTGACTCTCTGTTAGCATGAACTATGATGTCTAATGGCCTTTACTTTTGCAAGACCAAAATAGAAGGAGGAGACCCTTCATGGTTAAAAAGGCTACTTTTGTATCTGGTTTGATACATTTTAGTATTTCACATTCATGTTCATACCCAGCCTACGATCTAGTATTGCATTTTTAATTTTTGCTATATTAGTATTTTTCAAGGTAAATTACACTTTGCCTCCTTTTTGTTTGATCATTTTTCCACTTTGGCCCTTAAAATTTATTTTTTCCCACTTTGGCCCTTCAATTTTGAAATTTTTCTCAGTGTACTCCTAAATTTAATTTCTGTTAAAAATTAAACAGAAAATGACACATTGATAGTCACGTGACATAATAAAAATATTTTATTACATAGAACTTATATCTTTGACATAAACTCATCTCAATATAATAATATATATTTTATGTTATATGACAATTATTATGACATTTTTTTGTTTAATTTTGAACAAAAGTTAGTTTTAGGAGTAAATTGGGAAAAGTTTGAAGCATAAAGGGCCGAAGTGGGAAAGTAGCCGAACATTAAGGGGGCAAAGTGTAATTTACCCAATTTTTCCAAAGATTATTTAGCATATCATGAAAGATTATATCTGGTTGTTTTTAGTGTGTTACCTGGCTAGTTCTATATCATTGCATTTTCTTAAAAGGATTGCTAGTTGTGCTTATTGGACAACCCTCTTCTACCGAAGAATTGTAGTTGGCTCCTAAAGCACGGTCATGTGGTGCTCCAAGAGCCTCCACAACCAGTCACAAACGCCCACCCCTGTTAGTGAGCAGGGGTGGCCATATTTGATTGGAGGGTGCTCTTGGATCATCATGAGGCCTTGCTCCAAGAGCACCCAATGATTACACGTGCTTCTGGTTTCTTAGATATGAACCTTCTATTACTGCTATACTAGGCACTGTATCCTCTTTAAAGAGTTGCTTAAGGCCTTGTGACCATTGACTGAATGTCATGTGCTTCTTTTAGGAATTTAGGCGAATAAAAGGAAACATAAACTCAATGAGAGAACATGCGGAGCTTCTAAGTTCTGTCAGAGATGATATCAGTGAGTACAAGGTGAGAAAGATTGAAGTAATAACTTTGTATTTTAGCTTCTTGTCAAAATGAAAATAAAAAATAAAAAATCTATTTTTACTTCTGTTTATTTGTTTCTTAAAGCTAAGATCTATGGTAATGCAGGCCTCTGGAAGTATGTCACCAAGAGTGCAAATACTACGGGAGAGAGCTGCCATACATGGGAGCATATCTCACGTAAGACATCAATGCTTTTTGATAGTACTATCATATGTCACCTATACTAATTACTATATATTGAGCTATAGTTAAGTTTGGTCTCCACTTGGTTTCCACATTTTTAAGTTTCCCTATTATCCTTCTTTGAAAAAAGAATTCAAGAGTTAGTAATGTTTGGGATACTACTTTGGGCTAAAATAGCCATATAGGACAAAATTGACTATTTTAGTCAAATAGGACAAAATGTCACATCCACCCCATAATCATTTTATTTTTTTCTTTCACAAAAGTCAAAAAAAGCCTATTCCAAACGAGGCTTTTTAGCCCCAGGCTAAAATAGCCAAAAAGCTAAAATGCCAAAAAGCCTACCCACTTCCCAAACGAAGGCTTTATCCTTGAAGGACATAATTGCAACTTTACTCCTTCCTATATCTCTCTTCATCACTCTTTGCTACCTCTCTCATGTTTCTCCCTCTCCACCCCAATGTCCATGTTTCCTTTTAAAGAAGAATTCAACAGAGATTAGTTAAAGGATGTAATTGCACATCACACCTGCAGACCTACTACACTTCAACAACATAAAAAAAAAAAAAAGAAGGCAAACATATATTTGTTACTATAGGTTCTAACTCAATATACCATTTTAAATAAAGAGTCAATTATGATGTAGTTTTATTACATATTCTGTGCTGGAACCACTGGATCCTTAAACCATTTTTAAATTGTTTATTTATTTATTCTAGTTACCATATAAATCCAGGCTAGCCAGCCATGTTTGGTTTCAGACAGGGTGCCTAAATCAAATTTGAGTTTAGATTTGTGATGAAACTTTTTGACTAAATTCAAAAACTTGGTTGAACAACGACCAAAATATATTAAGGGCTCATTATTCATCAATATATATATGTATATATATATTAAGGGCTCATTAATGGCTGGGAAAACGCAAAGATTTGATATATTCAGGTTGCCAAACTTGTCAATTTCAACTAATTTGGATTTGGCTAAACAATAAAACAATACACTCTTTATTAAGGAGATAATAAACATGTTTTGACATTAACAATCATACTCTATACCCACCCTCATGTAATGTGGGTTTTGAAGGTATGATATTTTTCCTTGATGGTAATAAAGGTATTTACGCTCACAGAAACTAAGCAATCTTGGTTAATTTTAGGCATGCATATATATGCCTATTCATTTTTAATAGTCTCCCCTATTCATTATTAATAAGTATGATTTGGTTGCATAGCATGTCTGCTTGTTCCTACTGTCATCAAAGCAGTAAATATAAACTGGCATTAAATGTTCTATTATGTAGGCCCCTTCTAAGGATGCCTAACGGAACTATCTTATGCAACTAATCTACTTTGATGGAAACTATCTTATTTGCTAACTTCTCGGCTGTAAGATCTTTTGCTATCTTGCTAGAAGTTTCTTTTGATCTCTATTCCATGGCATTGTTTGGTTAACTGTTATTGCAGATAGATGATGTTATTAGTCAGGCTCAATCAACAAGGGCAGCTTTAGGATCCCAAAGGGCTTTCTTCGGTGATGTTCAGGGGAAAGTGAAGCTATTGAGTGACAAGTTCCCTATCATTCGCAGCCTACTTGGTACTTTCTTGAAGCCATCCGCCCTAATGAGTTTTAGCCGCCTCCGAAATTTCTTTTCACTTATCTTGTTGCTGATCATTGCAGGTTCCATTAGGAGAAAGAAATCGAGAGACACTCTCATCCTCTCTGCTGTTATCGCTGCTTGTACGCTGTTTCTTATTATTTACTGGCTTTCAAAGTAACTAATGATGTGATTTATAGATATAACCAAAAAAAAAAAAAAAAAAAAAAAAAAAGGAAGAAAGATGGCGCCTCTTCTTTTAAGTGATTTTGCATCTGTAATTTGTTAGAACAAATCGAAGCTGGCTGTTTTAAAGCTCGTGGCACGTTTTTGTGGTGCCATTATGCAACAATTTTCTCATTCTGCTAAAATGTAGTCTCTCTCTCTCTCTCTCTCTCTCTCTCTCTCTCACTTGTTGCAACTATTGGTATTGAAATTAGGGAAAACTACACTCGTTACCACTTTAATTATGAGCCGTTGTCACTTTACCCACTTCAACAAAAAATTGTTACGTTTTACCCCCTAATCTTCTGACTAGTTTCAATCTCAATTCTCTTTTTTTTTTTTTTTTTGGGGGGGGGGGGGGGGGGGGGGGGGGGGGACGACATGTAAGCTACTAGTACACGCCAATTTTATGACAAAAATGTTTATATAAGAGTTGGCTTATATGCATATATGTAATATACATATATATATATTCTGATCTGATCATAAAATTGGCAGCATGTGTATGTCTTTTTTCTCACACATTTCTTCATAAGAAAGTGGAACATATATACATATTTCTCACATATATGTAAATAAATAAGCTCTTGAGTGACCAATTTGGCATAGAAATGGTATGAGCAAAGCTCATATTGCGATTTTTTCGTCCTCTTTTATATATATAAAAAATATTAATAGAAAGTTGAGATTGAAAACCAATCAAACGATTAAGAGGGTAAAATATTGCAAATTTTAGTTGAGAGAGGCAAAGTGTATATGTTTATGTGGTGCCATTATGCTAAATGGTTTTTCTCTCTCTCTCTCTCTGACTTGTTTGCAATTGGTATTGAAACTATGGGTGCAATGGTAGTGCATAATTTATCCTGGTGATACATGTGGTTGCTTAAGAGTACTGTTTTTCTTTTTGTTGGGATGTCACATGTTAGGCCTCTGGCACTCTCTATTCAATGTCATGTTGGAGTGGTCCATAGAAGCTTTGCTCTGTGAGGTTGGCCAACATTGTTTTCTTGAAGCTTTGGCACAGTCTCTAGTATGTCTTATCTCCATTTCCAGAAACACAATCTTGACGATAGGATCCAAGATTTCGAGTTGGAGGTTTGCTTCTTGTTAATTGTAGGATTTCTAAGGATTAATTCTCGGTTGTTCAGATACGTGGTAACTGAGGTCCAATGGGACTAGGTTGGGCAGGAGATACTTGGGTTATCAAAGGCTAATTATTTTATTTTGTTTTGTTTGGTGATATTAAGAAAAGGGGGAGGAAGTAATTAAGAAAAATGAAACGCATCGTTTTGTTAATAAGAAAAAAAATTTGAAACAATTTTCTATCTTTTATCCTTCCTCACATTTGAGAAACAAACAAGAGAGTAAATTCTCTCAATGTGTAGAAGTATCATCAAAGAAAAAAAAAGGAAGAAATAATGAAAAATTAAGCACATTATGATAGTTTAGTTTTTTATTTTATTTTTCAGAATAGTTCGTACAAGAAGTAGGATCAAAGAAAAGAAAACAAGAATATATTGACCTGCAAAACTCATTTGTAGCTTATGTTCTTTAAAATCTAAAATTTTATGCTTAAACATTTATTTTAATTTAATGAAAAGTTAATGGATCAAGGAATGTAGAATGTCACTATCAAATCCGATTGCCAAAGTTTTGGTTCGTATGCTCCGGCCTAACAAGGATGGTTCATACTGGAGTGTAATATCTACTATTAATAATATTAGATATTTTAGTCAAATTTTCTCTTTTCTTAATATAATTAATGTAAATATATTTCATATCTAATGTTATGTTTTCCCTACTAGTTCTCAAAAAAAAAAAAAAAAAAAAGAAGGGGGGGGGGGATAAATTACAAATACAACATTGAGATTTGTTTAAAATACGAATTATTCTCAATAATTTAGAAACTTACAAGTAATCCATTGTAATAATTTTTTATTTAATAGAATTAACTGAAAAATAAAATTTCCAATTGCTCCGCTATACAATAATAAAATTAACTGAATTTTGAATTGAATTTTTTTTTGACATTATTAAAAATTATTAATTATCTTGATGATTTTTTAATAAAAGGGACTATTTGTTATAAAATTACAAACTTTAAGAGGGTAAAATGTAATTTCTAAAACTATATAGATTAATTCATATTTTAAATAAATCCCATAAAGTGTGTTTATAATTTATTCTTAACTTAATAGCAACTAATCTCCAGACTGCAGTTCACAACGACGGATCGGCGTGTGCAATTTGAGCCCGTGGCTCATCATGAGGCCCATTTTAAATTGTTTCATCATATAGATCTATGTGCATGGGTCATGCATTAAAAAAAAAGAAAAAAGAAGAATAATCTAAAAATTATTTATCACATTTACCTTTAAAAAATAAATGATTTATTGTTTATATTTTAAACTCATATTTGTATATATGTATTTTTGCATACAAATGTGATGAAATAATTGTATTAACAATTATAGAATCATTTTTTTTTTTTAATGTATGATCCATGCATAGAGCCCTATAAAATGAAATGTTTGAATTATTAAAACCAGGCCAAACTACAGAGTCTAATCCATAATACATCTTTATTGAAGTAGTCAAATTTTAACTAAAAAGTCATTTTTCTATTTTAGCTAATCACTTTTTTAAATATATCCTCTCACAAACTCTCTACTCTTTTTCTATTTTATTTTATTATTTCGTTAATTTTTTATTATTATTATTTTTTTTTGTAAGAATCATATTTTTAAACTAACATTTTCAATAGTTGAACCTGTGATCATATATTTTTAAACCGATACTTTTCTAAAGTGTTTTTTTTTAATGGTCATATTTTCTAATATAATAACACTTCATCCCTATTTTTTATTCACTTCAATATAATTTTTTTTGTTCAACTCATTCTTATTTTATTTTTATTTTTTCAATATGACTTACAATCTTGTATGTATTGTTAAAGAGAAACTATTTCGCTCATACATATGACCATTCAAAATATCCCATTATCCCATTAATAAAAAAGTTTTTTGGTTTATACACTTATCAAATATGTGAACAAAATTAAATCTCAAAAAAATAGTTGTGTAATGCTTGTCTAATAATTTATTATTTAAATATATTTGTGAAGGCCTTGATGGCTAGGTACTTATGGCGGGGATTTGAGGCTCAAACAGATTTGACAACGAAAGGCTAGTTTGATAGAGTATTTATTTAGTGAATTTTCTTGGTAGCATAGTTAAGAGAAGGATTTGATGTGTTTGATATTAGAGGTAAGTTGCTCTCTTTAAAGCTTTTAGCTTATTTACTTTTTGAGCTCAAAAAAAATTTAAAATAAATTCAAAAAGTTAACTTTTTAAAAAATGAATTAGAGGATTTTTATTTTTTTAAATTGCAAATAAAGTGTTGCATAAAAAAGGAAACAAAATAATTTAGGGAAACCACAAAAAAGTATAGATAGAGGAACAGTTCTGAGCAATCCAAAAAAAAAAAAAGGTTAATTACACTAATAGTCCATATAGTTTGGAACTTGTGTTATTTTGGTTCTTGACTTTTCAATTGTGACACATTTGACCTTGAATTTTGAATCTTGTTCGAAATAAGGACAATTGAAAATATTATTAAATTTTTCAAGAATAAGATCGTCAATTTGATAAAATATAAACTAATTTGACAAAAATAAATGTCAAACAAATATTTTTAATTTTTTTAAAATTATTTTTATCCACCAATGATAAAATTATGTAAAATTAATAAAAATTACATGATTAATTTTTTAAAATTAATTTTACATGATTAATTTTATTTTTAGTAGGTAGAAATAATTTTTAGAAATTCAAAAATATTTATTTGACATTTATTTATGTCAAATTAGTTTATATTTTATCAAATTGACAATTTTACCCTTAAAAATCTAATTATGTATTCAATTGTCTTTATTTGGAACAAGATTCAAAATTTAGGGTTAAATGTGTCACAATTAAAAAGTCAGGGATCAAACTGACACAAACCCCAAACTATAGGGACTATTTATGTAATTTACCCAAAAAACAAACAGCTCCAAAACAAGGTTGATAGGGTAGAGCTAGGTTTTATGTTCACAAGTCCTATACTTGAATCGGTTGGACCATGGTTCGGTGTGGTCCACTCAGACAATGAACCTATCTCTTAGGGGCTCCATTTGCTGACCCTGGTTTGATTAAAAAAGTGGGGTATGAGAGTCTCGATCCCTTATAGTTATTTTTTTTAATAAATTAGAAATATACTTTTTGAGATTTTATAAAAATATAAATTATTTAAAATTATATTTCGCCTGTTCAAATTTATAATTGCATAATAATTGATTTATTTTATTAATAAATTATCAAGTAATTAATAGTTTTTAAAGATGTCAAAAATATATTTCAATTAACAATTTATGTAATTTTATTTTTGTATAGTTAGAAATTTTATTTTTTCTGTTAATTTTATTAAATAAAAAATTCTTATAAGAAAATATTTATAATTTTCAATTACAAAGTATTCCATATTTTGAATAAACTTCAAAGGGTATAATTTACCCTTACTTTTTTAAGGTGATATTTTTGTATGAAAATTTTTATTTACACGTCACTAATTTAGGGGATGCTTGAGATAAACTAAGTAAGTACACTTTTTGATTTTTTATGAAATATAGGTTCGATATGGGTGGGGTTTGAAATGATGTGGTAGAAAGATGATGTGACTTAAATAAGATGATGTGACTAAAATATGATAGTGCCTTTTTGACTTTTTGATTTTTTTTTTGAAAAATGAGTTGGACCCCCTCAAGGAGGCACCCCTTTTGACCCTCTCTCTTTCTGATTGGCTAGTTTTTCTTTTTTCTTTTTCTTTTTTTCATTCTCCTCCAATCACCACCTGCCACGTGTGTGTGGGGGTGGTGATTGGAGGGGGTCTCAATCACTTCCGTTTTTTTTTTTATTATGCCAAACCAAGCCTAAGTACACATTGCACACAATTTCACTTCTTGTTTTCCCCCTCAATTTACATAATATTTTTTTTGAGTAATACAAAAATGTCACTCTATCTTCTCCAAACTCAAACCCTAACCCTAATTATATGGCCCACTGTTGTTGCCATCAACGATCACCCCTTTCTAGTCCCTTTTTGCTGCCAGCCACCCCTCTTCTGTCACCTCCACTCTTCGTCGCAATCCCTCTCCATCCCCAACCCTTTCAAAATATAATTTGGCATAATATAATATCAAATAATAATATTAAATTTTGATAATATTGGTTCATTGATGCAAATGTTATTATGGTACATTCATGTCATTGCTTGATTCTATAAATAATTCTACACATACTAACAATCTTACTAAAAATACAAGAGGACAAAAATAATGACATTTAAATATCTAATAATATTTAGACATGCACTTTTTAATAATATTGTTAGTAAATTTTTAAATAGATGTAATATTTTCTAATCATTAGATGTCTTACATCCTCATTTTCCATTTATCTAATATTTTTTCTAAATTTTTTAAGTCGATGTCCTTTAAGTCAGGATAATAGTATAAATAGAACAACATTTGTTATAAAGAACAAACATGTGCTTCTATTTGGTTTAGTTTTAGAATCATGATTTGAGTGTGAAATTATGTTTTGAAGTATGAGTTTTGAGTTGAGTTTTGAAAAGAGAAAATTTGTTTAGCTATGAGTTTTGAAATAATTTTAAAAAGAGTTTTGAATTTTGAAAGAGCTTTAAGTTGTATTTTGAGTTGTATATTGAAATTTTTTGAATTTATTTTTTTTAAATATTTAAAAAATTTCTTAATTTTATTTTTTTAGGGTAAATATTTTTTATTGTAAATATTTTTTTAATGTGCGCTGTATTTACTACATGTGTGCGTTGTATTTTTTAAAAATATTTTAAATATTTAAAAATTTAAAATGAGTTGTATTTTTTTATTTTAAATATATAATTTTTTAAAATATTTTTTTAATTTTTATTTTAAATATTTTATTTTATTTTTTAACATTTTAAATATTTTTTAAAAATATTTTTTACTTTTTTCAATATTTAATTTTTTTTTAATTTTATAAAATTTTGGATCACCCATATATATCTAAATCATAACAAATTATTTGGTCAATATTTCAAAAAATAACAAAATATTAAAAAAATAAAAATAAAAATAAAAATATTTTTTTTCAGAAAATAAAATTTTTTTTTGAAATTTTATATTTTTTCAAAAAAAATATAAAATAAAAAATAATTTTAAACAACAAAATAAAAAAAATTGATCTTTTTTATAAAAAAAAAAAAAATAGAGTTTTGAAAAAAGTTTGATTATGAGTTTTGAGTTGTATATTTGATTATAAGTTTTGATAATAGTTTTTTAATTGAGTTTTAAATTGTATGTTTAATTATGAATTTTGAAAAAAAAATTTAAAAAATTTTAATTGAAATCACAATTCCAAAACGAAACTACATACTACCGTGTTTTTTTTAAAGATGGATGCAATTTTTCTCCGATTGAAAACTAGATTGATTTGATGTTAGTAAATATACTTATATTAACATTTACAAATATAATTAAAAAAATATATCTAATAAAATTATGTACTGACGATTAGCGATAAACAACTGAAAAATGAAACTCCTAATAGAGTCTATTTGGAATGTTCTCAAAATGCTAGTTTTCTGGCTAAATAAATGAAAAAAATCAAAAATTTTTTTTTTTTATCATCAACTAAAAAAGTTATAACTTTTTAACTTAAAATAAAAAAATAACTTTACTTCTTAAACACATAATTAACATTTTAAAATTTTACCTCAAAAAAATCAAAAAAATAAAAACAAAATCACTAAAACAAACCAACCTCAAACCGCCTTCCAAATGAACTCGAGTCAAACTCGACTTCGCTACAATTAGAGGAAAGACGAATCCTTTGAAAGAAGAGAAAATTGGAAGCATTAAAGGTTATAAAATAGGATAAGGTTTCTTTTTCAGTTTATTTTGTAGACTGGACAGTGTTATTAGCTTGTAGGGTTCATCATCGGTCTCATTTTAATAATTTGAACCGTTCAATGCGTAAAACTTATCGAATGCTTTATCTCTGGGAAAAATCACGTTGATCGAATATCGATAGTCCCTTAATCAAATTATATTTTTGTCAATGATAAATATGATTTTAAAAAATAAATTATTAAGAAAAATGTGTTATGATCAAGTGTCTATCGATATTCGATCAATATGATTTTTTACAAAGAAGAAATACTCGACGAGTTCTACACATTAAATTGTTCGGATAACTGAAATGGAACCTAGTATGGGCCCCACGGGCCTAACAGTAGACTGGAAAGAATCTACCCCTATAAAATAAAGGATATTGGGTCATAAATTCAATTTTAAATTTTTTGGACAATAGTCTCAAATTTTAATTTTTTAAAGGTATAAAAATAATAATAATAATAATAATTTAAAAGGTCATATTACCCTTAACTATTTCATCTATCACCACCATCACCAACCACCACTTGCCACTACTAGCTATTGCAGGCCACCTCGGGTGACTTTTCTAGTCACCGACAACAATGAATAAAAATTATATTTCAAAACATTAATTTATCTTTTTCACTAAATAATTCATTAATTATATCCTTACCTCCAAAACAAAATAATTATTAGATCTAATGCCATAGCTCTAAAAATAACTTGTCACCAATATTTTTTTTTTTTTTTAAAAATAAACCTTTAAAACGCCTCATATAATTGTTTCTCATAGTTCAATCAATACGTATATACGGAGTTGGGATCAGCATGTACTTTGGGCATGAATGCTTGCATATCATATGGAAAACAAGCCTACCCAACACTTTGCCACCCCTCCCTAGGCTCCGTTTGGCTGCATCTAAAATCATCTTGTTCGTTTGGATTCAATTTAATTGGTGAAAAACTAGAAAAAGTCATGGTGGCACCATATACATAGCAGCAGGGTATTCACTTGAATATCCTGATTTTTATTTTTATTTTTATAAGACATATAAGAAATTTGTATTTCAATTATCATTTTCACTTAAAAAAATTATTTTCTTAAAATATTTTAGACTGATTGGATTATCATTTGTCACTCTTAATTTTTTTTTCCACTCTCATTCAACTATTTTGAATTTCAACTTATGGTCAAATTTAAAAAAGGCTGATATTAATTATAAACTAAAGTGACAAGTTTTTATGTTTTTTTTAAAAAAGTTTAATAAAAATTAATGCGTTTGGTAATTTCTAAAAAAATTATTTTTAGTGAAAAATTACCACATTATCCTTAAACTTACTCATAAAAATATTAATAGTAAAATCATTTTTCATAAATTTGTTAAAAAAATAATTTTTAATGAAGAAATCATCTCAAATAAATTTATTTACTTTTGGCATTTCTTTAGAAACAAAAAAATTGCTTATTTATATTCGAGTTGATTGAATATAGAACTTAAAGCATGGTAAAATATTATTACATGCCCATTGATGATTTTAATTGCATTCACTTTTTGTGGTTTGTGAGAGGTGGTCTGCATTGCTGTTTGTTGTACCCTTGGCTTCGCACAGTGTACAACAAACAAACAGGAGATAGGTTTTATTTATTTATTTTTTCCCTCTAAATCTCTTTACTTTAAATCTATCTACTTTTTATTTTATTTTTTTTATAATAATTATTATCAATTAATAGGATAATATTTACTAATATGAGACGACTTTCATCGACCTGAACAATTATAATTCAACAATACATATAAACGCTCAGCCAAAAATAAATAAATAAATAAATTACTCAAGTACAATAAATAAATAGCCCCAATAATGGAGGATTAATCTTCACTTTTGACAGGAATTGACTTTCTAAAGTACAGGAGCGAGCAACCAACTGACTAGTCAAATTTGTTAGTTTAGAAAAATTCAAAATGTTAATTTTAGAAGAAAATTACGAAAGTGTTTGGTAGAGTTTTAAAATTATGATTTGAGAATTGAATTGTATTTTGAGCCTCCGTTTGGGAAGTGGGTTGGCTTTTTGGCTTTTTGGCTTTTTTGACTATTTTAGTCTGGGCTTAAAAGTTTGGTTTGGGAAGGGCTTTTTGGCTTTTTGGCTTTTTTGACTTTTTTTGTGAGAGAGGAGTGTAATGATTATGGGTTGGATGTGATGTTTTGTTTTTTGTTGCTAAAAAAGCCTATTTTGTCTTTTGTGGCTAAAATAGCCAAAAAGCCTGACTTTTTGACTTCCCAAACGGAGGCTGAGTTTGTGAGTTTTGGAATTATGATTTGAAAAGAGAAAATTTGTTTAGTTATTAGTTTTGAAAAGAGTTTTGAATTGAATTTTGGAGGGAGTTTTGAATTTTTGAAATTAGAAAAGTTATTCGATTAAAAAACTTATAACTTATAACCAAACACACAATCCAAAATTCCATCTAAAACTCATAATTTTTTTTAAAAATTTAGAAAATGTTTTTTTATAAACATCTAAAAAAAAAAAAAACAGGTGCCAATTGTCCAAAAAAATACATGAATATTGTTCTGGTCAACCAGCTGTAAACCGGCTGAATGTCTGAGAGAATGATTGGATAAACGTGTTATCAAAAGTAGGTGTAGAATCAATTTTTAAAAATTCTAACCAAACACCATACTCAGATCAAGGGATGGAATTGAATTTTAAAATTTCTACCAAAATAAGTGGTTATACTCATTTCTTATTTCACTCTATTTCTCTCCTCATTAATTATTAAAATAAGTGGTTATACTCAATCAATCAGAGATAAAAGTGTGATTTAATCATTAAATTCTGTGACGATCATGCTAAAAAATAATATATGCACAAATGAAGCGAGAATGAATAACAGAATGGGTTGAATTGAAAGAAGGATCATTTAATTAGAAGGTCAATGACCCGCCGACCCGCCCGATTCAATAGGTTTTTACCCATCACAAGCCCTTCCCTCCCAAAAAAGCCCACAGGACGGGTTGGGCACCAATATCATGGGCTGACCCGGCCCACCCAATGGCAAACATTATCAGAAATTGTCTTAAGTTGTGGAAATAATTTGAAAATAAACCAAAATATATATATGTTATTTGCAAAAATTGCAAATTTACATAGATTTAAATTGCTTTTGCATATCTGAACCTGCAGGCTTTAAGATTAGAAAAATTTTAACAAAAATGTTTTGGATATCTAATTTGTGAACTTTAATAGCTCAAATTTATATGTGGGATCCATCTGATGTGATATTTTGACATTTTTTTTTTTTTTGACTTTCTACCTCACTACAACTTAATTAGTGCTCTAATTTTAGAAGAATGTATCATTGTTGAAATTTTAATGGTTCCAAATTGTTGATCCAGAAAATCTCAGCAAAGCAATAGAGTGCGGTTTTGGGAAAAAGTAAGAAGCCACGTTTTTTATCCAAGGGGAAAAAACGCAAGTGGCCAAAAACGTAACAAAATTTATTTGGGGAGTAATAAAAACGCAAGTGTGAAATTACAAATTAGGGCCTATGATAAAAAAGAAAAAGTAAATTTCTTATGTTGGGTAAGGATATTTTGGTCATTTTAATTTGATTTGACACCATAAACAAATATTAAACCAAAAATTCAAAAGTTAACTTTTCACCAATGTCTCTAATCATTTTCAAAAAAACTAAAAAATTTGATAAAAAGTCAAAAATTAACTTTTAACTAATTTTTTAAAACACCCGAGAGAGAGAGAAATGTTTAGATTCTATATACGGTACATGACTGTCTCAACAGTAAAAACATTTAGGGCTAACTCACTAGTCACTATCATGTAAGCTCTAAGGACACTTCCATGTTCATGCAATCCTTGTGTATATTAGTCTGACACTGTACCAGACGAGAGAGGGAGAGAGAGAGAGAAATTATAACAAAAAAGACAGTTGAATAGACCTATAGTTTTTGTTAGGTCTTCTCTAATATTAATTGACACATTCCTATGGTTGTATAACACATTCTTATGGTTGTATACATTTTGTAGATACTCATGCATTTATGTTATATTGGAAAATTTGGGCAATTGCTATTGAAATTGTATGCACTCAAAATATAGTTTATGTATTTTATCAAATTTTTGAGTAAATTACACTATTAGTCTCAAAGTTTTATTTTGATTAATGTAATTTTAATTTTGTCAATTTTTTTTATTGTTGAACGTCAGCTGCGTTTGAATGTGAACTCTCCTAATTGCATTTGAATGTGGTTCCTCCTTCAACTGAGTTAACTCAGTTAGTTTTTCTTATTGGTGTAAAGAAATTTATATTTTAAATAAAATAATAATAAATTATTAATAAAATTTTAATGAGAATTTCTCTTATTTTTATGTTTTATATATTTCTTGTATTCTTAGACTAAACAAAACTATAACACTCCGTTTGGATGAAGAGTTTTAGTGAGAAAAGAAAAAGAAAAAGAAATGATGAGAAGAAGAAATTCCTTCACTTATTTGAATGGCTAAATAGGCGAAAAATGATAAGAGATGGTGAGAATCATTTTCTTATCAAACCAATATTTTATTTCTCACCAAAAGTGCTGAGATTTGGTCAGAAAGGAATTGGATTTAATGAAAGTTTTCTAAAATACCAAAATTACCCTTATAGAAAACATAACTTATTAATATAGAAGGTTATTTTGGTAAAATGAAATACAATGCTTTATTTTCTTTTCTCTTATTTGCTCTATCCAAAGAAGATATGTGAGAAATCACATTCTCTTTTCTTTTATTCATCTAAACATAATGGTGAGAAACTATAGTTATTTCTTTTCTTTTCTCAACCTAAGTGAGAAATCACAATTTTTTTTTTTTTTTTTCTCACCTTGTGTTGATCTCATTGCGTAATTTCTATTTGTGTAACTTTTACTTGAATATGTACAACAATTAAATCCTTAAATTTCAACTTGGGTTTCATTGTAGTTCTCTTGTCGTCCCACTGTTTACAATTTGAGTAAAAGTTAAAGCATAAATGACTAAAATAAAATTTGAATAAAAATTAAAGTGTAATTTTTCTATAATTTTTTCTCCTTCTAATGCTGTTGCAAACGTATTCACGTGGCCATTTTCAGCCCAATTTTAAAAGGTGAGATGACAGTAGGATTATATTGAGACAAAAGTTGAAATCCATGAACTTATTGTTTTAATTAGAAAATAAGATACTAAAATAAAAGTAAAATTAAAGTAGAGTTTTGCCCTTTTTATTTTTTACATTTTTGCCCCATTTCGATGGCTTAAGAACTTCAATTAAAAAATTTCCTAAAGTGCCCCAATTGGTAATAGTAGGTGGCTTTCAAGCACTACCACAATTCCCTACAGCTGCATTTTCATACAATCAAGACTACATGTTGGTGATACGACAGCTGGATTTGTCGGCAATTCTAGATAGCTGCTGGAGGATTAGCCAAAGGTGTAATTCGAGCTGGTTGAATCAAGTTAAAGTTTGTTTAAATTTAATTTGAATTGTAGAGAGATTTATTCAAGCCCGAGTCTAATCCCTCCATGAACTTACTTGTCTGAGCTTGAGTGTAATTCAAAAAATTCAGGTTAGGGTCTGGTTGCCCAAAAAAAAAACTATCTTTCCATGGTCCTAACCTTAATGTATTGTATTTTTGGAATATGTATATATAAAATAAGAAAATTAATTCGAGTTATGTATATGAAGTAGTAAAATATATTATTTAATCTAAAGAATGAGAAAATAATCAATAAAATTTGAGTTGATCAGGATGTGAGAATCCTTGTTCAAGTCTTGCTCAAATTTAATATAGACTGACAAATTTTAGTCTAGGATCTGACCAAATTTAAAATTATAATGTCCAAGTTTTAAATGTTTTTAATTAGACTCTAATTGTTCAAGTTGGGCCCAAAATGCACCATTAGGATTGTAATAAGCTGGCAAAGGCACCTAATGTGCTGTACCACCAATTGGCTTGAGCTCGTTTAGCAGCTTCCAATTTTAGTTTTAAAAAAAAGTCACTGAGAAAAATTAAAAAGCTAACAAATTATACAAAAAAATCAAAATTTGTATTTTCTCTTTATTTTTTGCACAATTTTTCATAAAAAATTAAAAAGTCATCTTACATATTAATTTTTTTTTTTAATCTCATATTAAAAGTAAAAAGTTTATTAAAATAAAATATTTTCAAACAGGCAATCTCACAACATATCAATTCACAGCCACACTCAAAATTTCAAGTAAAATTCTAGTTATGCCTCGTTTGGGAACAGACTAATTTAGTAACTTTTTGATTATTTGGCTAAAATATGAGCTAAAAAAAATTAGTATGTTTTGGATGATTTTTTGACTTTTTACGAAAAGATGTGCAAAAAGTAGAGAGAAAAGAGAATCTTTGACTTTTTGGTATAGGTTGCTGGCTTTTTGAATTTTTTAATAACTTTTTGACTTTTTGACTAAATGGGACGCTTCCCAAACGAGGCTTTAGTTTATCTGCATAACTAGGGGGAAAATTTTCAATGCTTTTGGAGCAAGTCCGGGTAATATTTCAATTAAGTAGTTATTAGTTTAAATCATAAAATCTATTACTTTTGTATAAAAATTTTGAATAACAAAGTAATAATTATTAACATACAAATAGAATGAAGCATTACTCTAAAACATTGAATAATTTCTCATAAATAAGGCTTACAAGTTCACCAACTCTTTAGGGTGCCCCTCTATTACGTGTCATGGCATGGTAAAAAGGAGTCCGGATCCTCTGCCATACTTTCCTGCCATGTCCCAAAACGACGTCGTTTTGGGGCAGAATTTCAGAAAAAAACAAAAAAAAAACAAAAACAGAACCAGACTCCCTTCGCCCTACCCTACCCTGCTCTACTCTGTATATTTCTTTGCAGAAATCCTCTCTTTCCTCTCTCTTGCTAGCCAGTCATGGCTATGTCCCAGCACCATCTCTCTCTCTCTCTCTCTCTCTCTCTCTCTCTCTCTCTCTCTCTCTCTCTCTCTCTCACATTTGTGTTTGTTTTATTAATATGCACAAATCTTGCTGATTAGGGTTTGGTTGTTTGTGATTTGCAGTTCACGTGGTTGGGTTCGCACCTGGTCCGTTTCCTGCTGCGGATGGAAGTGACGGTGGAGTCGAATTGCAATGGAATTACGGTTTGGAACCGACGAAAAAGAAAATCAAAGAGCAAGATTTCTTGGAGAACAATTCCCAGATGTCTTCCGTGGATTTCTTGCAAGCCCGATCGGTCTCGACCGGTCTAGGTTTATCACTTGACAATGGTCGCTTGGCTTCCTCTGGTGATTCCTCTTTCTTGGGTGTTATAGGTGATGAGATTGATCGCGAGTTACAGCGACAGGACGTTGAGATTGATAGATTACTCAAAATTCAGGTCTGGGTCTTTATTATCTTCATAGCTGATCTAGTTAATTTGGGAAATAAAAAATAAAAAATAAAAAATAAAAAAATTGGGTTTTTCTTTTTTGACTGTAATTTGCTAATGTTTTCTTTTGGCATGGCACTCAATCTTATTTGACTGTAATCGGGTTAATTATGGAGAGAGAAAGGACTTTTGTTCTCGAAAGTCTGATTTTACTTTGAATTTTCGCCAAACAAAACCCAAATCTGATATATACATTCACATTTTTTATTATATTTTTTAGCCTATGATTTGTAATATATATATGTATTGTAGATTTGTATGGATATAAAGATATATATATATACTGCAGCTTCAACAATGGCGTCTTCGTCTTCGGCACTGCAGCTTCAACAATGGTGACTCTCTGGTTCTGTTTTGTTTTGTTTTTTTTTTTTTTTTTTGAAATTCTGCCCCAAAACAACGTCGTTTTGGGGCATGGCAGGAAAGTATGGCAGGGGATCCGGACTCGGTAAAAAGATAGGGAATTGGAGGAAATTATTAACACCATAAAATTAAGGGGATTGACCAATATAAATCCCATATTCTTGACTTATGATTCATATAATTTCGTATATATATATATATATATTTTAAATTTATTTAGTCCTTTTAGATGTGAAATAATTCATTTACCATTATTTGTTGATACGGATAACCATATTAAATCCGAAAATGTTTGGTGGCCCGAAGGCTCGAATGTGTCAAAATGACGTCGTTTTAGGTGTTTTGAGCCATTCGAGCCATGATTTTTTGGGCCATCTAGCATTGTTTAATTGTTGTTGTTTATTGGAGTGTTATATTTGAAAAAAATACATTCAAGGGTTTTTAGTAGGCCTTTTAGATGTACATAATGTCACATCATAAAATGTGATAATGAGGCATTTGTGATATCATTTTAATGTGTGAAAATATGACACTATTCTAACGTGTGACAATGTGAAATCATTCTTAAAATTTGACAATGTGACATTTGGGAACTATTATCTTATTAAACTTTTATCACATATGTCATTTCTAAAATGTGACATCAATCTTTTGTGTGCACGTGTCATTTTTCTTAAAGAATAATACTTGGGGGCTCGAAAATCATTGCCCCAAATTCGCTCAAATACTGAAAATGACGTCGTTTTGGGTATTCCTCCTAATTTTTTTTTCTTTGCTTTTTGTTCCCTAACCTTTTTGAAACAGAGAAAAAAGAGATGAAGCCAAAAAGAGAGAGCAGGAGAAAAGATGAGAGAAGGGGGAGGAAGAGAAGAAGGAGACGGTGATGGCGGCGCCGGTTGGCCGGTTGGTAGCTCTCTCTCTCTATGCTGGTGGGTGGCCCTCTCTCTCTCTCTCTCATATATATATATAGATGTGTGTGTATAGATCTATGTAGTGTGTGTATAGATCTGATGTCTCTCTCTCTCTCTCTCTCATATGTATATATATAGATATGTGTGTATAGATTTGTGTGAGATCTGGTGTTGATGATGATGTGTTAATGTGATGAGAGGGGAGAAGATAAAGAAGATGATCTGGTGTTGATGATGATGCTCTCTCGGGTTTTTTTTTGATGATCTATGTATAAAATTTGATGATCTGTGTATATAGTTTTATTTTTTTATTTTATTTTATTTTTTGTGATTGTTGGTTGTTGATGTTGATGATGTGTTGTTGTTGATATTGATGCTCTCTTTCTCTCTCTGAGTTCCCAGCTCCCTCTTCTCTCTTTCTTCTCTCTTCTTCTTCTTCTTTTTCTTCTTCATCCTCTTTGTTTTAGAACAGAGAAAAGAAAGAAAAAGAGAAAAAAATAAAAATAAAAATATAAAATGACGTCGTTTTGAACTTGAGCCATTTCGAGCCAAACCTTTTTCGGGCTATGTAGCAGCTCTGTTTCTTAAAATGTGACAATAGAACATTATGTACTATTGTCTTATTAAACTTTTTCTAAATATATTATTTTTAAAATATAACAATGTAACTATCATTTTAATGTGCCCACTATAATCTCATAAATAAGGCTTACAAGTCTCATAAATAAGGCTTACAAGTTCACCAAGTCTTGAGGGTGCCCCTCTATTACGTGGCATTCATGGTAAAAAGACAGGGAATTGGAGGAAATTATTAACACCATAAAATTATAAGGATGATTCTCAAAATAAAAAAATAAAATTAAGGGGATTGACCAATATAAATCCCATATTCTTGACTTATGATTCATATAATTTCATATATATATATATATATATATTTTTTAATTTATTTAGTTCTTTTAGATGTGAAATAATTCATTTATCATTATTTGATGATACGGATAACTGTATTAAATCTCCTTAATTGTTGTTTATTGGAGTGTTATATTTGAAAAAAAATACATTAAAGCGTTTTTTAGTAGAACTTTTAGATGTACCTAATGTCACATCATAAAATGTGACAATGAGGCATTTGTGATATCATTTTAATGCGTGAAAATATGACACTATTCTAATGTGTGACAATGTGACATCATTCTTAAAATCTGACAATGTGACATTTGGGAACTATTATCTTATCAGTAATGCTACAGACCCCAAAAATGCTACCAAAAGTTTTACCAAATGTCTCACATGGGTGTGGGATCCACACAATGTGGGTCCCATGTGGGTCCCACACCCATGTGAGACATTTGGTAAAACTTTTGGTAGAATTTTTGGAGTCTCTAGCATTTTTCTTATCTTATTAAACTTTTATCAAATGTGTCATTTTTAAAATGTGACATCAATCTTATGTGTGCACGTGTCATTTTTCTTGAACATTGTGCACTATTGTCTTATTAAATTTTTACCAAATGTATCATTTTTAAAATGTGACAATGTGACATTATTTTAATGTGGGCACTATAGTTTTATTAAACTTTTGTTAAATATGTCATTTTTCTTAAAATGTGATAATTGAACATT
Source organism: Camellia granthamiana (assembly GCA_036172215.1). Taxonomy (NCBI): domain Eukaryota; kingdom Viridiplantae; phylum Streptophyta; class Magnoliopsida; order Ericales; family Theaceae; genus Camellia; species Camellia granthamiana. Next base: position 20,510,035 of record CM069908.1, read on the forward strand.
TGTGCACTATTATCTTATTAAACTTTATCAAATATATTATTTTTAAAATGTGGCAATGAGATATTATTATCATTTAAGAATCTTGAGTAGTCCAATGTTGATGATCAACCAAAATTTTAAAGAGAAAGAAGAGTGTTGTAGTAGTAAGGAACTAGTATAATACTTGTGCCATATATGGGATAACATGAATATAAATAAATAATTAAAAATTAAATTTTAAATTAAATAAAAATATAAAATTTATCTAAAATATATAGTAAAAATAATTTAGAATCAATTAAATTTTATTCATTTTTATTAGAGTTACACATAAGTGAATTTTTTTTTTATATTAATATTCTTGTGTTATTAATTTTTTGATATAAGTTCTTAATAAAAAATACATGTCATAATCTATCATATGATAGTAGTAAATCACATTTGTCCATATACTAATTTTTCAATATTTTGTAAAACCTAAAAAATTGTCTACTCATGCATTAAATTCATAATTTGTCTCATGTTATAACTTTTTTGTAAGAATGGATCACGATTGATTTATGATGGTAGAGTTGGGCTAAAACTATAGGTGGCTTGGAAGCCAGTCGACTTTATACTTAGCCAATTTGACATTCACATTGTCTTGTCTGATGCTTAACTTATAAATCATTTGACCTATTTATTTTTTAAATTGATAAATATTTTTAAGTATTTTTTATAATAAAAATAATAACTATGAACCTATTTTATGCATACTTATTAAAAATTTTGAACTTAGTTAATTTTTTTTTAATATATATTTATGTTTAAAATTATTAAATGAATAGTTTACATATTAAAAAACTATCTAAGATAAGATAGAGCGGTCTTAAATTATAAGTCATATTTATTGACTTAATCTTACACTTAATCAAAAAAATTGATTGGTTAATTAATAAAAATATTTGATAATAATTAATTAAAATTTTATATTTAAATTATATTATAGTTTATCAGTTCGTAACCGGTATGAGTTAGTTTGGCGATTTCAATATTAGATTAAACACTAAAGGCCCTGTTTATTTTGAGGGTTAGAGGGGGGATTGAGATTGGTAGTGAGGTGAGACTCATTAATATTGTGTTTGTTTTGAGAGATAGAGAGGGTATTGATAGTGAGCTTCGGATTAGGATGGACCTCCCCAAGGGGATTCGGATGGGTCTCCAAGACTTGGTATTAGAAAAATAATCCGGCGGACTAGAAATTTTTTATTTTATTTTTTACATGTTGGACATTTTTTTTGAACATTAATGTTTAATTTTTTGTATTTTTTGTTAAGTAAAAATCATTATTTTATTTGTTTTATTTTTTTCTAGAAATTTTTTATTTTATTTTTATTTTATAAAATTTTTTTACATGTTGGGCATTTTTTTTAAAAATATTAAAGTTTAATGTTTTTGTATTTTTTTTATTTGTTTTATTATTTTATATGTATTTTATATAAAATTAATTTAACAATTCCTACACTAAAAACTATCATCAAAACAAACACAATTTTACTTAATCCCCTTATTATCAATCCTCTCCATTTTACCTCTGAAAACAAACGAGGACAAAAGGTCGCCTAAAAAATCTAGTTCGAGTCGATAGTTTTGCAAAAAATTATTGGCTCATCCTTGGAGAATTGTTTTAATGGTAATCTTTAGCTTTCGAGTTTATATGGTTGGACTTTATTAAATAGTTGATTATTTAATTTGATATAATTGTTTTAATATTTGTAAAAGTGTAAATATTCTCTTTATTGATTGATTTAAAAAAAAAAAAAAAATTTATTTGGTGTCCATAAATATCATACCAATCAATAAATATCATGGCCTCTTCCCGGGCAATGATAGTACTAAAGCCTTTGCCCTTTATTTATTTATTGATAAGCAAAAGAAATAATTCAATAATGTATCGATTAAACACACAGAAGGTACAAAAGTGATTAGAGCAACGAAGGTCCATAGAGATCACTTCATTATGGCTAAACCGTGATTTTAATTAGGCTTTTGTTTTTTGATGCAAAATATTTTAAATAAATTTTTTTTTTTTTATAAATTGATTTTACAAAAAAATATTTTTGTTTTTGTCTTGCAGTGTTTGGTTAATACTTGAAATAAAAATATTTTATTACCTAAAAGAAAAATTTTGATTTAATAAAGTGTTATTTATGACTTTTTAATGAGCTAAAATACTTATTTAAAAAGGTTAAATGTGTTGAAAAGGTAATGAGTGAGAATCAATTTTATAAAAATTGATTTATAGAATTTTTAAAAGTAAGTCATTTAGAAAATTATGCAAAAATATATTTTTTAAGAAATATTTTGTTACTTTTTATCCAACTAAATAACGAAAAATGAGTATAATATTTTTGACAAAAATATTTTAGGTCAAAATAAACGGAACCCTAGTAAAAGTCTTTTTCCTTAGAAGTTCCCATCAGCAATTATAATAATTAATGCAAAAAATTCCATCTGATTAGCAAAAGTTTATTTTTATTTTATTTTATTTTATTTCTCTTGAAGGTTTCATTAGTAACTACAATAATTATTGCGAAAATGACAGTTCATGCTCATTTCTTTGTCGCCCCGTAAGCCAAACAACCTTATTAGGAGGGGAAAGACCGTAGAATTTTAACTAGTCGTACTATAATAGTGGTCCAATTAATTCAGAGTTAGCGCTGATTTGGCAATCTCAATATAATTTAAAAAGTGAAAAAGTTATACAAAAAGTAAAAAATGTATTATTATTTATAAATAAAAAATATTAAAAAAATATTTATATATATATTTATAATACAAATCCACTGAGCAACGTAACAGCTGTTAACCAGGCCATTATACACTTTTTTTGGGGTAAAAAAAAAATTCCATATGTAAAGTTTATTAGTTTGATAGTAATATTGGGCCCTTAGGGGTCCACTAAGCGTTCCTTTTTGATAATCTGAACCGTTCAATATGTCGAACTCGTCGAGTAATATATGCTTGTAAAAAATCATGTTGATCGGATATCGTTAACTATATGATCAACGAATGGTGTGATAGTTAACTGTTGGAAAAAACTAATCCGATCATATAGCTATCAATATCCGATGAATGTGATTTTTTACAGGCATATAATAATCGACGAGTTGTACATATTGAACGGTTCAAATTATTAAAATGAGACCCATGGTGGCCCCCACGGACCGACCATCACTGTCCAAAAGTTATTTGCCCTGAAGGAGTTGATTATTTTTCTGTGTAGACATGCTGGGGCAGCTGCAGCCAGCTGTACGATCAATCACCTTTCTTCCACTATACACTTTATTTATACAATTTTTTATTACATATTTTTTCATAAAAAGACGAAAAGTTAACCCAAATATCCATATTTTTTTTTCTCAACTTTTTAGTTAAAAAAAACAAAAAGTACACTTATTTAGGATACTCCAAATAATTCCATAACATACTTTTCATATTTGTGACGTTTATATGATGGCATGATAATATATATATATATATTTGTTAAAGAATAATTATAAATTTGAGAAATATTTGTATCTTTATACAGACTACTTGTCCCACAATATTTAAAAAGTTAACAAAGTTTAACAATCAATAAACTAAGCCTACCAAACCCAAGCCCAAACCCAACAATTATTAATAATTGGATAATTTTATTTACACACCATTATTATTCTCAGTATACGTCATTGTCCATTTTTTTTTCATTATCATTGTGTCCTTGAATGAAATTACCATTTTGGACAAAAACCTTAAAATCAAATCTACCACCACACCTCTCCGGTCATTACTATCAACTAGTCACCGTTAACACCTTGCCCAACCTCGTTACGCCTTGCTTCTTCTTTTTTTCTTCCTTCACTACTACTGTCATCATCTCCGGCGACTCTCCTAGCCCGTACCCAACCGATCATCATCACAATCTCTTCTCCTTTCATCTCAAGTCCCGCTTTTTCGCTTTCTTCTCTTCTCTCTCTCTCTCTCGCTTTCTATCTCTCTCACGCTCAATCTAAGGCTTTTTGAGAGCAGTGGTAGTGGGTCGCGATCTGGTGGCAATAGTATAAGAGCTGATGACAGCAGTAGTGGTTTGTGATTTGGCAGTGGTAGTGGATCTAAATCTAGGGTTTGAGAAGAAGAAGAAGAAAGATGAAGAGGAGAAGAGAAATGAGTGGTAAGCGGTGATGGTAGCGACGGTGGTGGTGAGCGGTGATGTGGGTTTGTAACGGTGGTAGATCTAGATCTAGGTTTAGGGTTTCAGGAGAAGAAGAAGATGAGGATGAAAGGAGGAGAGCGACGGTGGGTGGTGATTACAGCGGTGATAGGTGGTGGGTGATGTCGCAATCTAGGTTGTTGGTGATAGAGATGATGGCTTTGGCTTCAGCATCAACTTCGACTACAAGGTGGGTTAAGAAAGGGACAACAGTGGTTTTAGAGGGTAAAGGAAGGCGGATAAATGGATGACAGATGAACAATAGGGCTGGGTTATGGTCAAAGGGCTTGGGAGTAAAGGGTATGCGCGGTGCGGTTTGGGTAGTTTGAGAGTAAATTACAAACCAAATAGCAGATTGACAGATTAACAGATTAACAAATTGCGATTTGAGCAATTTTTGGCGGTTTGGCGGATTGAAGAATATTCTAACTAATTATCATACATTTGCATAGTATATAACACTAATTTGTATAATATTATATATATATATAAAACAAAGTAATTTGACATAATATGTTTCATATATATAACTACTAATTTGTAATCAATTTCATATCTTAAATAATTCTCTCACTCATTTTTACTTTGATATTTCATTAAAGGTTAAAAAATATATATGTATTAACTATAGCGGAGTGAAGCAGTTTGGAAGGTAGATTATAAATTTTAAAGTTCAAACCGCAGTTAGCGGTCAGAGCGGTACAGATTGATGTGAATCGGTGTGGTTTTAACGAATTGAGCGGTATTTTGCACAGCACTAGTTGGGAGTGGCAGAAAGCGATAGAGGCTGTGACTACATTAGGGTTAGGGTTAGACATTTTGAGAAGAATAGGGCATTTTGGGATTATTGGAAAATCAATGGTGTGATTTGAAAAAAAATAAAGAATTTCAAAGTTGGTATGGTGTGAACTGAAAGTATTAATGGTGTACAAATAGAATTTTCCCTAATAATTACATACAAACCCCATAAATGGTGGAGAGATAAATATCATCGTAAAGGTTATTAAACTCCTCTTCAAAAAATTTAAACTTGAAACCTCATTATTACAAAGGGTGCTATAAAACTAGGGCTGCAAATGAGTCGAACTTTGCTGAACTCGAGCTCAGCTTGTTTGCTTATTAAGTTCGGTGTAGACAGCTTATTTTGACCGGCTCGTGGCTGACTATTTTGCTCGAAACAAGATTTTTTGACAGAATTCTCATCATTTTCTCTTATTTCCACACTGTTCTTTGCTCTATTTCGTCAGAAAAGTTTCATTTTGAAGTTTAAAAGTAAGCCTCGAAACACTACTAAAATATTCGGAACAAAGCGCGGAAGGAAAGTTTCGAAAGATAGTTTTGAATAGGATTTGAACACTTGGCCAAAATAGGCTTAGGTTTGGAAATGAAACACAAATTCAATCTTTCTTAATGAGAATTATGTGAGAAATACATTCTGATTTTTATCATCGGGTAGTCAAAAGAAAGTGTCCAAGTCTTAGAGCCGGTTAAAATGAGGTGTTTACACTCGGCTTGATAACTAACTGGGCTTGAGTTTCGCTTAGCTCGGCTCATTAATATTAATGAAACTTGAACTTAGCTCAACTCGGATCATTAATATATTTTTATTATTTAAATAAAGATTTTTTAAATAAAAATTATTATTTATATTATTTAATACATAAATAATATATTTATAATATTATTTATATATATTTTAAATAAAGATAAACAAGTTAAGCTTATTTGAGTTCAAACTCAGCTCGTTTATTAAGTGAGTTGAGCTGAGCTGAGCCGAGTCGAGCTGAGTCACAAACAGGTCTAAAAAATTTGCAACCCTATATATAGGGGTGTAAATTCGAACCAACCTGACCCGGGCTTGGGTTGGCCCATGTCGAGCAACGTGGCCTCCCGTCAAAATTTGAGTTGGGTCAGGCTGGGCCATGGGCTAGAAAATTATGCCTAAGCCTAGAGAGTATTCTTGCCTCGGGCAGACTAATGGGCTAGGCCAACAGGCTCGGGCCTGGGCTTAGGCTTAGGCTTAGGCTTGGGCTTGGGCCACACTTGGGCCAGGCTTGATCATTTTTTAATATATATATTTTTTATTTTTACCAAAATTTTATTTTTTCCACCAAAACTAACACCGGGTCTTGGGCTGAGCCTTGAGTGGGTCTAGAGTAGACCGGTCGGCTAAGCCAAGTCCAAAACACACATCTCAGGCCTAGGGTCTCGCGCTAGGCTTAAGCCTAGGTCTGGTCGGGCTTAATTGGGTCGGGCCCATCTGGGCCGTTGACAGGCTTTGGGTAGACCGCAGGCTCGTGGACCAGATTTACACCCCTACTTATATACAACCATTAGGTCACAAAGGATGACATGGTAATTGGGTAGGTGTAATTGTTTTTTTTGGAAGGGGGTGGGGGTAAATTACATTTTATTCTTTTTATTATTTTTTCGTTTTCTAAAATTTATTTTGTTCCACTTTGGTCCTTCATTTTAAAGTTTTTTTTCAATCTCATTTTCTTTAGCATCCGAAACCTGTCGGACTGGTTAAGATCAACAATCCAGATCTCAGGATTACCCTCACAAACTTCAATAAATATCTTGTCAGGTGTGGGAACGAAATCTGACAGACTATTATCATTTATGATGAAAAACAAAACGTGGTGGATTACAACTTCCTCTTTAGCCTCTTATCCCAATTGAACATTCCTAGTTATTTTTTTTTTTCCCTTAACCACGATCTTGTCTGATTGACGGTCGTATCTTTTATTACCCAACTCAATACCATTTAGCAATCTCGCCACACCTTTATTATCAAATTTAATGTCCATTAATTGTTCATCGTACAGTTGTAACTTCCTTACACCCCTCTTAATCTTCTTAATATATCGGGGAATATTCTGAATGTACCGTCTGCAAACGTACGCCGCCTTAAAAAGTGCATGATCACTATAACTTCGCTTATATCCACTAGCCTCCCGTGTCCTTGATCTCCGGTACGCAAGGGGAGTCTAATACTGGCTGCTTACGACTCCTTCTATTTTTGATAAAACACTCCAAATCTTTTATCATACAAATTTTGCAGATTCTCTTACATCTGTTAACCATTTTGTTCAGACACTTTAGTTTTGATATTTTTTCCCTCTGCTCCTCGTACACCGGAACAAACTTTGCTGGAGCTGACCGACGGCTCTCTTTCCACAGTTCTATTTGCTACGTCAAAAAACGATCTACACACATTTGAGTGAACTGTCTGTAATTCTCAGGATACTCTTCTAAGAAGTACAACATTGTATACCAATACAATCAACAAAAAATAAAGACAGAAAATGAGGGACGAAACAAGGTACCAGAAAATAACGTCACCACAATAACTATCCCACTGCAAAAGCATATTTCTCTCTGCCATCAAATGTTTTCTGGTACCAAATAAATAGCAAAAGTGGTTTGCGTGTAAGGATGACGATTCCCCATTCAAAACAATTCAAAAGTATAATCATTTTCCCGCCTTTGCTTTATGTTAATTATTCTGAAAATGTCGTTACTTTACAACCATGCAAACCACTAGAAACGTGACACGTGTATAGCATTATCTGGCAAATGAATCAAAGGTACTCACACCATTCACACTTGGGTTCGGGTGTAACTTTCTTTTAACCCCATCCATATACGTGTCCACAAGTATAACAATAGACAACTCAGATCAGTGTGGGCGTAAAGTTAAAATTAAAATATAACGGAGCAAAGTAAATTTTAAAGCCAAAGTAAAACAAAATGGCCATAGAAAGGGAAAATTACAATTTATCTTCTTTTTTTGTTCAATTGATATATAAGAGGAAGATTGGGAAAGAACATTACAGTTACAATAATAAAACTCAAATTCGGGTTAGGTCAACCCATAGGTCTTGGTCTCTATCTATTGTGATGTAATAGTTTAATATTCTTTTTGGAGAGGTAGATAGAGAAAGGAACTAACAGGATTTGAGTTCCGGTGCTCAGGTTAGATGATCTCTATTACGCCATTTTTAATGTAAACCTAAATTTTTTATCAAATTTAAATTTAATAAAAATTGTGGTGCAATTATTTAATCAAATTGATATCAAATAAAAAGAGATACATTTTTTATCAAATCAAGAGATCGTTTAGCCTTTCATCAAATTTTGCAGGTAGTCATTGGTGGACGACCAGCCATATTTAATGAAACCATTAAAATACATCATATTATATCAAATTTTATGAAAATTTTTAATGAACAATTGGAGATACTCTTAAGACATTATGTTTTTTCACTGCATCAATGATTCTTACTCATGAACTAATAGTTCATGGTAACAAAAGATTTAAATTCATAGAAAAAATTCCTAATCACAACCCTTGTAATCATAATATTAATGCAAATATAGTGGATCTTTGGATCATATAATTCTTGGAGTGTAAAAGCAAGTTTAGCCACAACTTAAAATAGTTAAAAAGTGATTACCAAAAAATTAACTACTCTCTTTACTTTTTACATATCTTTTTGTAAAATGTTAAAAAATTAACTAAAATAACTAATTTCTAAAATAATCCTAATTTAGAAATATATACGTGTATGTTGGGCCTTGCGGGCTCCTGTTAAAATTCGAACCAAGCCACGAGTCAAAAAATTAGGCCTAGGGGATATTCAGGTCTTGGGTGGGCAGGGCCTGGGTTCAGGCTTAGACAGAGCTTGAAAATTTTTTATTTATTTCTTTCACCAAAATTTTATTTTTTTTTCACAAAAACTGAGATTGGGCCTCGGGACAGGTTTTGAGTGGGCCTTGAGCGGGCCGATGGGTCGAACTTCAAAAGCCTAGGCCTAGGGTCTCGGAAAAGTTTCGGGCCACAAGCTATTTTTACACTCTAAAAATATTCAAAGCACACCCAGTGACTCAAAAAATTTTCCTGAGTCCACTTGGGTCAAACTTCTTTACAATTAGGTTAGAGTTTGGATAAACTCTCAATCTAATTGAACTTGCTGAGCAATGCTTTGAAAATCGGACCAGTAAGTGAACCGGAAAAAAGATTGGGTGGATGGGTCACCGATTCAACTATCGGGTCAAAGCGGTTGAACCACGTCATAATTAATATTATATAATTTAAAAATATAATTATAAATTATAAATAAATAAAAATTTATATAAATACTCAAATAAAAATAAAAATTGTTGCATAGCATTTATTAATAATATTTAATAAAATCATAACTGATAAGAAAACGTCACTTGTTTTAAAGAAATTAAAATTTTTTAACATTTCCTCCAATCAAATTGATTGAATGCTAGATTTAATTTTGGAGGAAAATAAAATTTTCAACTCTTCCTCCAATCAATATGATTCAAATAATTTGATTGAATTCCATATAGAATTTTGTAAGTTCTCTTTGAAAAATCTTTTCCTATAAATAGTAATAGACTTTCATAATCTCCTTAAGTTTTCAATGAGAGGAGACTCTCGAAGTAAGAATCTTTAGTCAAAATTTTGAAATATATATATATATATATAAGAAAGAAAGAAAAAAAGAAAAAAAAAGTTAAAAAAAAAAAAGGGGGGCGACCCTCAAAACTCGGTTCGGGTCGCTGGTTTTACCGGTTTGATTGCCAGAATTGCCGATTTTTTAATTTTACACCAATTTTGTCTTTAGTCCGAATTTAAAAGATTTTTTAAATCGGAATAAAATCTGATTCCCGATCAGACCGACTGGTCTAGTCCGGGTTTCTAAATAATGTTGCTGACTTATTAGGCTGGTACAATCATGATTTAATTGTTGGTACAAATTCTGTGCAGATGACAATGTTGATTATGTCATTTCAAGATGAAATAGTATTTACTTTACATTTTGAGTCTCATTACCAATGTCGGTTTCCCTACCAAATTGTGTGTATCAATCAGGTTACTAGCAAATCAAACAAATTTCCTATCAAATCAAACATATCAAAAAACTCGTATAAAAACAAGGAAAATACGGGGACCCCTATGACCACTAAATGATTGTAATTAGTTATGTGTGTTTTTGTTTTGTTTTATTTTTTGTTTTTTTCTTTTTATCTCTCTGACATGTGTGTGTGGAGTCGTGGGGGTGGAGTTTTTGTGGGGGTCTGTATCATTTCTGTAAAAACAAAAGCTAATGATTGTAGTCCCATTTATTTACAAATATAGAAAAGCGCTCGCCACACAACTCACGCCATGAATGCATGTGCGGATGGTTGCAATGTATGAACATACAATTTAAGACCCTTTCCACAATTTCTTATTCAAAGAAATATTCTATGTGACTATTTACTAATTCATCTTTTTTTTCTCATGTTTTCAATGTGCAACAACCCACAAAGTTAAAAGATTTTTTCAAAAGAAACAAGAAAGATTATGAAAACAATAAAAAAGTAAATGTATTTTATTTTTGAAAATTCACAACATTAATTTAAGATGGTGGAATCAATTCACTGAACAGATTACTGATAACTTAAAAAGGGAAATATCGCATTAGCAAATTTTATAAAAAATAATTACAAATCTGTAGGAAAATTTATAACTATTAATAATTAAATTACAAAATTTTTCATGAATTTATATTGTTTTTTCCCTGCCATTACTCGGATGTAATTTCTCCTAACGTAAAAGTGATTGATTCCACCTGTAGACTCCACAACATATCTACCCCCACAACATATCTACCGGGCGATTTGTAAGTAGTTAGGGATTCATTTAGTGAACAGATTCGATGCACCTAACACCACCCTACAAATGTAGACCTAAAGCTTCTCCAATTAAGAAAGTATTTAGCAATCATACTCATTATATATTAGAGTGGGCTTGCAAATGTATGCTAAATTGGTCTTGCAAGTGGCAAGCAAGGCAACCGCATACCATATTTTTGGAATTTGATTGATCCAAACACACACTAGTACACAACTAGTTTGTCTTGGCCTGCCAGCCAAGCCCCAGCCATAAAAGCTGCATTCGATATGGAGAAACCCATACCTTTTTTTTTTTTTTTTTTTAATCTGTTATGAATACAAAAATTAGTCATAGAATTAGATATATAATGTATATAAATAAAATAAATAAATAAATAATATTTTACAAAATTTATTATCTAAAAAATCATAAATGTCTAAGCACATTTTGTAATTGATTCTGTAATTAATTTTTGTGTTTTTAAATTTTTTTTTGTTTATTTATTAAGCTAGAGGACTTTTTCCTTTTAGGGCAAGTTTTGGGAAGAGAAAAACCCCAAGTAGACATGAGTTTGGATGTGATAGTTTTCAAATATGTTAGGGAAGTGACAACCATCTTTTTCAGCAAAGTTAGGGTTTACAGTATTGCAACATAACACTGTAACCAAAAAGTAAGTAAGCCTTTCTGTGAGGAAAATGTAGTGAAGGTAATGGCCTAACTGCATTTGCTAGCCAATATTAGCCAGAAAGTTTGAAACTTATGTGAGGACAAAACAAAAAGTTATTTATTTATTTATTTAAAATACAATACTGATCTCCGGGTTCTGTTCCCACTGAAAGCTACTTGTCCATGTATGAGAGAGAAAGAGACAGAGATGGGGAAATACAAATGTTTATTACTTATTGTAGTATTAATTTTAAAAGAAATTACAATTCAATTGTATCTTTTCTAAATACTTACAGATTCATAAAAAATATGATCCATTTTTTTAAAAAATATTTATACAAAATTGTTATTTCTCCATGATTTTATAGTAATCCTACATAATATGAAAAAGTTTAACCAAAATTTTATTCAAAAAATTAATATGTTATCTAAATTTATTTTAAGTATAAAACTCATAGTCGTACAATTCAATTTATATCACACATACCTTTTCATGGCACAATTCATGATAAAATTTATGCTCACCTAGTTTTATTGATAAATTTGTTGAGGCCTACTAAATAGGAATCCAACTCCACTATTGTCCACTAAAGTGGATTGGATTGTCCAGCTTGTGAGCTCACCATAAATTTTTGGTGCAAAGGGTTGGTCTCATGGCAAAGGTATTGAATTTGGAGGTATGCTCCTCCAAAGTCTCAAGTTTAAAATTTTTTAAGGTCTCGTTTGAGAACAGGTTAATTTAGTAATTTTTTAGCTATTTGACTAAAAAGGTAATTAAAAAAATTTTGTATGTTTGGAATAACTTTTTGGCTAATTACGAAAAGCTGTGCAAAAAGTAGAGAGAAGCCGTAATCTTTGACTTTTTGGTATGGGTTGTTGACTTTTTAACTAATTTAGTAACTTTTTGGCTAATTGACTAATTTAGTCAGTCCCCAAACGGAGCCTTAGTGAAAATAATTTTTTAATGGCAGTCTATGTGGGACTTTGATCCGGCTTGAATTGTATTCCTCATTAATAGACTATGAGATTGGTCTCCCAAATTAGTTGATTTAATGAGTCGAATATTTGATTTGAAAATTGTAATTATATAATTTTATTATCTATCTTAAAAAATATGAAAGATAAGCATCATTTAAAAAATATGCCATTCATTTTTTTAGAAGATAAAGACCACAAAATTATGTGAGTACAATAATCGAATCAATCTAATTTTTTTTGATAAATGAATGATAGGACCTAACTAATGAACTGATGGCCCCATAGACCGGACTAGACATTGGGTTTGCTAATATTATTTAGCGGAAATTAAAAATAAATAATAAAAAAAAGTCAGAGTTTGATTTTTATAATAAAATAAATTATAAATTTTTTAATCTTATTATTTGTAATCTTATTATCATCTTTTTTTCTTTTGATCGGTAAAAGCCTGTTGTTAATTATTATATTAGCACATATGGGAGTTAGTCTCCCCACCTTTGTCAAACACTAAGTATTTGTTTCTTAATTCAACTCCCTCTTAGGGAGAGTTGAATCCATGACCTCCCTCCTTAGGACTAAGCCCTTAAGTTAGGAGAGTCATGGTGGCCAATTATGTTAGGATTTATAAAATTTTAAAGATACTAAAATTTATAAGATTTATTGCTTACTTATCACTAAGATTAGCACCTAATAAGATTTATAAAATGCAACTCTCCCAAATCTTATTATTTGTATAGTAATGATAAATAAGCATTAAATTTTAGAAAAAATTGGTCTAATATCTCTCTCGAACTTTTAGTAATGAAAGAGCTCCATAATATTATTTTGTGATGTCTAAGGTCCTTGACCCACCTCCATATATCTCACCCACCCAATGAAGGCAAGTACAACATGCTCAAGGGTTTGACCATCCTTGGAAATACCAACTTCAAAGCCACTAGTGGTGGCGTCGATGATAAGAAAAACATAGTCAGCATGTGAGGTACCAGTGATCATGTTCTTGATGAAATCACGATGGCCAGGAGCATCAATGACAATGCAGTAGTATTTGGTGGTCTCAAACTTCTACAAAGCAATATCAATAGTCATACCACGTTCACGTTCTGCCTTGAGCTTGTCCAAGACCCAGGCATAATTGAATGAACTTTTGTTCATCTTAGCATCTCTCTTTCTCTCTCACTGCTTGATCTCTACCCCGTCTCACTGAGCTTCAAGCAGTTCGATTTCGGTGTTGTTTGGCAAGTTGGTTTGTGGCTAAAATAGCCACAAAAGACAAAATAGTCTATTTTAGCCACAACAAATAAAACATCACATCCAACCCATAATCATTACACTCTTCTCTCACAAAAAAAGTCAAAAAAATCAAAAAGCCAAAAAGTCATTCCCAAACCAAGCTTTTTAGCTCAGTCTAAAATAGCCAAAAAAAAATCAAAAAGCCAACCCACTTCCCAAACGGAGGCTTCGTCTCTCATTCTCTCTCCAGAGAAATTCGTATTTCTCTGGAAAGAATTTCTCTAGATTGAATTTTTTCTAGAGGGACCTTAGACATTATACAAATATTAGATGTCCATTATGCTATAAAATCTTAATACTAAGAACCCTAAAAAAAAATCCCCTCAATTTTATACAAAATTTTGTAGAGAAATATTATGTGGCTTAACAGAATCTTCATTTTTAAATAAAATATTAATAAAAATATTTTTTTTGAAAATAAAAATATTACTACTTCATTCGTGTAGTATTTTTTTTTTTCTTATCTGCAAAAACATAAGATTAAATTGATGTAATCATTCACGTATTATTTTCCGTATATTTTTTCTTATTTTTATGTTTGGAGGGATAGTGTTGACATTTGGCAAGAGAATTGGTTGTTTGTGGCATTTGATCTATAATTATAAATGAGAAATTTTATATTATTTAATATTTTTACAGTTTACTATTTAAAGTTTTTTTTAAAGCTATTTTAAATGAAAATTTATTAATTAAATATTTAAAGTAAAATTTTATTAATATATGATTTCAAATTTATAATTTGACTAATCTACTTAATCTTTTTTTTGTAAAGTATTTAATCTTAGAGGATTTTATCAATTTTAATTTTGATAAATTCTTTTTTGCCTATATATATAATATTCTGTAAGTAAAACATATGGTTGGATATATAATAAAAATAATAATTTTATAAAATTTAGCACATCATTTGGAGTTCTCATTTTTGTTTCTAAATTTCCTTTAAAATTTTTAAATCTAGAAAACGAATTTAAACCATCAATATAAATTTAAAAAACAAAAAGCATCATATTACAAGTTACATTCAGTATTAAAAAATATTTTTCCAAACTATATCATTCTTAATGATTATTATTTTTAAAATTAAATAATAGAAAAAGAAAAAATATTTCTGTACTTCTGAAATTAATTAAACTTAATTCGCATTGGAGGAAGTTAACAGTAGTGATTGGTAGCTCGAAACCTGAGGCTCGAATTTGGCTCGAGGGTCAAAACGACGTCGTTTTGACCCTGTTTTTTTTTTTTTTTTTTTTCTTTTCTTTTTCTTTCTTTTCGACTTCATCTTCTCTAATTTTTTTTTTTTGCAGAAGAAGAAAACCAGGAAGGGAGAGAGGAGGAGGGAGGGAGGGAGGGAGGAGGAGGAGGGAGGAGGGACTGGAGGGGGCCATTAAAATGGCGGTGGAGGCGAGGCTGCTGCGGCGGAGGCGAGAGGCGAGGCTGCTGCGACGATCGGCGAGGCGGGTGGCGGTGGACGGCGGGGCTGGGCAGACGACCTGGGCTGGCCACGGCGGGGCTGGGTTGCGACGAGGACGACCCACGGCGGCTGCGATCCCTTCTCTTCTCTCCCTCCCTTCTCTTCTTCCTTCCTTCCTCCTCTGTTTCCTCTCTTCTCTCCCTCTTTCTCGATTCGAGCCATTCGAGCCTCGTAGCATTCGAGCTACGAGGCATTATTCGGAAGTTAAAGAGACAGTCTTGCGTGAGTTTGACTTTTGGGCTTTTTTTTGTATTGGATATTTTTTTTGGCACTTACCAATAAGTCTTATATACAAAAATAAAACTCATTTAATCTCAAAATAAAATGCTTGTACCAATTAATCATATATATTTTTAATTGTTACAAAAAAAAATTATCTTTTTTTTTTTTTAACAAATTTAAAAATATTGTTACATTCCACAACTGCTGGACTTCCGTCCGACGGTCATTAGAGAATAACTGAAATGTTCAACATCACCTGAAAGTCGCCGGAATGTCCAGAATATTCGATGGACGTCAAGAATATAGTCACAGATTTATCAAAATGTCCAGAATATTGTTGGAAAAAAAAAGAATAAATGGAGAAATTATAGTGAAAAATATAAGAAAATGTGCTAAATATTGATAAACTGAAAAGAAAAAAAAAAAGAAAACCAACAACAATAACAACAAACAATAATGAGAAAAAATATATATCATTTTTCAATTTTTGTAGGGTTTAAGCAACTAATCTCCAATATTGATAAAAACTGAAAAGTAATCTTTGAAATTATAAAATGTTATAGTTTCAAAGTATGATTCTATTAAGCATTTATTGTTATTAATCGAATTTGACAAATATATTACGAAACTACAAAATTTTACAGTTCCAAAGAATGTCATGAAACTATAAAATTTTACAGTTTTAAAGCAATGATTCATTTCAGCACAAAAAAAATTGAAATTATAAAATTTTATAATTTTCACTGTCTGTAACTAAATCTCGAAAATAACTTGTTCAGAACTTAAAAATTTTCTCTATTAAAACAGGAAAATAGAAGTGTGTAGAAGAGAGAAGGTAGAAAAATCGAGAGATTGAAGGAGAGAAATAGATATAGAGAAGATTATACTCCGGCAACTATTTTTTATTTAGATCTAGTCGGATCTTATGTAGATCTACTCAGATCTAATCTAGATCTGAGTAGAACTACATTAGATTTGAGTAGATCTACTCATCTTCTTCGCTAGAAACTCATCTCCTTCGTCGTCGGTAAGGGTGAAGTAAGGAGTTAGTGGTTGGTGGTCTGTGATTGTCGGTGAACCCCAATTAATGGTAGTTATTGGTCGTCGGTGATTATATATTAGAAAGAGAAAGAGAAGAAGGAATGTATGGTCGCCGATCGCCGGTCGCCAGAAATTATGAAGAGATAGAGACAGAGAAGAGCAAATCCACAGAGAATAATGAAGAAGAAAAATATGTAGTGAACTTTTGAGAGTATCCAAAAGGTTATAGGACTAAATAGACTTCTCCAGATATTTGCCCCTTTTTTTTTCAACTAAATTGGGGCCTTCTTAAAATAAAAATAAAAAAATTGAAAATTGTTAATACCATATGAGATCTTAACAAATATATATATATATATATTGATATCTGTAAATAAATTTTAAAAAAATCATAGAAAAATGTTAAAGGAAGTGAAAACTGTATTGAAATCCTAATTACTTTGGCATTTTTTATATATATAATTATATGACCCTTCAAAAATTAGGATATTATTTTTTTCAATGGGCCTTTTTTGGTTAGACCTCGTTTGGTACTTTTTATTTTTTTTTCATTTTTTACTTTTTTGAAAATTGTAAACAAAAACTTATTTGATACATTGTTTTTATTTTTAAAAAAGTAAAATTGAATTTGTTAATTTAAAATGTTTGGAAATTAAAAAAATATATTTTTTACTTATTTTTAGAACAAATTTTCACTCTTCTCCATCCCCCACCAATTCTAGCCACTACCTATTGCTATTAGGGGTGAACAGCGGATATTTCGATCCGTTCAAACCGACCGAACCGAACCAATCCGCCACATTTTGGACGGATGCATGATGATGAGCGTACGGTTGCGGATATATTTTTTTCAATCTGCCTAGTTTTGGACGGATGGCGGATTTGAGATTTATTTGGCCGCAACCGAACCGCCAAAACGTGAATACCACCAATAATTTATAACACTTTGTATTTTCAATTTGTTTAGATATTCTGTTTGTATTTTCAATTTGTTTAGATATTCTATTTGTATTTTCAATTAAAAAAAAGTTTAGATATTCTGTTGTGTTTCAATTTGTTTTCAATTTAGAAATCATCTTATCAAATGGCAATGGTTGATATTTGATATTTTTGTATGGAAAATGTAAGGTTTAATTTTGTCCTTTTTAAAAAAAATCAAATTAAATAGCTTTTGAATAAAAAAAGTAATGAAATAGTTTTGATAATGCATGGTTTTCTTATACGTATTTATTATTGGTATTTTACAATTTACTTGATAATATTTTGGTTATGTTGAGTTAGATTATTATACAAAAAAAAAAAAAAATTGACTAATTGTTGTATTATGTTCAAAATTTGTAAAAGTTTAAACTGCCAAACCGATTCTCATCCATTCACCAATCCGCTCAATCTGCATCCGTCTGTCGAATTGACGGATGCGGATTGATTTTTTTCAATCCGCACATCTGGTGGATGGATGACAGATTAAAGGTTCCCCAACCGTAACTAAACCGCAAATACCCCTAACTGCTACCATGGGCCACTTGTTGGCAACCTAAGAGCTTTGACGAGTTTCAACCAACTTCTACTGGACTCCAGCAATTGGATAGTCATCACATGGCTTTTGCCCATCTCATGACCTCTGGCAACACTTCAACCACCAAGGCAGAGCCATCTTTGGCCACCATATCCATCCACTCTGTCATTGGCCACTAAATTCGGCCACCATTTAGCACTAGCCATTACCTCTGGCAACTTGCCATGCATGTTTCTTAGATTTTATTTTCATTTTTTCAAATTTTTGTAGTTTCTCATTTTTTATAATAAAAAAATGAGTAAATCACACTAACCTTCCTAAGGTTTAGAAAAAAATACAGTCAACTCAATAATTTTGGCATAATTACACCAATCTTCCTATTAAAAAGGCTAAAGCAGATGATGTGAAAACACATACAAACAAGCATTTTAATACAAAAGACATGATAATATTAATTTTTCATTCATATGACTAACGAATTACTGATAGAAACTAACTAAGCATTACGTGAATTAAAACATTATTAAGAAGCCTAATATAATCAGGTCAAAATTATAAAATTTATTATAATTTTTTTCAAATCTTAAAAGATGTATGAATATTTTACGCAAAAGAAAAACAAAAACAAAAACTTGTTAGTGTTGTCAAATAATGCCCTTTTTTTCTTGGGAAAATTGCTAATTAGTGGTAAGACCCCAAAAAAATTACAAACTTATGAAAAAGTTTATAACTTCAATTATTAAAGTTGGTAAATTTTATCATTAATTTAAAATTTATTTTAAAAATCTACACTAATTTGTAATTCCTCTTTTTTCTTTTAGTAAATGTAGCCGGCATGAGGAGATATATGTTAATAATCTAAACCCAGAGATGGACGTTGAGAGGGTAATTTGTGAACAAATTGGGCCGAGCTAGAACGAGCCTTCTTTGGATGATGGGCCGTGCAATAGGCCAAGAAGATGTTTTGTATTTCGGCTCTGGGCCGAGGTAGTTACTAGGATGGTTGGATGGGTTGCTGGAATTGGAGCCTATCTGGGGACAAAGCCTTGTCTGATCTGGGTGATTAGCATGGTGTAGACACCCCATTTTTGACCGACCTTAAGACTCAGACGTCACCGATTGAGCGCTCGGTGGTGTTGCATATTGTGCTCGTTCAGAAGTCTCAGAGTCACGGTCGTGAGCCCTGCCTCCGGACTTCCGAACCCTCTTCTGTACCTTGTCTCGGTTTGCGAACCAGACTCGGTTTTCTCTGTTTCTCTTCCTGAAGGGAAGGAGAGGTCCCGTAGACCATCTCTCAGTGGCCGTGGGCTACATTTCGTGGCCGTAGGCCATTTTGCCCATTTCGGAGCCCGGTTCCCGGTTTTCGGAGCCGTCAGGCCGTGTGCCTCGGTTCGGGACCGTCTAACCATCTCCGATTCCTCCGGTTTTTGGCATACATCTTATTTACTCCCTTTTGAGGGACACTGAGGTCTGAGAGACCCACTTCGTGGCCGAATGCCATTTTTGGTGCTTAACAGCCTATTTTCGGGACCCCGAACTGCGTGTTTTGGGCCCCGAGCATTCGTTTTGCATCGGTTTTCGTTCATTTTTGGCAGGTACCACTGTTTTATCACCAGGAAGGTCACTGAAGGGTGGGAGGCTAGCAATTGTCTCAGCAACCAGTTATATTCCTTCGGCGCCCTCCGACGCCCGTTTTTCTCACTTCCGAGCCAATGTTGACCACCCTAGGGCCATTTTCTTCAACCCCAAACCACATATTTGTGTTGTACACACATGGGAGGACCCTAAAAGTCTATGGCCAGCCAGTAATTGTTGTTGAACCTTTTGAACCCCTCCTAAAAGTGGCTTGTTGTCTCTCCTGTTTTACAGTTGCCAATTTCCAACCACAGGGTCTTGTTGAGGACACATGGAAGGACACCTTTTTGTGGTGGCCGGCCAAAATTTTCTCTGGACCATTTTGCCCCTTGGCCGGCCGGCCATAGGGGGTGGCCGGCCGGCCACCTGCAACAAAAATAGCAGGCCGGCCATGCTCCTTGGGATATGTGCTTTACAGCTGTATAGCTTTTTCCCCCAAAATATCTGATTTCGGAGGACTTTTGTAGAAGGAGGGAACTTAATCCCATTTCTCGACACATTTTTCTCCCCCTTTCTCCTCCATCCTCACATACATACAGCAGCTCTAGCTCTCCCTCAAGGGTTGGAAAATTGCTCTTAAGCTCATACACACATATCTCTCTCATTTCCTCTCAAAATCTCTAAGTTTTACACCATTTCTCCATCACTACCAAGCACCACCACCACCACTCCATTTCCAGCAGCTTGGGGAGCTTTCCAGCAGCTAGGAAGCAACATTCCTTGGTCCAAGAGGTAGCAAAGAAGTGGTCTTCAAGGGTAAGTGCCAACCTCCCCCTTTTGTAGCTCATTTTTGCAACAATTTCTTAGCCTATTTGCTTACTATTTTGGGCTCTGACCCTAACTAAAACTAGGCTTTTTTTGAGCTATTCTACATGTTTGTTTAAGGGCTCAACCCTGTTTGAGCCTCCCATTTGGTACTTGCTTCAATACCCTCTTGTATGCCATTATTTTGCATGGTGTTTTTAGCATATGTGTAATCTGTTTTGAGGCCTGATGTAAACTGAAAATAGGCCTATTTTGAGCCCCTCTACAACATTTTAGAAGGGCTCAACCTTTTTTTGGACCTCCATGTATGACTTGCTTCATTGCCCCTCTTTGGTCCCTATTTTTGCATACTTTATAAGCTTACCTTGCCTCTGTTTTTATGCCATGGTCAGAACTAAAAGTGGCCATATTTTGACCTTATTGGCATATTTTATTAAGGGTCTTTGGCTGTTTGTTGAATGATTTGTATACCTCATGTTATAGCCTCTTGTTGGCCTACTTCTTGCATGGCATTTTTAGCATGTTTGTATATTGTTTTAGGGGTTTTCACCTACTGAAAAACCGCATGTTTTTAGGCCCTATTCAGTGTTGTAGAAGGGTCTTTTGCCATTTGGGCTTTGCATCTATCACTTGCTTCATTGCTTCCCTTGCGGAGCCATTTTTGTATGCCATTTTTGCCCTACTTGTGATTGCTGTTTTGCCTTGATTTGAACTGAAAAAATGTGAGTTTTGGGGCTGCCTTGCTTCTTCTTTTTCATGTCATGTTCAAATTATGCATGTATTGTATAGCTACAAGTCATTTCGGATGCCTAGTTTTGCATTTCGGGAGAGATTCCTTGCTTCGGGTTTCATTTCGCCGGGTTTCGGGGCTGTTTTGCCCCTCATTTTGCTACTGATTTTTGCATGTTTGCATGTCATATTCCGTGTCTTTTCCATGTCTCATTAGAGTGGCATTTCGGTGCCTGAGGGTCCGTTCTCGGTTTGCGTGCACGCGTGCACGCATTTCGAGGTGTCTTGTTTTTATCTGATGGCCTCCTATGTGAGTATGACTGAGGTTCACTTGTATTGGTGTAAGCCCATTATTGCATTGCGTATGCCATTTCATCCATAGCATTGTGTATGCCCGGTTGTGTATTACCTCGTATAGCGTGTATGCCATTCCATGACATTGTGTATGTTAAGATTGCATATTAGCTACATTTCATGCATATCATGCATATTGCATCGTGTTCGGGATAGGAGTTAGCCTAGGCACGGGAAACGAGGTACGTTCCGTACTCCGAGTGACGGAACGTGTCTCAATTCCCGAGTCACCGACACTCCGGATTATCCGTGATGGAGTTAGGTTTTGTTGTAACATTCATATGCATTCATCCCATATTGAGTTGTGCAATTCGGCTCCTCGGCCATCATGCATCGATATGCGTGATTGGTGGCACGAGGATCGAGGCATGCATATATTTGTGAAATACATTGCTATGCCCCTTTCCTACTCTCTGTTGCAGCAAAATCAAGAATCAGCAAATTCTCGGGACCTGGCACGCATTTCAAGAAAAGGTGTAAACAGAGGCTAATTGGGGCATCCCAGTGGATTTCCGCGCAAGGCAGCCCAAACATACGTCGTTCATCAGAATCAAGGCAGTCCCTGGCTTGCATGCCAGTTTACAGTTTTCTTAGTTAATTTGTTAATTAATTAGGGATTTGTATATTGTTTGGACTGTATTATTTGGACTGTACTATTCTTTCATTTGGGACTGTATATTCTTTTGGACCCTCTGCGCGAGGGCATAATTGTAATAAGTGTGGGTGAGTGTGATGTATGTCTTCCAACCCCACGTCTTTCTTCCCTTTTATTTACCCGCTTATGATGGTTAGATTAGGGCATATTTCAATTAGCATACAGTATGATAGCACGTTTGCATTCATTCATCTGTTTTGCACGCACCGGGCTCGGCGCATCATACAAACTGCATTTGTATTTCAATTCCAAATTGAATAAGTGTTAGTTGTAGCATTCCATGTGCCATGTTTAGAATAGCCGAGCCTGCTATAGTTGCATCTTTGCATGTGTTGCATTAGGCAATTCTGTGTATCTAGGATCATGCATGGATTTCTAATGAGTTTCTGTTTTGGCTTGGAGTACTCGGTGAGTATTTATGCTTTAGCATCCTTGCATGCGTGTGAGTGTTGCCATGAATAGCATGCTTACCATGAGGCTAACCGCTTTTGTGATATAACTGCCTTGAATGCCTGTGGGTGGAGGTTGTGTTATTTGAATTGGGACAATGCATTGATTGTTTGTTTTAAGCCCACTAGATAGTGGCAAAATCATGTTTTCTAAGCCCACCCGAGGGTGGCAAATCCACGTCTTAGCCTACCTGCGGGTAGCACCATCAAACCATTTTCAAACAAGCAAACATGAAATGTTTTGTTCCAATTCAGGTGACTCGGTCTATACTTGTATGCTGTGCGCATCACATAGTAACCTAGGCTAATAACCGGAATAAGAACACACAATGTTTTCAAAACTCGATATCATGGTTAGTAGAGGCCGGTCTTTGACCGGGCGAGCTGGGGTGCTCACGAAGTGACCTTCCCCAATCGTACCCAAGTTCCCGAGCCGAGGCAACTTTGGTGATGACGGACACGTGGCCTTTGGCATCGAGTCAGGGTTTCCTAAATTCCCCTTTTTTTAAAAAAAATATTTAGGTGGCGACTCTGTATTTGGCAAAGCAGTCCATGTTTGGCACTTCTTTCAAAAAAATTTGTTTTCAAAACGATTTGCCGGATTTGGACTCTTTGGTTCAAGATTAAGAACCGTGACATTTGAGTCCTTCGAACTGTAGTAGACCCGCAAGAGAACCAGAACGGGGGGGGAGTCGCACCCTCCCCGGGATGCGTTCGGGGACGTCTACACATGGTGATGGGCCGAGCTGGGTATTTGTCATGATCCGAACCCGCCCCCGTGGATTAAGGCCATAACCGGCTAGTAATCAAGAGATTACCTACGGCCTCAAAGTAAACAAGACATATAGCAACAGAGTGAAGGGGGCCAAAACGGAAGCAAACTTAAAAATTTTATCCAATGAGCTATGCTTACATGGCATGTCAAAACATTTCACATATACTTAATAATAACTCACACCACATATCAGTAGTTAACATATTGTATACTCAGGATCATTCAATCACATAGTCAGCCATGCCAAAAGCTTATACACATAAATGGTCTATCATGACCAATAGAAATAGTAAAGGAAGTACAAAAAATCATAAACAAGCCTCTTGCGTGAGGCACCTGGGCTGACTTCACAAAACTCGGGTTCCTTTCTTAAATTCCACTAAGGCTGGGGTTGAACATCCCTTTGCTTACCTACATACATATAAATGAGAGTGAGCTAACGCCCGGTGAATAATATCAAAATAAAGAGGTTAATGAATGAGATTCGTTCATAAATGAATCATACTTATAATGTACATATTTGAACCACTATTCTCATTCATACCAGATTCACAAATCTCAACAAAGCAAAACGACCTTAGGCCCAACACATCATGTCCATATGCAAAACGACCTTAGGTCCAATTCTTATATAAAACAATACGACCTCAGGTCCATCTATATGAAATGACCTTTGGTCCAACCAACTCTCTATTCAAAACGACCTTTGGTCCAATTCGAACACATTAAACGGCCTCGGGCCCAATTCAAAGATATCAGGTGTATCAAACGGCCTCGGGCCAATTCTCTTTATATTCGTATCCTTGCGTGTTTCATATTCATGATCATGATCCCTTTCATTCAAACAGCCTTTGGCCCATCATGGTGTTCCAACATATCAAATGACATATTCAAGCGGCCTTTGGCCCATCTTTGCATTCATGTCTAATGGCCTTTGGCCCAATCGTTCATATCCGACGGCCTTTGGCCCAATCATTTATGTCTAACGGCCTTTGGCCCAATCATTCATGTCCGACGGCCTTTGGCCCAATCATTCATGTCTGACGGCCTTAGGCCCAATCATTCATATCTGACGGCCTTTAGCCCAATTCAAGTATATCAAACATGTCAACGGCAAACAGCAAACGGCCTTAGGCCCAATTCAGATATATCAACATATCAAACGGCCTTCTACAAAATTAGGCATATAGAATACTCATTTATATTTCAAATCTATGAAGCTTATACAGAAGTAGCATTCAAAAAGTAACATACTTGAAAATATTTTTACTAAGATATTACTCACAATGTTTCGCCGATGGATTTGCCCTTGAGCTCGACCCTACACATTACATAACACATATGGGTCACAAACTATTCAATCCGTTCTTAATTCATACATTCCTCTTAGGCTTCTTTCTTATCATTTTAACTCATTCACAATGCTCAATGCATGCTTAAGAGTGCTTAGAAATGAAAGAGAACGGAAAACAAATCACAAAACCACTTTTTAAAATATCTAAAACAGGGATCCCCGCTCGAGCGGACCCCTTTGGTCTGCAAAAGTGCTGGTTACTTCATTTTTACGCTCGAGCGTGACTTCGGATGCTCGAGCTGAAAGTCAAACTACATGGCTCCCCGCTCGAGCGTGAATCTACCCGCTCGAGCGGGCGTCCATGTCTGCAAAAGTTTTGGGAACTAGCATTTCACGCTCGAGCGGCGCTTTTCCCGCTCAAGCGGACATGCCGAATTCTGGAATTTCCAGAATTGTTCTTAAAGCTCAAACTTGACATTCAAAGGTGCAAAACTCATGTTGTTGACACAAAGCATGAAAGGACATCATATAACACTAGAACATGAGTAATTTGGAACCAAGTGACCAAAATCATGGTCCACCTCATAAATTATCTTGAATTCTTTTCATAATTCTCAAAACCCATGTACTCAATGTTATACAATTTCCATATCCTCATATATCATGCATGCATGTCAATTCTTGGCTTCATCTCTATTTCAAATGATACAAATGACACTTATAATCATGAAACTCATGAAAATTATGCATGCATGTGAGATTTGGTGCTCAATTCCTCTTGTTCAACATGATTCATGTTTGAATGTATAAAATCATGGCAATTATGCACATGCATGTACACACAAGCACCAAATTCATCAATTTCAACTCAAATTATGTTCTTGGTGGCCATCTAACTTAAATTCACAAAATTACAACTTCAAACTTATGAATTCATAACCAATTACTCACCTAGAAGCTCAAATCTTCCAAGTTATGGTTAATTCTTGAGTTAATCCACTTGATTCTCCAATTTCCTTGCAAAATCTACAATGTTAGCCATTTTCTCTCTCTAAATTCGGCCCTCTCTCTCTCTAGAGTATGATTTTCAGATTTTGAGCTCCAAGCCAAATAAATATGAGTGTAATAAGGCCTTTATATATGTTGGCCTAATCAAATTGATTAAGGCTAAGTAATTAAGCCTAATTTAATCATTCTGAATCTAATTATTTTGATCTGAGTCAATTTTTAATTAAATTTCACTATAGGCTCTAAAAATTACGCCAATCACAATGGTGTAGTCAATTTTGGTTTCGGTGGCCGATAAGGCCTTCAATTTTCAGTTCAAAGCACAGATTCCAACAGATTTTCTTACGGTGAACAGATACAAAGCCAAAATCACATATAATTATGCAATTAACACCCAAATTCAAATTAAGCACATAATTACAAACATAGGCATGATTAATTAACATAGCATAGGACAGGGTTATCATAGTATTGCACGGCGAGATGCCAGGCTAAATAGGGTTATTGCGGCTTGACTGTATTCGGCACGGAGCCGGGGTAACTTGGTTGGCCGCAGTATAAACCAAGTTAAAGGGTTCACCTATCTCACTTGGTGGGCGGTGAGTGAAGTGTTGCCATGATAAGTGTTATCTATGGGGAATGTGGTTCCTAGGAGGGCTCTGGTGAGTAAGAGTCATATTAGGATTATGCCACATGGAATCTATAAAAGCTCTTGGCAAGACCTATGTAGAGGCATCACAATTTCTACTCTTAAATACACAGAGCTTTTGTGTCTATTGTTTATTTGCTGACTTAGGCATCAGAGAGATTTCCAGTACACACCCGCCGGCTAGCTCACGTTTGTGTTTTCAGGTAGTAAAGCGACGACGTTTAAAGGAGTACAAACTTGATCAACAGGATTATACAAGAAGAATATTTTTGTGCTCGTATAATTGGCACCGTCTGTGGGAAAACACACAAAAAACAAACCTTTTGATTGAGTTTCCTCTTTAGTTGGAATCTATGACGCGCAATAAAGACTTAACATATTCAGCTGTTGATGGGCAAAACCCAAAAGGGGGTGAGAGGCGCGAAGGTTTACCTTTCATCCCACCTATGGTGGAATTAGATCTCTAGCGACGGAATCCACGGAGGAACAAACGAGAAAGACGGGGCTCCAGTCCTCGTTGCTCCCAAAGCCTTGACAGGCAGCGGCGGAGGTTGGATCCTCAGGTTTTGGAAGATCGTGTAAGGGAGCAAAACGAATTAATACGGAGGATGGCAGCAGACATGGAGACAATGAAGCACCAGATAAAGGGCAAATGTGTGGCAACGGAAAAGGGGCGCAAAGGCAACACACGCTTTTACCACTCAGAAGATTGTGACAGACAAGTCACACCGTCACAAGCTGAAAGTAGAAGCCTCAGGATAGGCAATACACAATCAAGGACTTCTAGGACTCGTTACTCCAGGTCTGAGAGAACGAGGACTGAAAGGTCTTATATAGAGGGAAGTAGTTATCGGCCCTCACATTCGCACCAAACGATATCTAGGCACACAGAGTTACCTAGGTCGGTGAACCTGCGGGCAGTCCTAGGGGAAAGGGCTCAAAGGAGAGAAGACTCTCAGGTGTGTGACCCTCGCAGAGTCTCTACACTATAACGGTTGGCTCCTAGAACACATGGGAGTGTCGAGGTTGGAATGCTAGAACCACGCCCTTCTACGAACCACCAGATAAAGCGTTAGCAAGGTTGCAGAGCTCGCTGTTCGTTCTGGCAATAGAGAACGCACCATTACCCTCAGGTTTCCCCCAGTCCAAATTCACCACTTATGAGGGAAAGTCGGACTCGTACATGCACTTGACCCACTTTCGCCAGGTTATGGCTGTGTATCGGTGAAACGAGGCTCTAATGTGTATCCTGTTTCTTTCCAACCTTGGTGACCTGGGTTTAACATGGTTTGAAAGGTTGCTAGAAGGTAGTATAGTTTCATGGGCGCAACTAGCAGAGGCATTTGTGACTAGATTCAGAACAAACACCAAGACGCCTATGGAAATTGACCAGATTCTCTCCATAGACATGGGCGAGAAGGAAATATTGAGGTCTTACAATAACCGGTATTGGGAGACTTTTAATAAGATTGGAGATTGCCCTACAAACCTAGCTATCGCATAGTACAAACGAGATTTGCCGGCTGGTAATAAATTGAGGGATTCAATGACGATGACTTCACCCCTCACAATGGAGGCCCTAATGGAAAGAGTGCATCAGCACATCCGGGTAGAAGAAGATATCACGCGCACCAAAGCAAAATCTGGCACAACAGTTTTGTCAGACAGAAAACCTACGGCAAAAGTAAACACAGTTGGACGGGAAGAGCAAACGTGCAAAAATGGGTGAGGCAGACAAGCCAACAGAGAAGACCCCCAAGTAAGGAAGCTGAGAGTCCGCACTTTCATCACCACGGTATTCAATGAACCTATCTACTGGATTCTTAGCGAGACACGCGATGAACCCTTCAGTCGACGACCAGCTAAGTTGAGAGAAGCACAAAGGGGCTATGATGATAGGTATCGTTATACTTTCCATGATGAAAAGGGGGTACCGAACTGAAAACTGTATGCCATTGAGGCAACATCTGGAGGAGTTAGTAGCCGCAGGCCACCTGGACCAATATATTGAGGGCAGAACACAGTCGGCCCTCTAAGACCGCAACAGGCCGAATGGGATGCCGGTCGATGGGCTGCCACAAGGCATAATCAACGTAATACATGGGATCATCGAACCTGAATGGGTATGTGAACTCAAAGGGATGATCCAAAAGGCTGAACACTTAAGAGAGGTACTAAGTGCACAACTTACCGTCAAAAGGCAAAAAACGGAGGCAACGAACATCATCTCCTTTTCTGACAAAGACTTAGCAAGGTTACAAAGCCCTCACAATGATGCATTGGTGGCTACTCTGCGTGTCAAGAACTTCAACATTAAGCGGATCCTAATTGACCAAGGGAGTTCCTGCGAGATAATGTACTATGAGACCTTTAAACAACTAAAATTGGAGGACAAAAACTTAGCACCGGCAACATCTACCTTAGTCGGCTTCAAATCAATGCCAGAATGGCCGGTGGGCAAGATAATTCTGCCAGTCAAGGTAGGAATGATAACGAAACAGGTGAAATTTTGGATATTGAAAATTCCTTCCACTAACAACATAATCTTAGGAAGAGCATGGATACACGCCATGCCAGCAATGGCATCGACTTACCATTAAGTGTTATGGTTCCCCAATGAAACCGGAATGATTGAAAAAGTCTTAAGGGACCAAATCATTTCGAAATAGTGCTTCATTACAGTAAATGGCAGCCGGGCTGCAAAAGGGTTTGTACAAATGGCAAAAAATCCAGAAAGCAACAAACTGTTTGCAGACGTCAACAGAGAAGCCGAACAGAAGGCAATGGAAGACTTGGTAGAGGTGATGATAGATGGCAAGAATCCAGAAAAGTTCTTTTTGCTCGACTCGTCTCTGTCCAACATCGAGAGAATAGAGATCATGGAATTTTTGACCTCTAAGATCGAAGTGTTTGTCTGGACGCCGTATGACATGCCTGGTATTGACTCAAACTTCATCTGCTATCAACTCAATGTCCACCCAACCACCAGATCAATTATACAGTGAACTCGCCGATCAACACTCCATCACGCAGAGATAGTAACGGAAGAAGTGGGAAACCTGCTAGAAGCAAGGGCAATCAGAGAAGTACACTATCCCAGGTAGATTTCCAACACTGTGGTCGTACCAAAAAATAATGACAAATGGCGTGTTTGTGTAGACTACAAAACAGTTAACAAAGCTTGCCCGAAAGACAGCTTTCCCCTACCACAAATAGACCAACTAGTAGACCTAATAGCAAAGCACACTACAAGAAAAAACACTTTCCGTGACCAACATTTTGGTCCCGAAAAGTACCATATTTGGTCGCTAAAACTTTTTTGCGACCAAAATATGTTGGTCGCGAGTTGGTCGCTAAAGCCTCATCATAGATAGTTTTCTGCGACCCAAAAAGCCTTTGGTTGCTAAAAGTGACCATTCGCGACCAAGTTTTTTGGTTGCGAAAAGTCCAATTCATATTAGCCAAAAGTAAACTTTTAGCGACCAAAGATAAGTTGGACGCCAAAAGTCAGCGCCTTGACCCAAAAAAAATAATTCTTTCGTGCTGCCTAGGACTTGAACTCTTGACCAAGGAGTCACCATGCACCCAATCCACCCTGCCAATAACATGTTTCTTGTTCATATTTGGCAAAAAATATATATAACCCATAAAAATTGAGTTATATATTATTTTATAAAACTTTTAATGCCTAAACAGAAAAATAACATGTAATTACAGTAGTATCATTTTTTTAAAAATTTATCTCACCATAACTTTCCATGACCAACTTTTTTTTTTTGGTTGCCAAAGGGTAATCTTCCGCGACCAAAAAAGCCTTTGGTCGCTAATAGTATATTTTTCGCGACCAACTTTTTTTTTTGGTCCCCAAAAGGTAATCTTCCGCGATCAAAAAAGCCTTTGGTCGCCAATAGTATACTTTCCGTGACCAACTTTTTTTTTTTAGTCACCAAAGGGTAATCTTCCGCGACCAAAAAAGCCTTTGGTTGCCAATAGTATACTTTCCGCGATCAACTTTTTTTTTTTGTTGCCAAAGGGTATGCTTCTGTGACCAACTTTTTTTTTGGTCACCAAAAGGTGATCTTCCGCGACCAAAAAAGCCTTTGGTTGCCAATAGGTATACTTTTCGCTACCAACTTTTTTTTTGGTCGCCAAAAGGTGATTTTCCTTGACTAAAAAATTGTGGTCGCCAAAAGTTAAATTTTAGTCACAGAAAGTGGACTATTTGCAACCAAAAAAAATAGGTGGTCGCCAAAAGTGTTTTTTCTTGTAGTGGCATAACCGACTTAACTCTCTTGATGCGTATCGCGGATACCATCAGATCGCTATGTATGAACCGGATTAGGAGGTCACGTCGTTAACAATACCCAGAGGACTATATTGCTACAAGGTTATGCCCTTTGGAATAAAAAATGTAAGGGCAACATTCTAACGGATGATCACCAAAATGTTTGAACCATTGTTAGACAGAACAATGGAGGCTTACATAGATGATTTGATAGTCAAAAGCAAAGATGGAGGGGGACCATCTCAGGGACCTAGATGAGATATTTTAAATTTTGAAGTCCCACAAGTTGCGATTAAACGCATCTAAGTGCACATTTGGCGTGGGGTCAGGAAAATTCCTGGGCTTTCTAGTGACCAACCGGGGTATAGAAGTTGATCCCTTTCAAATCAAAGCCATCCAAGATCTTGAGAGGCTCAACACAGTTAAGGAGGTGCAGTGTCTCACTGGCCTACCAGCCGTACTAAACCGATTCATAAGTCGATCGTCAGACAGGTGTCAACCGTTTTTCTAAGCACTGAAGGCCAAGTTTGAGTAGGATGATGAGTGCGACTGCACCCTGGAAAGCTTGAAAAACTACATGACTTCTCCTCCGTTGTTAGTGACCCCAGTACCAAAAGAAGAGCTCTTTTTGTACTTAGCAGTTTCACAGCATGCAATTAATGCAGTGTTGGTAAGAGCTAGGGGAATTCACACCTGCCTTTCTTTTATGTGAGCAAGACATTGTTGGGCGCTGAAACAAGGTACCTGCCACTGGAAAAGTTGGCCTTAGCTTTAATGATGGCTTCAAGAAAATTGTCGCAATAATTTCATGCCCACACCGTGGTTGTCTTAAGGGCTTTCCCCTTAAAAGCCTTGTTTGAGAGGGCGGATTTTTTTGGACGAATTTTGAAGTGGACAGTGGAGTTGGGGTAGTTCGACATTAAGTTTTAATCAAGAACCGCGATAAAGGCCCAAGCTTTGGCAGACTTCGTGGCCTAGTTCGTACCAGGCAATCATCATGTTTACCCAATTGATTTGACTGAAGCAGCTAAAAGAATGGGGGAAAGTGCCGCAGGAATAGCGCAGCCCCCAAAGCAAGACGCTCAACTACACAGCAAGCCATTCAGCCCCTGAAGAAAGGGAAGAAAGAACAGACCGCAGCACTACCAGTAAGGACTCATTCAAAAGTAAAGTCTTAAGACAGTCAGACAGTGAGGATCAAAGCCCAACGACAGACATTAACCTGGAAGAAGGCATCTGCAGCGTCCCTGATCCCAAGACATCATCAGATCCCTCCACTTGCTGGAGGCTTTTCGTCGAAGAGATGTGGAAACTCTTCATCGACGGAGCATCCAACAGGCATGGTGCAGGGCTAGGCATAGTCCTCATCTCACCGGATGGCCTGACAATTGAACAGGCAATCAACCTTAGCTTCCGAGCATCCAACAACGAGGTGGAGTATGAAGCATTATTAGTGGGTTTGAAATTAGCACTTCACATGAAAGCCAACGAGCTAATGGTGTACAGTGACTTCCAACTGGTAGTCAACCAGATTTCGAGCGACTATGAAGCAAATGGTGATAAAATGGCTAAGTACCAGGAATTGGTTAGAAAGGAGATCATGAAGTTTGAAGTAGTTCGGATAGAACAAATCGGCCGACAAGAAAATTGTATAGCAGATGAGCTGGCCGGATTTGCGTCAATGGCAGATACATCTATCCCACACCTATTGTTGATTGACTTCCTACCCAGACCAAGTATTAAAGAGCCCGAAGCAGCCAAAGCATGTTGCGCCGAACTAGGCCCTTCCTAGATGGATCCCATCATAGTGTTTTTAAAAGATGACATCTTACCGGAAGAAAAGAAAGAAGTCAACAAAATTAGAGCAAAGTCGCAGAGATTTTGGCTCTCCCCATCACTAGCATTATACAAAAAATCCTTCACAGGACCTTACTTGAAGTGTGTCTATCCCAATAAGGTTGAGGCATTTTTGTTTGAAATACACGAAGGCGTTTGCGGAAACCACCAAGGGAGAAGATCGCTGGTCTACCGCGCAATTTCGCAAGGGTATTGATGGTCGTACATGCAAGCAGATTTAGAGAAATATGTCAAGAAGTGTGAGAAATGCCAGAAGTTCACATGTCAAATACATCGACCAGCTAGAGAACTCTTATCTTTAACCAGTCCGTAGCCCTTTGCAATGTGGAGCCTGGATATAATGGGACCACTCCCAACTACGCCAGGCAATAGAAAGTTCTTTCTCGCAGCAATGAACTATTTCACAAAGTGGGTAGAGGCAGAAAACACTCGCATCCATAAAAGAAAAAGACGTCAAAAAATTCGTCTGGCAGAACATCCTAACTTGGTTCAACATCCCAAGGCCTTGATATCTGACAACGACACCCAGTTTAATGGCAAGATCTTCAGGGGTTTTTGCGAAGAATACAAGATAGAATTCTACAACTCTACGTCGGCATACCCCCAAGCCAATGGCTAGGCTGAGGCTTCCAACAAAGTAGTCTTGGACGGACTAAAAAAGAGGCTGGAAAAAGCAAAAGGCAAGTGGGCTAAGGAACTTCCCTACATCTTATGGGCTTATCGAACTACACCTTGGTGATCGACTGGGGAAACACCTTTTTCCTTGGCTTATGGCATAGAGGTGGTAATCTCATTGGAAGTGGGCCTCCCCCACTATTAGGAGCGAAAATTTTGATCTAAACTTGAACGATGAGGCCATAACCCTGGAACTTGACCTTGCAGAAGAAAGATGAGAAAGAACGTTGGTGCACATTGCCTCATATCAGCAAGAGTTATCCAGAAAATACAACAAAACAGTGCACCTGAGACAATTCAAGATTGGAGATTGGGTACTGCACAAAGTAATGGGCAACACTTTGGTACCTGGAGATGGCAAGTTAGGCCCTAACTGGAAAGGATCGTACAAAGTGATTGGTTTAGCAAGAAAAAGGGGATATCACTTAGAAGGCATGGATTGCAAAGCTATTCCCAGGTCATGGAACACAACCAATCTCAAAGTATTTTATTTTTAGTTTTTTTATTAAAATACTTGTAATTTTTTTTTTCAATAAAACAAGTAGGCATTTTTTCGTTAGAAATTTTTTCCTCTGTTTGTATAAAATTGTTCGTACACATAGCCCAACTGGGGGGGCACCTCAAAAAGGTTGGCAGGTTTGACTAACAAATTTTTCTTCCTTAGCCAAGATAAAGATCTAGGCTCAGGAAAGTTGGTAGGTTTGACCAACACTTAGTTCGTCTTTCAGCCAAGATAAGGATCTAGGCTCAGGAAAGTTGGCAAGTTTGACCAACAAATTTTTCTTCCTTAGCCGAGATAAAGATCTAGACTCAAGAAGATTAGCAGGTTTAACTAACAAATTTTTCTTTCTTAACCGAGATAAGGATCTAGGCTCAAAAAACTTGATAGATTTGACAAACACTTAGTTCGTTCTTCAGCCGAGATAAGAATTTAGGCTCAAGTAAGTTGGCAAGCTCGGTCAAACTATTTTCTCGTAGCCGAGATAAGGATCAAGGCACACATCTCGGTTAAAATTTTTTTTGCAGTTTCCCAAGTGATTTTCAAATTTTTTTTGCAGTTTCCCAATGTAAGGGAACGACCGAGCTAACTAAGCTGACTGAGTAGGTAGTAAAACTGATACATTACAAAGCGAAAAAAGTGATGTAACCGAACAAGAAGACGTTAAAAAAGAAAATTTCTTTCATTCATCAAATATTGAGTACAAAAGGTAGGGCATATAGCCCAGTTATATTCATCAAAACAAAAGGAAAAAACGCGACAAGGAATGTGTCAAGCAAACAAATCATCAAGGTCAGTGTCTAGGTCAACCCGGTCCTCGCCACTAGGTAAGCCGGGTTTGAGCAACTGCCTCTTGGGGTAGTTCAGTCGAAGGCTCCACATCAACCGTGCTAGGCAGAGAAGGCTGATGACTGAGATTAGTGCCAACAGGTAAAGCATTTACCGGATCAGGGGTCTTCTCTTCCTTCTCCCCCTCTTGCAGAAGCTTCTGTTGGACTGCATTTGCGTAGTCCACCATGTTGCTCGGTATGTAATGTAAAGGGGGATTCACAAAAATGTCTACGTTTGGTGTATGACTGAGCTTCTCCACCGCGGTTTTTCAACCACTCTTAAAGAAGATATCTTTTATGGCCTCACATTGTGTAACGTAGACCTCCTCACCCTCTTTAAAATCGCGCTGTTCGGCATCTTCCATTTGCTTTCGAAGTGCCTTTATCTCGGCATCTTTCCTCTTCTCTAATTTAGCAAGCTCCCGAAGATAGCGGTCCTTCCGCTTGGCCAGAGCTTTTTGCTTGTCCTCCTCAACAATCGGCGCTCAGTTCAGTAAACTTTGTTTGAAGCTCTTTCAGCTCGGCTTCCTTGGCTTTGCCATCTGCAATGGCCGCCTTGGTCGTTTTTTGCAATTCCAACACGCGCTGATGGGAAATTTGGTTCTTTTGAACAGCCTGCACATCATACCACAAAAAATTTTTACAAACCGAGCGACAAGAAAGAAAGAAGACTAGCCTAGAATTCAAGGTTACTAGAATTAGCGATTTGTTGGCGGATCGAATGGCCTTTAGCTAGGTAAGATGGGCGTAGTGCTCCATGTCGGCTAGGAAACAAACACTCTTGGCTAAATTGAAAGCCAGAAGGTGGTCTGTTTCAACGCATACAGAATCTGACGTAGTCACAGCTCGGCTTCTGAAGGACACAGCTGGTGACCACACTAAAGTAGGGGATGGGGTAGTACGGTGTCCAATGAGAGAGTGTTGAGGGAGCGCGGCTTGAAGCTGCTCGGTTTCTTCTTTATCCTCTAGCCCTAATGATTTGGTAGCCGAAGTACTGGCCCTTTTACTGGGCCGAGATAAAGAGGGCTCTAGTAGAAAGAAGGGGCGACCACGGTCTCGAGCACCTGACCCGGATGAAGGCAGCTCGGTCTGGCCCTTTTGATTCATGGTTGTAGTCTGTTCGATGATAAGGGCATGGGCAACTCGCTTTTTCGCCATCTCTTACTCTTCAGTAAGTGGCACAAGGTTGATTTGGGACAGGTTGGGGTCCGGTTCAGGTGAGGGTTTAAGAAGGAAGTCAGTAACCTTAGTTTTTCTCCTTTCATTGTACTGATAGGTTGGCTCGAAGTTCAGCAGCTCGGTCCAATTTCGGTGGCGGTATCGAAATGTGGCACGAAGGGGCGTCTTGATTGGCATAGGTGTAATTTGATTTAAGCTGATTCAAATCTACAAAAGAAACAAAAAAATGCAAAGGGTTAGCACGGTGGTTGTTGAAATAGCAAAGGAAATTGAACCGGGATGCTCTTACCAGCTGTTCCTTTATTCCAGTTTATATTGTAGTCCGGTATCATGGGCTTTCTGATCTTCAAAATGGCCAAAAACCCAGAGGAAATCATCATCGTTTAAATCTTTGTCTGGTGTGTTTTTGATAATTTTTTTCTCGGCCTCTTCTTACTCTGAGGTAGTAAACCCAACCGTCGTCATTTCGGCCGAGCGAGTATTGATGAAATAGCTCGGCCAATCCGAGGTTGAGGCTAAGCCGGCGGTTTAACTTGGCGATGCCATTTATTATTCTGTAAGTGTTTGTGGATAGTTGGGTAGGGCACAATCAAGTTTGCCTAAGAAATTCACAGATGAGGGGCTGTACAGGGAACCGAAGCCCAGCTTCTACGATCGATATAAGGGTAAAAGGGACGAAACCCAGCTTGCCCCAGGACGTGGTGTCCGATGCGGCTAACTGGATATGTATATCGTCAGGAATTTGTATTCCCTTCGGAACTCAGCTATGGCACCGGGTGAGCTCACCAGGAATCGGTATTTACCCATTAAACTTAAAAAGATTGTAATGTTAAAATGAACACAACTGCCTAACCCAGCGCTAATATGACTTTGGATGGCTCGGTTGAGCAAAATTGCTCTGGGGAAAAGTGCAAGTGTGTGCTTGGCCAACTTAGTCAAGTCTGCAAAGTGGAAATAACAAGTATTACGCCCAGTTAATGTACC
>CM069908.1:20546932-20731546 GCA_036172215.1 Camellia granthamiana
TTGGGATGTCACATGTTAGGCCTCTGGCACTCTCTATTCAATGTCATGTTGGAGTGGTCCATAGAAGCTTTGCTCTGTGAGGTTGGCCAACATTGTTTTCTTGAAGCTTTGGCACAGTCTCTAGTATGTCTTATCTCCATTTCCAGAAACACAATCTTGACGATAGGATCCAAGATTTCGAGTTGGAGGTTTGCTTCTTGTTAATTGTAGGATTTCTAAGGATTAATTCTCGGTTGTTCAGATATGTGGTAACTGAGGTCCAATGGGACTAGGTTGGGCAGGAGATACTTGGGTTATCAAAGGCTAATTATTTTATTTTGTTTTGTTTGGTGATATTAAGAAAAGGGGGAGGAAGTAATTAAGAAAAATGAAACGCATCGTTTTGTTAATAAGAAAAAAAATTTGAAACAATTTTCTATCTTTTATCCTTCCTCACATTTGAGAAACAAACAAGAGAGTAAATTCTCTCAATGTGTAGAAGTATCATCAAAGAAAAAAAAAGGAAGAAATAATGAAAAATTAAGCACATTATGATAGTTTAGTTTTTTATTTTATTTTTCAGAATAGTTCGTACAAGAAGTAGGATCAAAGAAAAGAAAACAAGAATATATTGACCTGCAAAACTCATTTGTAGCTTATGTTCTTTAAAATCTAAAATTTTATGCTTAAACATTTATTTTAATTTAATGAAAAGTTAATGGATCAAGGAATGTAGAATGTCACTATCAAAACCGATTGCCAAAGTTTTGGTTCGTATGCTCCAGCCTAACAAGGATGGTTCATACTGGAGTGTAATATCTACTATTAATAATATTAGATATTTTAGTCAAATTTTCTCTTTTCTTAATATAATTAATGTAAATATATTTCATATCTAATGTTATGTTTTCCCTACTAGTTCTCAAAAAAAAAAAAAAAAAAAAAAAAGGGGGGGGGGAGATGAGATTTGTTTAAAATACGAATTATTCTCGATAATTTAGAAACTTACAAGTAACCCATTGTGATAATTTTTTATTTAATAAAATTTACTGAAAAATAAAATTTCCAATTGCTACGCTATACAATAATAAAATTAACTGAATTTTAAATTGAATTTTTTTTTGACATTATTAAAAATTGTTAATTATCTTGATGATTTATTAATAAAATGGACTATTTGTTATAAAAGTAGAAACTTTAGGAAAGTGAAATGTAATTTCTAAAACTATATAGATTAATTCATATTTTAAATAAATCGCATAAAGTGTATTTATAATTGATCCTTGAACTTTAATAGCAACTTATCTCCAGACCGCAGTTCACAACGACGGATCGGAGTGTGCAATTTGAGCCCGTGGCTCATCATGAGCCTCATTTTAAATTGTTTCATCATATAGAGCTATGTGCATGGGTCATGCATTTAAAAAAAAAGAAAAGAATAATCTAAAAATTATTTATCACATTTACCTTTAAAAAATAAATGATTTATTGTTTATATTTTAAACTCATATTTGTATATATATATTTTTGCATACAAATGTGATGAAATAATTTTATTAACAATTATAGAATCATTTTTTTTTTAATGTATGATCCATGCATAGAGCCCTATAAAATGAAATGTTTGAATTATTAAGACCAGGCCAAACTACACAGTCTAATCCATAAGACATCTTTATTGATGTAGTCAAATTTTAACTAAAAAATCAATTTTCTTTTTAGCTAATCACTTTTTTAAATATATCCTCTCACAAACTCTCTACTCTTTTTCTATTTTATTTTATTATTTCGTTAATTTTTTTTTTTTGTAAGAATCATATTTTTAAACTAACATTTTCAATAGTTGAACCTTTGATCATATATTTTTAAACCGATACTTTTCTAAAGTGTTTTTTTTTAATGGTCATATTTTCTAATATAATAACACTTCATCCTTATTTTTTATTCACTTCAATATAATTTTTTTTGTTCAACTCATTCTTATTTTATTTTTATTTTTTCAATATGACTTACAATCTTGTATGTATTGTTAAAGAGAAACTATTTCGCTCATACATATGACCATTCAAAATATCCCATTATCCCATTAATAAAAAAGTTTTTTGGTTTATACGCTTATCAAATATGTGAACAAAATTAAATCTCAAAAAAATAGTTGTGTAATGCTTGTCTAATAATTTATTATTTAAATATATTTGTGAAGGCCTTGATGGCTAGGTACTTATGGCGAGGATTTGAGGGTCAAACAGATTTGACAACTCAAAGGCTAATTTGATAGAGTATTTATTTAGTGAATTTTCTTGGTAGCATAGTTAAGAGAAGGATTTGATGTGTTTGATATTAGAGGTAAGTTGCTCTCTTTAAAGCTTTTAGCTTATTTACTTTTTGAGCTCAAAAAAAATTTAAAATAAATTCAAAAAGTTAACTTTTTAAAAAATGAATTAGAGGATTTTTATTTTTTTAAATTGCAAATAAAGTGTTGCATAAAAAAGGAAACAAAATAATTTAGAGAAACCACAAAAAAGTATAGATAGAGGAACAGTTCCGAGCAATCCAAAAAAAAAAAAGGGTTAATTACACTAATAGTCCATATAGTTTGGGACTTGTGTTATTTTGGTCATTGACTTTTCAATTGTGACACATTTGACCTTGAATTTTGAATCTTGTTCGAAATAAGGACAATTGAAAATATTATTAAATTTTTCAAGGATAAGATCGTCAATTTGATAAAATATAAACTAATTTGACAAAAATAAATGTCAAACAAATATTTTTAATTTTTTTAAAATTATTTTTATCCACCAATGATAAAATTATGTAAAATTAATAAAAATTACATGATTAATTTTTTAAAATTAATTTTACATGATCATCATCCAAACACATAATAAAAATTAATTTGGTAAAAAAAATAAAAATAAATGTCTAAAAGATTTATCAATTTTACATAATTTTATTTTTAGTAGGTAGAAATAATTTTTAGAAATTCAAAAATATTTATTTGACATTTATTTATGTCAAATTAGTTTATATTTTATCAAATTGACAATTTTATCCTTAAAAATCTAATTATGTATTCAAT
Source organism: Camellia granthamiana (assembly GCA_036172215.1). Lineage (NCBI taxonomy): Eukaryota > Viridiplantae > Streptophyta > Magnoliopsida > Ericales > Theaceae > Camellia > Camellia granthamiana. The sequence goes on from CM069908.1 coordinate 20,549,994, forward strand.
TGTCCTTATTTGGAACAAGATTCAAAATTTAGGGTCAAATGTGTCACAATTAAAAAGTCAGGGATCAAACTGACACAAACCCCAAACTATAGGGACTATTTGTGTAATTTGTCCAAAAAACAAACAGCTCCAAAACAAGGTTGATAGGGTAGAGCTAGGTTTTATGTTCACAAGTCCTATATTTGAATCGGTTGGACCATGGTTCGGTGTGGTCCACTCAGAATATGAACCTATCTCTTAGGGGCTCCATTTGCTGACCCTGGTTTGATTAAAAAAGTGGGGTATGAGAGTCTCGATCCCTTATAGTTATTTTTTTGAATAAATTAGAAATATACTTTTTGAGATTTTATAAAAATATAAATTATTTAAAATTATATTTCGCCTGTTCAAATTTATAATTGCATAATAATTGATTTATTTTTATTAATAAATTATCAAGTAATTAATAGTTTTTAGAGATGTCAAAAATATATTTCAATTAACAATTTATGTAATTTTATTTTTGTATAGTTAGAAATTTTATTTTTTCTGCTAATTTTATTAAATAAAAAATTCTTATAAGAAAATATTTATAATTTTCAATTACAAAGTATTCCATATTTTGAATAAACTTCAAAGGGTATAATTTACCCTTACTTTTTTAAGGTGATATTTTTGTATGAAAATTTTTATTTACCCGTCACTAACTTAGGGGATGCTTGGGATAAACTAAATAAGTACACTTTTTGACTTTTTATGAAATATAGGTTCGATATGGGTGGGGTTTGAAGTGACGTGGTAGAAAGATGATATGACTTAAATAAAATGATGTGACTTAAATATGATAGTAACTTTTTGACTTTTTGATTTTTTTTTATTATGCCAAACCAAGCCTAAGTACACATTGCACACAATTTCACTTCTTTTTTTTCCCCTCAATTTACATAATATTTTTTTTGAATAATACAAAAATGTCACTCTATCTTCTCCAAACTCAAACCCTAACCCTAATTATAGGGCCCACTGTTGTTGCCATCAACGATCACCCCTTTCTAGTCCCTTTGCTGCCAGCCACCCCTCTTCTGTCACCTCCACTCTTCGTCTCAATCCCTCTCCATCCCCAACCCTTTCAAAATATAATTTGGCATAATATAATATCAAATAATAATATTAAATTTTGATAATATTGGTTCATTGATGCAAATGTTATTATGGTACATTCATGTCATTGCTTGATTCTATAAATAATTCTACACATACTAACAATCTTACTAAAAATACAAGAGGACAAAAATAATGACATTTAAATATCTAATAATATTTAGACATGCACTTTTTAATAATATTGTTAGTAAATTTTTAAATAGATGTAATATTTTCTAATCATTAGATGTCTTACATCCTCATTTTCCATTTATCTAATATTTTTTCTAAATTTTTTAAGTCGATGTCCTTTAAGTCAGGATAATAGTATAAATAGAACAACATTTGTCATAAAGAACAAACATGTGCTTCTATTGGGTTTAGTTTTAGAATCATGATTTGAGTGTGAAATTATGTTTTGAAGTATGAGTTTTGAGTTGAGTTTTGAAAAGAGAAAATTTGTTTGGCTATGAGTTTTGAAAATAATTTTAAAAAGAGTTTTGAATTTTGAAAAGAGCTTTAAGTTGTATTTTGAGTTGTATATTGAAATTTTTTGAATTTATTTTTTTTAAATATTTAAAAAATTTCTTAATTTTATTTTTTTAGGGTAAATATTTTTTATTGTAAATATTTTTTTAATGTGCGTTGTATTTATTACATGTGTGCGTTGTATTTTTTAAAAATATTTTAAATATTTAAAAATTTAAAATGAGTTGTATTTTTTTATTTTAAATATATAATTTTTTTTAATTTTTATTTTAAATATTTTATTTTATTTTTTTAACATTTTAAATATTTTTTAACTATTTTCAATATTTAATTTTTTTTTAATTTTATAAAATTTTGGATCACCCATATATATCTAAATCATAACAAATTATTTGATCAATATTTCAAAAAATAACAAAATATTAAAAAAATAAAAATAAAAATATTTTTCTTCAAAAAATAAATTTTTTTTTTCGAAATTTTATATTTTTTCAAAAAAAATATAAAATAAAAAATAATTTTAAAGAACAAAATAAAAAAAAATTTGATCTTTTTTTAAAAAAAAATAAAAAAATAGAGTATTGAAAAAAGTTTGATTATGAGTTTTGAGTTATATATTTGATTATGAGTTTTGATAATAGTTTTTGAATTGAGTTTTAAATTGTATGTTTGATTATGAACTTTGAAAAAAAATTTAAATTTTTTTAATTGAAATCACGATTCCAAAACGAAACTAAATACTACCGTGTTTTTTTTTAAGATGGATGCAATTTTTCTCCGATTGAAAACTAGATTGATTTGATGTTAGTAAATATACTTATATTAACATTTACAAATATAATTAAAAAAATATATCTAATAAAATTATGTACTGACGATTAGCGATAAACAACTGAAAAATGAAACTCATAATAGAGTCTATTTGGAATGTTCTCAAAATGCTAGTTTTCTGGCTAAATAAATTTAAAAAAAAAAAAAAAAAAAAAAAAATTATCATCAGCTAAAAAAGTTATAACTTTTTAACTTAGCCTCCGTTTGGCAAGGGCTCATTGGGCTCATAAGCCACAAAAGACAAAATAGGCTCATGAGCCACAACAGACAAAACATCACATCCAACCCCATAATCATTACACTCTTCTCTCACAAAAAAAGCCAAAAAAATCAAAAAGCCAAGAGCTCTTCCCAAACCAAGCTTTTGAGCCCAGGCTCATATAGCCAAAAAAGTCAAAAAGCCAAAGAGCCAGCCCACTTCCCAAACGGAGGCTTAAAATAAAAAAATAACTTTACTTCTTAAACATATAATTAGCATTTTAAAATTTTACCTCAAAAAAATCAAAAAAATAAAAACAAAATCACTAAAACAAACCAACCTCAAACCGCCTTCCAAATGAACTCGAGTCAAACTCGACTTCGCTACAATTAGAGGAAAGACGAATCCTTTGAAAGAAGAGAAAATTGGAAGCATATTTAAAGGTTATAAAATAGGATAAGGTTTCTTTTTCAGTTTATTTTGTAGATTGGACAGTGTTATTAGCTTGTAGGGCTCACCATCGGTCTCATTTTGATAATTTGAATCGTTCAATGTGCAGAACTTATCGAGTGCTTCATCTCTGGGAAAAATCACGTTAATCGAATATCGATAGTCCCTTAATCAGATTATATTTTTGTCAATGATAAATATGATTTTAAAAATAAATTATTAAGAAAAATGTGTTATGATCAAGTGTCTATCGATATTCGATCAACGTGATTTTTTACAAGCAAAAAATACTCGACAAGCTCTACACATTGAATTGTTCGGATCATTGAAATGGAACCCAGTATAGACCCCACGGGCCTAACAGTAGACTGGAAAGAATCTACCCCTATAAAATAAAGGATATTGAAGTCATAAATTCAATTTCAAATTTTTTGGAAAATAGTCTCAAATTTTAATTTTTTTTAAAGGTATAAAAATAATAATAATAATAATAATTTAAAAGGTCATATTACCCCCTAACTATTTCATCTATAACCACCATCACCAACCACCACCTGCCACTACTAGCTATTGCAGGCCACCTTGGGTGACTTTTCTAGTCACCGGCAACAATGAATAAAAATTATTTTTCAAAACATTAATTTATCTTTTTCACTAAATAATTTCATTAATTATATCCTTACCTCCAAAACAAAATAATTATTGGATCTAATGCCATAGCTCTAAAAATAACTTGTCACCAATATTTAAAAAAAAAAAAAAAAAAAAAACCTTTAAAACGCCTCATATAATTGTTTCTCATAGCTCAATCAATACGTATATACGGAGTTGGGATCAGCATGTACTTTGGGCATGAATGCTTGCATATCATATGGAAAACGAGCCTACCCAACACTTTGCCACCCCTCCTTAGGCTCCGTTTGGCTGCATCTAAATCATCTTGTTCGTTTGGATTCAATTTAATTGGTGAAAAACTAGAAAAAGTCATGGTGGCACCATATACATAGCAGCAGGGTATTCACTTGAATATCCTGATTTTTATTTTTATTTTTATTTTTATAAGACATATAAGAAATTTGTATTTCAATTATCATTTTCACTTAAAAAAATTATTTTCTTAAAATATTTTAGACTGATTGGATTATCATTTGTCACTCTTAATTTTTTTTTCCACTCTCATTCAACTATTTTGAATTTCAACTTATGGTCAAATTAAAAAAAAGGCTAATATTAATTATAAACTAAAGTGATAAGTTTTTATGCTTTTTTTTAAAAAATTTAATAAAAATTAATGTGTTTGGTAATTTCTAAAAAAATTATTTTTAGTGAAAAATTACCACATTATCCTTAAACTTACTCATAAAAATATTAATAGTAAAATCATTTTTCATAAATTTGTTAAAAAAATAATTTTTAATGAAGAAATCATCTCAAATAAATTTATTTACTTTTGGCTTTTCTTTAGAAACAAAAAAATTGCTTATTTATATTCGAGTTGATTGAATATAGAACTTAAAGCAAGGTAAAATATTACATGCCCATTGATGATTTTAATTGCATTCACTTTTTGTGGTTTGTGAGAGGTGGTCTGCATTGCTGTTTGTTGTACCCTTGGTCTGCATTACTTTTTATTTTATTTTTTTTATAATAATTATTATCAATGAATAGGATAATATTTACAAATATGAGACGACTTTCATCAACCTGAACAATTATAATTCAACAATACATACAAACTCTCAGCCAAAAAAAATAAAAACAAATAAATAACTCAAGTACAATAAATAGCCCCAATAATGGAGGATTAATCTTCACTTTTGACAGGTATTGACTTTCTAAAGTACAGGAGCGAGCAACCAACTGACTAGTCAAATTTGTTAGGTCAAGTTTGGCAACTTAAAAATAATTTATTTTTTTATTTTTTTTTTATCAAATTATCTCTCTATTTTTTTACATATTTTTTCGTAAAAAGATAAAAAATGTACTTATTTAGGTCATCTCAAATAACCCCTTAGTTTAGAAAAATTCAAAATGTTAATTTTAGAAGAAAATTATGAAAGTGTTTGGTAGAGTTTTAAAATTATAATTTGAGAATAGAATTGTATTTTGAGTTTGTGAGTTTTGGAATTATGATTTGAAAAGAGAAAATTTGTTTGGTTATTAGTTTTGAAAAGAGTTTTGAATTGAATTTTGAACGGAGTTTTGAATTTTTGAAATTAGAAAAGTTATTTGATTAAAAAACTTATAACTCATAATCAAACACACAACTCAAAATTCCATTCAAAACTCATAAACTTTTTTTAAAAATTCAGAAAATATTTTTTTATAAACATCTATAAAAAAATAACATGTGCCAATTGTCCAAAAAAAAAACACGAATACTGTGAAATGTTAACCAGCTGTAAACCGACTGAACGTCTGAGAGAATGATTGGATAAACGTGTTATCAAAAGTAGGTGTAGAATCAATTTTTAAAAATTCTAATCAAACACCATACTCAAATCAAGAGATGGATTCAAATTTTAAAATTTCTACCAAAATAAGTGGTTATACTCATTTCTTATTTCACTTTATTTCTCTCCTCATTAATTATTAAAATAAGTGGTTATACTCAATCAATCAGAGATAAAAGTGTAATTTAATCATTAAATTCTGTGACGATCATGCTAAAAAATAATACGACGATGATTCGTAGCTCGAATTCAAGGCTCGAATTTGGCTCGAATTCGTCGGAGTCGGAGGAGGAAGAGGAGGAGGAGGAGGAGGAGGGAGGAGGGAGGAGGAGGAGGAGGAGGAGGAAGGAGAAGGGGAGGGGGCCATAAAAATGGCTGGAGGAGGAGTCGGGGTCGGAGGCGGAGCTGCGGCGTGCTGCGACGATCGGAGCTTCTGCGACGATCAGCGGTGTGCTGCGACGGGGACGGCGGGCGGAGGCGACGAGCTCCTAGCGATGAGGACGGCAGGCGGAGGCGGCGGAGCTCCCTTTCTCCTCTTCCCCTCTGTTCCTGGTTTCAACAAAGAAGACGAAGAAGAAAAGAAGAAAAGAAGGAAAGAAAAGGCAGAAAAAGAAAGGGAAGAAAAAAAAAAAAAAAAAAATGTAAAACGATGTCGTTTTACAGATTCGAGCCAAAAATCGAGCCAAATATTCGAGCTACCAGGAATTATCGAAAATAATATATGCACAAATGAAGCGAGAATGAATAACAGAATGGGTTGAATTGAAAGAAGGATCATATAATTAGAAGGTCAATGACCCGCCGACCCGCCCGATTCAATAGGTTTTTACCCATCACAAGCCCTTCCCTTCCAAAAAAGCCCACAGGGCGGGTTGGGCACCAATATCATGGGCTGACCCGGCCCACCCAATGGCAAACATTATCAGAAACGGTCTTAAGTTGTGGAGATAATTTGAAAATAAACCAAAATATATATATGTTATTTGCAAAAATTGCAAATTTACATAGATTTGAATTGCTTTTGCATATCTGAACCTGGAGGCTTTAAGATTAGAAAAATTTTAACAAAAATGTTTTGGATATTTAATTTGTGAACTTTAATAGCTTAAATGTGTATGTGAAATTCATCTGATGTGATATTTTAACTTTTTTTTTTTCTTTTTTTTTGACTTTCTATCTCACTACAACTTAATTAGTGCTCTAATTTTAGAAGAATATATCATTCTTGAAATTTTAATGGTTCCAAATTGTTGATCCAGAAAATCTCAGCAAAGCAATAGAGAGAGAGAGAGAGAGAGGGAGGGTAGAGACTGAAATGTTTAGATTCTACATAGGGTACATGACTGTCTCAACAGTAAAAACATTTAGGGCTAACTCACTAGTCACTATCATGTAAGCTCTAAGGACACTTCCATGTTCATGCAATCCTTGTGTATATTAGTCTGACAATGTACCAGACGAGAGAGAGAGAGAGAGAGAGAGAGAGAGAGAGAGAGAGAGAGAGAGAGAGAGAAATTATAATAAGAAAGACAGATGAATAGACCTATGGTTTTTGTTAGGTCTTCTCTAATATTAATTGACACATTCCTATGGTTGTATAACACATTCTTATGGTTGTATACATTTTGTAGATACTCATGCATTTATGTTATATTGGAAAATTTGGGCAATTGCTATTGAAATTGTATGCACTCAAAATATAGTTTATGTATTTTATCAAATTTTTGAGTAAATTACACTATTAGTCTCAAAGTTCTATTTTGATTAATGTAATTTTAATTTTGTCAATTTTTTTATTGTTGAACGTCAGTTGCGTTTGAATGTGATCTCTCCTAATTGCATTTGAATGTGGTTCCTCCTTCAATTGAGTTGCCTCAGTTAGTTATTTCTTGTTGGTGTAAAGAAATTTATAATTTAAATAAAATAATAATAAATTATTAATAAAATTTTAATGAGAATTTCTCTTATTTTTATGTTTTATATATTTCTTGTATTCTTAGACTAAACAAAACTATAACACTCCGTTTGGATGAAGAGTTTTGGTGAGAAAAGAAAAAGAAAAAGAAATGATGAGAAGAAGAAATTCCTTCACTTATTTGAATGGCTAAATAGGCGAAAAATGATAAGAGATGGTGAGAATCATTTTCTTATCAAACCAATATTTTATTTCTCACCAAAAGTGCTGAGATTTGGTAAGAAAGGAATTGGGTTTAATGAAAGTTTTCTAAAATACCAAAATTACCCTTATAGAAAACATAACTTATTAATATAGAAGGTTATTTTGGTAAAATGAAATACAATGCTTTATTTTCTTTTCTCTTATTTGCTCTATCCAAAGAAGATATGTGAGAAATCACATTCTCTGTTCTTTTATTCATCCAAACATAATGGTGAGAAACTATAATTATTTCTTTTCTTTTCTTTTCTCTACCTAAGTGAGAAATCACAAATTTTTTTTTTTCCTCACCTTGTGTTGATCTCATTGCGTAATTTCTATTTGTGTAACTTTTACCTAAATATGTACAACAATTAAATCCTTAAATTTCAACTTGGGTTTCATTGTAGTTCTCTTGTCGTCCCACTGTTTACAATTTGAGTAAAAGTTAAAGCATAAATGACTAAAATAAAATTTGAATAAAAATTAAAGTGTAATTTTTCTATAATTTTTTCTCCTTCTAATGCTCTTGCAAACGTATTCATGTGGACATTTTCAGCCCAATTTTAAACGGTGAGATGACAGTAGGATTGAGACAACAGTTGAAATCCACGAACTTATTGTTTTAATTAGAAAATAAGATACTAAAATAAAAGTAAAATTAAAGTAGAGTTTTGCCCTTTTTATTTTTTACAATTTTGCCCCATTTCGATGGCTTAAGAACTTCAATTAAAAAATTCCCTAAAGTGCCCCAATTGGTAATAGTAGGTGGCTTTCAAGCACTACCACAATTCCCTACAGCTGCATTTTCATACAATCAAGACTACATGTTGGTGATACGACAGCTGGATTTGTCGGCAATTCTAGATAGCTGCTGGAGGATTAGCCAAAGGTGTAATTCGAGCTGGTTGAATCAAGTTAAAGTTTGTTTAAATTTAATTTGAATTGTAGAGAGATTTATTCAAGCCCGAGTCTAATCCCTCCATGAACTTACTTGTCTGAACCCGAGCTTAAGTGTAATTCAAAAAATTCAGGTTAGGGCCCGGTTGCCCAAAAAAAAAAAAATCTTCCCATGGTCCTAACCTTAATGTATTGTATTTTTGGAATATGTATATATAAAATAAGAAAATTAATTCGAGTTATGTATATAAAGTAGTAAAATATATTATTTAATCTAAAGAATGAGAAAATAATCAATAAAATTTGAGTTGATCAGGATGTGAGAATCCTTGTTCAAGTCTTGCTCAAATTTAATATAGACTGACAAATTTTAGTCTAGGATCTGACCAAATTTAAAATTATAATGTCCAAGTTTTAAATGTTTTTAATTAGACTCTAATTGTTCAAGTTGGGCCCAAATTGCACCATTAGGATTGTAATAAGCTGGCAAAGGCACCTAATGTGCTGTACCACCAATTGGCTTGAGCCCCTTTAGCAGCTTTCAATTTTAGTTTTAAAAAAAAAGTCACTGAAAAAAATTAAAAAGCTAACAAATTATACAAAAAAATCAAATTTTGTATTTTCTCTTTATTTTTTGCATAATTTTTCATAAAAAATTAAAAAGTCATCTTACATATTAATTTTTTTTTTAATCTCATATTAAAAGTAAAAAGTTTATTAAAATAAAATATTTTCAAACAGGCAATCTCACAACATATCAATTCACAGCCACACTCAAAATTTCAAGTAAAATTCTAGTTATGCCTCGTTTGGGAACAGACTAATTTAGTAACTTTTTGATTATTTGGCTAAAATATGAGCTAAAAAAAATTAGTATGTTTGGGATGATTTTTTGACTTTTTATGAAAAGATGTGCAAAAAATAGAGAGAAAAAAGAATCTTTGACTTTTTGGTATAGGTTGCTGGCTTTTTGAATTTTTTAGTAACTTTTTGACTTTTTGGCTAAATGGGACGCTTCCCAAACGAGGCTTTAGTTTATCTGCATAACTAGGGGGAAAATTTTCAATGCTTTTGGAGCAAGTCCGGGTAATATTTCAATTAAGTAGTTATTAGTTTAAATCATAAAATCTATTACTTTTGTATGAAAATTTTGAATGACAAAGTAATAATTATTAACATACAAATAGAATGAAGCATTACACTAAAACATTGAATAATTTCTCATAAATAAGGCTTACAAGTTCACCAAGTCTTTAGGGTGCCCCTCTATTACGTGTCATGGCATGGTAAAAAGATAGGGAATTGGAGGAAATTATTAACACCATAAAATTAAGGGGATTGACCAATATAAATCCCATATTCTTGACTTATGATTCATATAATTTCGTATATATATATATATATTTTAAATTTATTTAGTCCTTTTAGATGTGAAATAATTCATTTACCATTATTTGATGATACGGATAACCATATTAAATCCGAAAATGTTTGGTGGCCCGAAGACTCGAATGTGTCAAAATGACGTCGTTTTAGGTGTTTTGAGCCATTCAAGCCATGATTTTTTGGGCCATCTAGCATTGTTTAATTGTTGTTGTTTATTAGAGTGTTATATTTGAAAAAAATACATTCAAGGGTTTTTAGTAGGCGTTCTAGATGTACATAATGTCACATCATAAAATGTGATAATGAGGCATTTGTGATATCATTTTAATGTGTGAAAATATGACACTATTCTAACGTGTGACAATGTGAAATCATTCTTAAAATTTGACAATGTGACATTTGGGAACTATTATCTTATTAAACTTTTATCACATATGTCATTTCTAAAATGTGACATCAATCTTTTGTGTGCACGTGTCATTTTTCTTAAAGAATAATACTTGGGGGCTCGAAAATCATTGCCCCAAATTGGCTCAAATACTCAAAATGACGTCGTTTTGGGTATTCCTCCTAATTTTTTTTTTCTTTGCTTTTTGTTCCCTTCCCTTTTTGAAACAGAGAAGAAAGAGAGGAAGCCAAAAAGAGAGAGTAGGAGAAAAGATGAGAGAAGGGGGAGGAAGAGAAGAAGGAGACGGTGATGGCGGCGCCGGTTGGCCGGTTGGTGGCTCTCTCTCTCTATGCTGGTGGGTGGCCCTCTCTCTCTCTCTCACATATATATATATATAGATGTGTGTGTATAGATCTGTGTAGTGTGTGTATAGATCTGATGTCTCTCTCTCTCTCTCTCTCTCTCTCATATGTATATATATAGATATGTGTGAGATCTGGTGTTGATGATGATGTGTTAATGTGATGAGAGGGGAGAAGATGAAGAAGATGATCTGGTGTTGATGATGATGCTCTCTCGGGTTTTTTTTGATGATCTATGTATAAAATTTGATGATCTGTGTATATAATTTTATTTTATTTTATTTTATTTTATTTTATTTTTTGTGATTGTTGGTTGTTGATGTTGATGATGTGTTGTTGTTGATGTTGATGCTCTCTTTCTCTCTCTGAGTTCCCAGCTCCCTCTTCTCTCTTTCTTCTCTTTTCTTTTTCTTCTTTTTCTTCTTCATCCTCTTTGTTTTAGAGTAGAGAAAAGAAAGAAAAAGAGAAAAAAATAAAAATAAAAATCTAAAATGACGTCGTTTTGAATTCAAGCCATTTTGAGCCAAACCTTTTTCGGGCTATGTAGCAGCTCTGTTTCTTAAAATGTGACAATAGAACATTATGTACTATTGTCTTATTAAACTTTTTCTAAATATATTATTTTTAAAATATAACAATGTAACTATCATTTTAATGTGCCCACTATAATCTCATAAATAAGGCTTACAAGTCTCATAAATAAGGCTTACAAGTTCACCAAGTCTTGAGGGTGCCCCGTGGCATTCATGGTAAAAAGACAGGGAATTGGAGGAAATTATTAACACCATAAAATTATAAGGATGATTCTCAAAATAAAAAAATAAAATTAAGGGGATTGACCAATATAAATCCCATATTCTTGACTTATGATTCATATAATTTCATATATATATATATATTTTAATTTATTTAGTTCTTTTAAATGTGAAATAATTCATTTATCATTATTTGATGATACGGACAACTATATCCTTAATTGTTGTTTACTGGAGTGTTATATTTGAAAAAAAATACATTAAAGGGTTTTTTAGTAGAACTTTTAGATGTACCTAATGTCACATCATAAAATGTGACAATGAGGCATTTGTGATATCATTTTAATGCGTGAAAATATGACACTATTCTAATGTGTGACAATGTGGCATCATTCTTAAAATCTGACAATGTGACATTTGGAAACTATTATCTTATTAAACTTTTATCAAATGTGTCATTTTTAAAATGTGACATCAATCTTATGTGTGCACGTGTCATTTTTCTTGAACATTGTGCACTATTGTCTTATTAAATTTTTACCAAATGTGTCATTTTTAAAATGTGACAATGTGACATTATTTTAATGTGGGCACTATAGTTTTATTAAACTTTTGTTAAATATGTCATTTTTCTTAAAATGTGATAATTGAACATTTGTGCACTATTATCTTATTAAACTTATCAAATATATTATTTTTAAAATGTGACAATGAGATATTATTATCATTTAAGAATCTTGAGTAGTCCAATGTTGATGATCAACCAAAATTTTAAAGAGAAAGAAGAGTGTTGTAGTAGTAAGGAACTAGTATTATACTTGTGCTATATATGGGATAACATGAATATAAATAATTAATTAAAAATTAAATTTTAAATTAAATAAAAATATAAAATTTATCTAAAATATATAGTAAAAATAATTTAGAATCAATTAAATTTTATTCATTTTTATTAGAGTTACACATAAGTGAATTTTTTTTTTTATATTAATATTCTTGTGTTATAAATTTTTTGATATAAGTTCTTAATAAAAAATACATGTCATAATCTATCATATGATAGTAGTAAATCACATTTGTCCATATACTAATTTTTCAATATTTTGTAAAAACCTAAAAAATTGTCTACTCATGCATTTAAATTCATAATTTGTCTCATGTTATAACTTTTTTGTAAGAATGGATCACGATTGATTTGTGATGTTAGAGTTGGGCTAAAACTATAGGTGGCTTGGAAGCCAGTCGACTTTATACTTAGCCAATTTGACAATTCACATTGTCTTGTCTGATGCTTAACTTATAAATCATTTGACCTATTTATTTTTTAAATTGATAAATATTTTTAAGTATTTTTTATAATAAAAATAATAACTATGAACCTATTTTATGCATACTTATTAAAAATTTTGAACTTAGTTAATTTTTTTTAATATATATTTATGTTTAAAATTATTAAATGAATAGTTTACATATTAAAAAACTATCTAAGATAAGATAGAGCGGTCTTAAATTATAAGTCATATTTATTGACTTAATCTTACACTTAATCAAAAAAATTGATTGGTTAATTAATAAAAATATTTGATAATAATTAATTAAAAATTTATATTTAAATTATATTATAGTTTATCAGTTCGTAACCGATATGAGTTAGTTTGGCGATTTCAATATTAGATTAAACACTAAAGGCCCCTGTTTATTTTGAGGGTTAGAGGGGGGATTGAGATTGGTAGTGAGGTAAGAACTCATTAATATTGTGTTTGTTTTGAGAGATGGAGAGGGTATTGATAGTGAGATTCGGATTAGGATGGACCTCCCCAAGAGGATTCGGATGGGTCTCCAGGACTTGGTATTAGAAAAATAATCCGGCGGACTAGAAATTTTTTATTTTTATTTATTTTTTATTTTATTTTTTACATGCTGGACATTTTTTTTGAACATTAATGTTTAATTTTTTGTATTTTTTGTTAAGTAAAAATCATTATTTTATTTGTTTTATTTTTTTCTGAAAATTTTTTATTTTATTTTTATTTTTTAAAAATTTTTTTTACATGTTGGGCATTTTTTTTAAAAATATTAAAGTTTAATGTTTTTGTATTTTTTTTATTTGTTTTATTATTTTATATGTAATTTTATATAAAATTAATTTAACAATTCCTATACTAAAAAACTATCATCAAAACAAACACAATTTTACTTAATTTCCTTACTATCAATCCCCTCCATTTTACCTCTGAAAACAAACGGGGGACAAAAGGTCGCCTAAAAAATCTAGTTCGAGGTCGGTAGTTTTGCAAAAAAATTATTGGCTCATCCTTGGAGAATTGTTTTAATGGTAATCTTTAGCTTTCGAGTTTATATGGTTGGACTTTATTAAATAGTTGATTATTTAATTTGATATAATTGTTTTAATATTTGTAAAAGTGTAAATATTCTCTTTATTGATTGATTTTTAAAAAAAATAAAATAAAATTATTTGGTGTCCATAAATATCATACCAATCAATAAATATCATGGCCTCTTCCCGGGCAATGATAGTACTAAAGCCTTTGCCCTTTATTTATTTATTGATAAGCAAAAGAAATAATTCAATAATGTATCGATTAAACACACAGAAGGTACAAAAGTGATTAGAGCAACGAAGGTCCATAGAGATCACTTCATTATGGCTAAACCGTGATTTTAATTAGCTTTTGTTTTTTGATGCAAAATATTTTACATAATTTTTTTTTTTTATAAATTGATTTTACAAAAAAATATTTTTGTTTTTGTCTTGCAGTGTTTGGTTAATACTTGAAATAAAAATATTTTATTATCTAAAAGAAAAATTTTGATTTAATAAAGTGTTATTTATGACTTTTTAATGAGCTAAAATACTTATTTAAAAAGGTTAAATGTGTTGAAAAGGTAGTGAGTGAGAATCAATTTTATAAAAATTGATTTATAGAATTTTTAAAAGTAAGTCATTTAGAAAATTATGCAAAAATATATTTTTTAAGAAATATTTTGTTACTTTTTATCCAACTAAATAACGAAAAATGAGTATAATATTTTTGACAAAAATATTTTAGGTCAAAATAAACGGAACCCTAGTAAAAGTCTTTTTCCTTAGAAGTTCCCATCAGCAATTATAATAATTAATGCAAAAAATTCCATCTGATTAGCAAAAGTTTATTTTTATTTTATTTTATTTTATTTCTCTTGAAGGTTTCATTAGTAACTTCAATAATTATTGCGAAAATGACAGTTCATGCTCATTTCTTTGTCGCCCCGTAAGCCAAACAACCTTATTAGGAGGGGAAAGACCGTAGAATTTTAACTAGTCGTACTATAATAGTGGTCCAATTAATTCAGAGTTAGCGCTGGTTTGGCAATCTCAATATAATTTAAAAGGTTAAAAAGTTATACAAAAAGTAAAAAAATGTATTATTATTCATAAAGAAAAAATATTAAAAAAATATTTTATATATATTTATAATACAAATCCACTGAGCAACGTAACAGCTGTTGACCAGGCCATTATACACTTTTTTTGGGGTAAAAAAAAAAATTCCATATGTAAAGTTTAGTAGTTTGATAGTAATATTGGGCCCTTAGGGGTCCACTAAGCATTCCGTTTTGATAATCTGAACCGTTCAATATGTCGAACTCGTCGAGTAATATATGCTTGTAAAAAATTACGTTGATCGGATATCGTTAACTATATGATCAAATCAGTTTTGTATAAACAAAACGAATGGTGTGATAGTTAACTGTTGGAAAAAACTAATCCGATCATATAGCTATCGATATCCGATGAATGTGATTTTTTACAGGCATATAATAATCGACGAGTTGTACATATTGAACGGTTCAAATTATTAAAATGAGACCCATGGTGGCCCCCACGGACCGACCATCACTGTCCAAAAGTTATTTGCCCCGAAGGAGTTGATTATTTTTCTGTGTAGACATGCTGGGGCAGCTGCAGCCAGCCGTACGATCAATCACCTTTCTTCCACTATACACTTTATTTATTACACATTTTTTCATAAAAAGACGAAAAGTTAACCGAAATATCCATATATTTTTTTTCTCAACTTTTTAGTTCAAAAAAACAAAAAGTACACTTATTTAGGATACTCCAAATAATTCCATAACATACTTTTCATATTTGTGACGTTTATATGATGGCATGATAATATATATATATATATATATTTGTTAAAGAATAATTATAAATTTGAGAAATATTTATATCTTTATACAGACTACTTGTCCCACAATATTTAAAAAGTTAACAAAGTTTAACAATCAATAAACTAAGCCTACCAAACCCAAGCCCAAACCCAACAATTATTAATAATTGGATAATTTTATTTACACACCATTATTATTCTCAGTATACGTCATTGTCCATTTTTTTTTTCATTATCATTGTGTCCTTGAATGAAATTACCATTTTGGACAAAAACCTTAAAATCAAATCTACCACCACACCTCTCCGGTCATTACTATCAACTAGTCACCGTTAACACCTTGCCCAACCCCATTACGCCTTGTTTCTTCTTTTTTTCTTCCTTCACTACTACTGTCATCATCTCCGGCGACTCTCCTAGCTCGTACCCAACCGATCATCATCACAATCTCTTCTCCTTTCATCTCAAGTCTCGCTTTTTCGCTTTCTTCTCTTCTCTCTCTCTCTCGCTTTCTATCTCTCTCACGCTCAATCTAAGGCTTTTAGAGAGCAGTGGTAGTGGGTCGCGATCTGGTGGCAATAGTATAAGAGCTGATGACAGTAGTAGTGGGTTGTGATTTGGCAGTGGTAGTGGATCTAAATCTAGGGTTTGAGAAGAAGAAGAAGAAAGATGAAGAGGAGAAGAGAAATGAGTGGTAGTGAGTGGTAAGCGGTGATGGTAGCGACGGTGGTGGTGAGCGGTGATGTGGGTTTATAGCTGTGGTAGATCTAGATCTACGTTTAGGGTTTCAGGAGAAGAAGAAAATGAGGATGAAAGGAGGAGAGCGACGGTGGGTGGTGATTACAGCAGTGATAGGTGGTGGGTGATGTCGCAATCTAGGTTGTTGGTGATGGAGATGATGGCTTTGGCTTCAGCATCAACTTCGACTACAAGGTGGGTTAAGAAAGGGACAACAGTGGTTTTAGAGGGTAAAGGAAGGCGGATAAATGGATGACAGATGAACAATAGGGCTGGGTTATGGTCAAAGGGCCTGGGAGTAAAGGGTGTGCGCGGTGCGGTTTGGGTAGTTTGAGAGTAAATTACAAACCAAATAGCAGATTGACAGATTAGCAGATTAACAAATTGCAATTTGAGCAATTTTTGGTGGTTTGGCGGATTGAAGAATATTCTAACTAATTATCATACATTTGCATAATATATAACACTAATTTGTATAATATTATAAATATAGATATATATATATATATATATAAAACAAAGTAATTTGACATAATATGTTTTATATATATAACTACTAATTTGTAATCAATTTCATATCTTAAATAATTCTCTTACTCATTTTTACTTTGATATTTCATTAAAGGTTAAAAAATATATATGTATTAACTATAGCGGAGTGAAGCGGTTTGGAAGGTAGATTATAAATTTTAAAGTTTAAACCGCAGTTAGCGGTCAGAGCGGTACAGATTGATGTGAATCAGTGTGGTTTTAGCGAATTGAGCGGTATTTTGCACAGCACTAGTTGGGAGTGGCAGAAAGCGACAGAGGCTGTGACTACATTAGGGTTAGGGTTAGACATTTTGAGAAGAATAGGGCATTTTGGGATTATTGGAATTTGAGAAAAAATAAAGAATTTCAAAGTTGGTATGGTGTGAACTAAAAGTATGTATGGTGTACAAATAGAATTTTCCCTAATAATTACATACAAACCCCATAAATGGTGGAGAGATAAATATCATCGTAAAGGTTATTAAACTACTCTTCAAAAAATTTAAACTTGAAACCTCATTATTACAAAGGGTGCTATAAAACTAGGGCTGCAAATGAGTCGAACTTTGCTGAACTCGAGCTCGGCTTGTTTGCTTATTAAGTTCGGTGTAGACAGCTTATTTTGACCGGCTCATGGCTGACTATTTTGCTCGAAACAAGATTTTTTGACAGAATTCTCATCATTTTCTCTTATTTCCACATTGTTTTTTGCTCTATTTCCTCAGAAAAGTTTCATTTTGAAGTTTAAAAGTAAGCCTCGAAACACTACTAAAATATTCGGAACAAAGCGCGGAAAGAAACTTTCGAAAGATAGTTTTGAATAGGATTTGAACACTTGGCCAAAATAGGCTTAGGTTTGGAAATGAAACACAAATTCAATCTTTCTTAATGAGAATTATGTGAGAAATACATTCTGCTTTTTATCATCGGGTAGTCAAAAGAAAGTGTCCAAGTCTTAGAGCCGGTTAAAATGAGGTGTTTACACTCGGCTTGATAACTAACTGGGCTTGAGTTTCGCTTAGCTCGGCTCATTAATATTAATGAAACTTGAACTTAGCTCAACTCGGGTCGTTAATATATTTTTATTATTTAAATAAAGATTTTTTAAATAAAAATTATTATTTATATTATTTAATACATAAATAATGTATTTATAATATTATTTATATATATTTTAAATAAAGATAAACAAGTTAAGCTTATTCGAGTTCAAACTCAGCTCGTTTATTAAGTGAGTTGAGCTGAGCTGAGCCGAGTCGAGCTGAGTCACAAACAAGTCTAAAAAATTTGCAACCCTATATATAGGGGTGTAAATTCGAACCAACCTGACCCGGGCTTGGGTTGGCCCATGTCGAGCAACGTGGCCTCCCGTCAAAATTTGAGTTGGGTCAGGCTGGGCCATGGGCTAGAAAATTATGCCTAAGCCTAGAGAGTATTCTTGCCTCGGGCAGACTAGTGGGCTAGGCCAACAGGCTCGGGCCTGGGCTTAGGCTTAGGCTTGGGCTTGGGCTTGGGCTACACTTGGGCCAGGCTTGATCATTTTTTAATATATATATTTTTTATTTTTACCAAAATTTTATTTTTTCCACCAAAACTGACACCGGGTCTCGGGCTGAGCCTTGAGTGGGTCTAGAGTAGACCGGTCGGCTAAGCCAAGTCCAAAACACACATCTCAGGCTTAGGGTCTCGCGCTAGGCTTAAGCCTAGGTCTGGTCGGGCTTAATTGGGTCGGGCCCATCTGGGCCGCTGATAGGCTTTAGGTAGACCGCAGGCTCGTGGGCCAGATTTACACCCCTACTTATATACAACCATTAGGTCACAAAGGATGACATGGTAATTGGGTAGGTGTAATTGTTTTTTTTGGAAGGGGGTGGGGGTAAATTACATTTTATTCTTTTTTCGTTTTCTAAAATTTATTTTGTTCCACTTTGGTCCTTCATTTTAAAGTTTTTTTTCAATCTCATTTTCTTTAGCATCCGAAACCTGTCGGACTGGTTAAGATCAACAATCCAGATCTCAGGATTACCCTCACAAACTTCAATAAATATCTTGTCAGGTGTGGGAACGAAATCTGACAGACTATTATCATTTATGATGAAAAACAAAACGTGGTGGATTACAACTTCCTCTTTAGCCTCTTATCCCAATTGAACATTCCTAATTAATTTTTTTTTCCCTTAACCACGATCTTGTCTGATTGACGGTCGTATCTTTTATTACCCAACTCAATACCATTTAGCAATCTCGCCACACCTTTATTATCAAATTTAATGTCCATTAATTGTTCATCATACAGTTGTAACTTCCTTACACCCCTCTTAATCTTCTTAATATATCGGGGAATATTCTGAATGTACCGTCTGCAAACGTATGCCGCCTTAAAAGGTGCATGATCACTGTAACTTCGCTTATATCCACTAGCCTCCCGTGTCCTTGATCTCCGGTACGCAAGGGGAGTCCAATACTGGCTGCTTACGACTCCTTCTATTTTTGATAAAACACTCCAAATCTTTTATCATACAAATTTTGCAGATTCTCTTACATCTGTTAACCATTTTGTTCAGACACCTTAGTTTTGATATTTTTTCCCTCTGTTCCTCGTACACCGGAACAAACTTTGCCGGAGCTGACCGACGACTCTCTTTCCACAGTTCTATTTGCTACGTCAAAAAACGATCTACACACATTTGAGTGAACTGTCTGTAATTCTCAGGATACTCTTCTAAGAAGTACAACATTGTATACCAATACAATCAACAAAAAATAAAGACAGAAAATGAGGGACGAAACAAGGTACCAGAAAACAACATCACCACAATAACTATCCCACTGCAAAAGCATATTTCTCTCTGCCATCGAATGTTTTCTGGTACCAAATAAATAGCAAAAGTGGTTTGCGTGTAAGGATGACGATTCCCCATTCAAAATAATTCAAAAGTATAATCATTTTCCCGCCTTTGCTTTATGTTAATTATTCTGAAAATGTCGTTACTTTACAACCATGCAAACCACTAGAAACGTGACACGTGTATAGCATTATCTGGCAAATGAATCAAAAGTACTCACATCACTCACACTTGGGTTCGGGTGTAACTTTCTTTTAACCCCATCCATATACGTGTCCACAAGTATAACAATAGACAACTCAGATCAGTGTGGGCGTAAAGTTAAAATTAAAATATAACAGAGCAAAGTAAATTTTAAAGCCAAAGTAAAAAAAAAATGGCCATAGAAAGGGAAAATTACAATTTATCTTCTTTTTTTGTTCAATTGATATATAAGAGGAAGATTGGGAAAGAACATTACAGTTACAATAATAAAACTCAAATTCGGGTTAGGTCAACCCATAGGTCTTGGTCTCTATCTATTGTGATGTAATAGTTTAATATTCTTTTTGGAGAGGTAGATAGAGAAAGGAGCTAACAGGATTTGAGTTCCGGTGCTCAGGTTAGATGATCTCTATTACGCCATTTTTAATGTAAACCTAAATTTTTTATCAAATTTAAATTTAATAAAAATTGCGGTGCAATTATTTAATCAAATTGATATCAAATAAAAAGAGATATATTTTTTATCAAATCAAGAGATCGTTTAGCCTTTCATCAAATTTTGCAGGTAGTCATTGGTGGACGACCAGCCATATTTAATGAAACCATTAAAATACATCATATTATATCAAATTTTATGAAAATTTTTAATGAACAATTGGAGTTACTCTTAAGACATTATGTTTTGTCACCGCATCAATGATTCTTACTCATGAACTAATAGTTCATGGTAACAAAAGATTTAAATTCATAGAAAAAATTCCAAATCACAACCCCTGTAATCATAATATTAATGCAAATATAGTGGATCTTTGGATCATATAATTCTTGGAGTGTAAAAGCAAGTTTAGCCACAACTTAAAATAGTTAAAAAGTGATTACCAAAAAATTAACTACTCTCTTTACTTTTTATATATCTTTTTGTAAAATGTTAAAAAATTAACTAAAATAACTAATTTCTAAAATAATCCAAATTTAGAAATATATATGTGTATGTCGGGCCTTGCGGGCTCCTATTAAAATTCGAACCAGGCCACGAGTCAAAAAATTAGGCCTAGGGGATATTCAGGTCTTGGGTGGGCAGGGCCTGGGTTCAGGCTTAGACAGAGCTTGAAATTTTTTTATTTATTTCTTTCACCAAAATTTTATTTTTTTTTCACAAAAACTGAGACTGGGCCTCGGGACAGGTTTTGAGTGGGCCTTGAGTGGGCCGATGGGTCGAACTTCAAAAGCCTAGGCCTAGGGTCTCGGGAAAGTTTCGGGCCACAAGCTATTTTTACACTCTAAAAATATTCAAAGCACACCCATTGACTCAAAAATTTTTCCTGAGTCCACTTGGGTCAAACTTCTCTACAATTGGGTTAGAGTTTGGATAAACTCTCAATCTAATTGAACTTGCTGAGCAATGCTTTGAAAATCGGACCAGTAAGTGAACTGGAAAAAAGATTGGGTGGATGGGTCACCGATTCAACTATCGGGTCAAAACGGTTGAACCACGTCATAATTAATATTATATAATTTAAAAATATAATTATAAATTATAAATAAATAAAAATATATATAAATACTCAAATAAAAATAAAAATTGTTGCATAGCATTTATTAATAATATTTAATAAAATCATAATTGATAAGAAAACGTCACTTGTTTTAAAGAAATTAAATTTTTTTAACATTTCCTCCAATCAAATTGATTGAATGCTAGATTTAATTTTGGAGGAAAATAAAATTTTCAACTCTTCCTCCAATCAATATGATTCAAATAATTTGATTGAATTCCATATAGAATTTTGTAAGTTCTCTTTGAAAAATCTTTTCCTATAAATAGTAATAGACTTTCATAATCTCCTTAAGTTTTCAATGAGAGGAGACTCTTGAAGTAAGAATCTTTAGTCAAAATTTTGAAATATATATATATATATATATAAGAAAGAAAGAAAGAAAGAAAGAAAAGAAGAAAAAAAAAGTTAAAAAAAAAAAGGGGGGCGACCCTCAAAACTCGGTTCGGGTCGCTGGTTTTACCGGTTCGATTGCCAGAATTGCCGATTTTTTTAATTTTACACCGATTTTGTCTTTAGTCCGAATTTAAAAGATTTTTCAAACCGGAATAAAATCTGATTCCCGGTCAGACCGACTGGTCTAGTCGGGATGTAATGTTGCTGGCTTATTAGACTGGTACAATCATGATTTAATTATTGGTACAAATTCTGTGCAGATGACAATGTTGATTATGTCATTTCAAGATGAAATAGTATTTACTTTACATTTTGAGTCTCATTACCAATGTCGGTTTCCCTACCAAATTGTGTGTATCAATCAGGTAACTAGCAAATCAAACAAATTTCCTATCAAATCAAACATATCAAAAAACTCGTATAAAAACAAGGAAAATACGGGGACCCCTATGACCACTAAATGATTGTAATTAGTTATGTGTGTTTTTGTTTTGTTTTATTTTATTTTATTTTTTGTTTTTTTCTTTTTATCTCTCTGACATGTGTGTGTGGAGTCGTGGGGGTGGAGTTTTTGTGGGGATCTGTATCATTTCTGTAAAAACAAAAGCTAATGATTGTAGTCCCATTTATTTACAGATATAGAAAAGCGCTCGCCACACAACTCACGCCATGCATGCATGTGCGGATGTTTGCAATGTATGAACATACAATTTAAGACCCTTTTCACAATTTCTTATTCAAAGAAATATTCTATGTGACTATTTACTAATTCATCTTTTTTTTCTCATGTTTTCAATGTGCAACAACCCACAAAGTTAAAAGATTTTTTCAAAAGAAACAAGAAAGATTATGAAAACAATAAAAAAGTAAATGTATTTTATTTTTGAAAATTCACAACATTAATTTAAGATGGTGGAATCAATTCACTGAACAGATTACTGATAACTTAAAAAGGGAAATATCGCATTAGCAAATTTTAGAAAAAATAATTACAAATCTGTAGGAAAATTTATAACTATTAATAATTAAATTACAAAATTTTTCATGAATTTATATTGTTTTTTCCCTGCCATTACTCGGATGTAATTTCTCCTAACTTAAAAGTGATTGATTCCACCTGTAGACTCCACAACATATCTACCCCCACAACATATCTACCGGGCGATTTGTAAATAGTTAGGGATTCATTTAGTGAACAGATTCGATGCACCTAACACCACCCTACAAATGTAGACCTAAAGCTTCTCCAATTAAGAAAGTATCTAGCAATCATACTCATTATATATTAGAGTGGGCTTGCAAATGTATGCTAAATTGGTCTTGCAAGTGGCAAGCAAGGCAACCGCATACCATATTTTTGGAATTTGATTGATCCAAACACACACTAGTACACAACTAGTTTGTCTTGGCCTGCCAGCCAAGCCCAGGCCATAAAAGCTGCATTCGATAGGGTCGTGATTGGTAGCTCGAAAATCATCCCCCCGAATCGCCCGAATTTCCCAAAACGACGTCGTTTTGGGGGTTTTTCATATTCTCTTACCGATAAGATAATATTTCGAGCTATTCGAGCTCTACAAATTCGCGCTCTCACGCATTTCCCCATTCGATATGGAGAAACCCATACCTTTTTTTTTTTTTTTCCAATCTGTTATGAATACAAAAATTAGTCATAGAATTAGATATATAATGTATATAAATAAAATAAATAAATAAATAATATTTTACAAAATTTATTATCTAAAAAATCATAAATGTCTATGCACATTTTGTAATTGATTCTGTAATTAATTTTTATATTTTTAAATTTTTTTTTGTTTATTTATTAAGCTAGAGGACTTTTTCCTTTTAGGGCAAGTTTTGGGAAGAGAAAAACCCCAAGTAGACATGAGTTTGGATGTGATAGTTTTCAAATATGTTAGGGAAGTGACAACCATCTTTTTCAGCAAAGTTAGGGTTTACAGTATTGCAACATAACACTGTAACCAAAAAGTAAGTAAGCCTTTCTGTGAGAAAAATGTAGTGAAGGTAATGGCCTAACTGCATTTGCTAGCCAATATTAGCCAGAAAGTTTGAAACTTATGTGAGGACAAAACAAAAAGTTATTTATTTATTTATTTAAAATACAATACTGATCTCCGGGTTCTGTTCCCACTGAAAGCTACTTGTCCATGTATGAGAGAGAAAGAGAAAGAGACAGAGGGAAGGGACCTTGAGGGGTCAAATGGGGAAATACAAATGTTTATTACTTATTGTAGTATTAATTTTAAAAGAAATTACAATTCAATTGTATCTTGGGAGATGCACCAATAAATCCCAAATCTTTATCTTATGATCCATTTAGTCCTATCTTTTATCTTATAATCCAATTAGTCCTAACATAATGTAAATGACAACTAACCCCGTGTTACACTAATTTATACGCGTTTTAGTAAGGGTAATTAAGTAAACCCCCAACGGCATAATGACTGGAATGCCCCAAAGCTGTTGATGCTCGCCATCTCTGCCATGGCTGATGTTCATGTCCGTGAGAAAACAGTTTTTATTTTGGTCATCTTTATATATACACAAAACAGTTCCAGAAATCGATCAAAGCATACATGTATAACCACAAAATCAATAGATTTGAATACAAGCAATTACATCAAATGAATCGAAAGAATCAACAAAAGAGTAATCTTGAAATGGAAAAATCAGGGATTACAGATCAACATCAGGCCATGATTACATCATCAACATTATACATGTATTTCCATGATCAACATTATACATGTATTTCCAAGATCAACATCATCAACATCAGGCCATGATCAAAATCAGCAACATTATTACCATGATCAACATCAGCGAATCAACGCCATGATCAACATCAGCGACATCTAACATCATCAACATCAGGGCCATGATCAACATCATCAACATTGGTTCCATCATCAACATCAGCGATATCAACGTTATGCTCAACATCATCACCATCAGCGCATATCCACACCGATCCATCATCAACATCAGTGGTAGACATCATCAACATGGCGGATGGGTGAGGATCATTTCTGCAATGGCGGATGCATCTTCTCCGACGTCTTCTTCGGCGCCTCTGTGTATATCAGATCAGCGCCGCATCTATCTCAGATCTGTCGGATCTCCGATGATCTCGATCGGGTTTTCAGAAAACATGGATGCAACCGGCGTTGATGTCAGATTCCGGCGAACAGTTGGGAATTTCGCAGGAAAAGCAACGATCGGATCGGACTTCTCAGTTTTCGAATCCAAGAATCTTCGATTAAATGTAGACAGTGGGTGTGTATGTAGAGAGAGAGAGAGAGAGAGAGAGAGAGAGACAGAAGGCGTAGATGAACAAGTTAAACGAGACCGAATGAACTGTAATTTCGTCAACCAGACAGACAATACACGCGGCCTTGCCGAACACATCATGAAAAGGGCCGAACAGTGAAATAATGTTGATCAATAATAAAGAACACATCATGAAAAGGGCCGAACAGTGATATAATGTTTATAAATAATAAAGAATCAATCATGAAAAGGGCCGAACAGTGAAATAATGTTTATCAATAATAAAGAATCAATCATGAAAAGGCCGAACAGTGAAATAATGTTGATCAACAATAAAGAAATAATGTTAATCAATCATGAAAAGGGTATTGATGTAAAAACAAACATAATCAAATCACATCCCAAAAATCAGGTAATAAATTAGGACTAAATGGTGTACAAGAAAATTTAAAAGACTAAATGGTTTAACATTTATCAGGATAGGATTTATGGGTAATTTTCCCTTGTATCTTCTCTAAATACTTACAGATTCATAAAAAATATGATCCATTTTTTTAAAAAAAAATTATACAAAATTGTTATTTCTCCATGATTTTATAGTAATGTTACATAATATGAAAAAGCTTAACCAAAATTTTATTCAAAAAATTAATATGTTATCTAAATTTATTTTAAGTATAAAACTCATAGTCGTACAATTCAATTTATATCACACATACCTTTTCATGGTACAATTCATGATAAAATTTATGCTCGCCTAGTTTTATTGATAAATTTGTTGAGGCCTACTAAATAGGAATCCAACTCCACTATTGTCCACCAAAGTGGATTGGATTGTCCAGCTTGTGAGCTCACCATAAATTTTTGGTGCAAAGGGTTGGTCTCATGGCAAAGGTTTTGAATTTGGAGGTATGCTCCTCCAAAGTCTCTAGTTTAAAATTTTTTAAGTGAAAATAATTTTTTAATGGCAGTCTATGTGGGACTTTGAGCTGGCTTGAATTGTGTTCCTCATTAATAGACTATGAGATTGATCTCCCCAGTTAGTTGATTTAATGAGTCGAATATTTGATTTGAAAATTGGAACTTTATAATTTTGTTATCTGTCTTAAAAAATATGAAAGATAAGCATCATTTAAAAAATAAGCCATTCATTTTTTTGAAGGCAAAGACCACAAAATTAGGTGAGTACAGTAATCGAATCAATCTAATTTTTTTTTTGATAAATGAATGATAGGACCTAACTAATGAACTGATGGCCCTATAGACCGGACTAGACATTGGGTTTGCTAATATTATTTAGCGGGAATTAAAAATAAATAATAAAAAAAAAGTCAGAGTTTGATTTTTATAATAAAATAAATTATAAATGTTTTAATCTTATTATTTGTAATCTTATTATCATTTTTTTTTTCTTTTGATCGGTAAAAGCCTGTTGTTAATTATTAAATTAGCACATATGGGAGTTAGTCTCCCCACCTTTGTTAAACACTAAGTATTTGTCTCTTAATTCAACTCTTCCTAAGAGGGAGTTGAATCCATGACCTCCCCCCTTAAGACTAAGCCCTTAAGTTAGGAGAGTCATGGTGGCCAATTATGTTAGGATTTATAAAATTTTAAAGATACTAAAATTTATAAGATTTATTGCTTACTTATCACTAAGATTAGCACCTAATAAGATTTATAAAATGCAGCTCTCCCAAATATAATTATTTGTATAGTAATGATAAATAAGCATTAAATTTTAGAAAAAATTGGTCTAACATCCCTCTCAAACTTTTAGTAATAGAAGAGCTCCACAATAATATTTTGTGATATTTAAGGTCCTTCACCCACCTCCATATATCTCACCCACCCAATGAAGGCATGTACAACATGCTCAAGGGTCTGACCATCCTTGGAAATACCGACTTCAAAACCACTAGTGGTGGCGTCGATGATAAGAAAAACATAGTCAGCATGTGAGGTACCAGTGATCATGTTCTTGATGAAATCACGACGGCCAGGAGCATCAATGATAGTGTAGCAGTATTTGGTGGTCTCAAACTTCCACAAAGCAATATCAATGGTCATATCACGTTCACGTTCTGCCTTGAGCTTGTCCAAGACCCAGGCATAATTGAATGAACGTTTGTTCATCTTAGCATCTCTCTTTCTCTCTCTTTCTCACTGCTTGATCTCTACCCCGTCTCACTCAGCTTCAAGCAGTTCGATTTCGTCTCTCATTCTCTCCAGAGAAATTCGAATTTCTCTGGAAAGAATTTCTCTAGATTGAATTTTCTCTGGAGGGACCTTAGACATTATACAAATATTAGATGTCCATTATACTATAAAATCTTAATACTAAGAACCCTAAAAAAAAAATCCCCTCAATTTTATACAAAAATTTGTAGAGAATTATTATGTGGCTTAACAGAATCTTCATTTTTAAATAAAATATTAATAAAAATATATTTTTTGGAAATAAAAATATTACTACTTCATTCATGTAGTATTTTTTTTTTTTCTTATCTGCAAAAACATAAGATTAAATTGATGTAATCATTCACGTATTATTTTCCGTATATTTTTTCTTATTTTTATGTTTGGAGGAATAGTGTTGACATTTGGCAAGAGAATTGGTTGTTTGTGGCATTTGATCTATAATTATAAATGAGACATTTTATATTATTTAATATTTTTACAGTTTACTATTTAAAGTTTTTTTAAAGCTATTTTAAATGAAAATTTATTAATTAAATATTTAAAGTAAAATTTTGTTAATATATGATTTCAAAATTATAATTTGACTAATCTACTTAATCTTTTTTTTGTAAAGTATTTAATCTTAGAGGATTTTATCAATTTTAATTTTGATAAATTCTTTTTTGCCTATATATATAATATTCTGTAAGTAAAACATATGGTTGGATATATAATAAAAAAAATAATTTTATAAAATTTAGTACATCATTTGGAGTTCTCATTTTTGTTTCTAAATTTCCTTTAAAATTTTTAAATCTAGAAAACGAATTTAAACCATCAATATAAATTTAAAAAACAAAAAGCATCATATTACAAGTTACATTCAGTATTAAAAAATATTTTTTCAAACTATATCATTCTTAATGATTATTATTTTTAAAATTAAATAATAGAAAAAGAAAAAATATTTCTGTACTTCTGAAATTAATTAAACTTAATTCGCATTGGAGGAAGTTAAAGAGACAGTCTTGCGTGAGTTTGACTTTTGGGCTTTTTTTTGTATTGGATCTTTTTTTGGCAATTACCAATAAGTCTTATATACAAAAATAAAACTCATTTAATCTCAAAATAAAATGCTTGTACCAATTAATCATATATATTTTTAATTGTTACAAAAAAAGATACTTTTTTTTGTAACAAATTTAAAAATATTGTTACATTCCACAACTGCTGGACTTCCGTCCGACGGTCATTAGAGAATAATTGAAATGTTCAACATCACCTGAAAGTCGCCGGAATGTCCAGAATATTCGATGGACGTCAAGAATATAGTCACAGATTTATCAAAATGTCCAGAATATTGTTGGAAAAAAAAAAGAATAAATGGAGAAATTATAGTGAAAAATATAAGAAAATGTGCTAAATATTGATAAACTGAAAAAAAAGAAAAAAAAAGAAAACCAACAACAACAACAACAAACAATAATGAGAAAAAATATATATCATTTTTCAATTTTTGTAGGGTTTAAGCAACTAATCTCCAATATTGATAAAAACTGAAAAGTAATCTTTGAAATTATAAAATGTTATAGTTTCAAAGTATGATTCTATTAAGCATTTATTGTTATTAATCGAATTTGACAAATATATTACGAAACTACAAAATTTTACAGTTCCAAAGAATGTCATGAAACTATAAAATTTTACAGTTTTAAAGCAATGATTCATTTCAGCACAAAAAAAATTGAAATTATAAAATTTTATAATTTTCACTGTCTGTAACTAAATCTCGAAAATAACTTGTTCAGAACTTAAAAATTTTCTCTATTAAAACAGGAAAATAGAAGTGTGTAGAAGAGAGAAGGTAGAAAAATCGAGAGATTGAAGGAGAGAAATAGATATAGAGAAGATTATATTCCGGCAACTATTTTTTATTTAGATATAGTCGGATCTTATGTAGATCTACTCAGATCTAATCTAGATCTAAGTAGAACTACATTAGATTTGAGTAAATCTACTCATCTTCTTCGCTAGAAACTCATCTCCTTCGTCGTCGGTAAGGGTCAAGTAAGAAGTTAGTGGTTGGTGGTTTGTGATTGCCGGTGAACCCCAATTAATGGTAGTTATTGGTCGTCGGTGATTATATATTAGAAAGAGAAAGAGAAGAAGTAATGTATGGTCGCCGATCGCCGGTCACCAGAAATTATGAAGAGATAGAGACAGAGAAGAGCAAATCCACAGAGAATAATGAAGAAGAAAAATACGTAGTGAACTTTTGAGAGTATTCAAAAGGTTATAGAACTAAATAGACTTCTCCAGATATTTGCCCCTTTTTTTTTCAACTAAATTGGGGCCTTCTTAAAATAAAAATAAAAAAATTGAAAATTGTTAATACCATATGAGATCTTAACAAATATATATATATATATATATATTGATATCTGTAAATAAATTTTAAAAAAAATCATAGAAAAATGTTAAAGGAAGTGAAAACTGTATTGAAATCCTAATTACTTTGGCATTTTTTATATATATAATTACACTAATGCATTATACCCCCAGCTGGGGGTGACCCCCAGTGAGGTGTCACCCCGGGAGTGGACCAAAGAAAACTTTTTTTTTTTTTTTTTTTGGATTTCAGCAAGTAAGGGACTGCCACCTCACTGGGGGTCGACCCCCAGTGGGTGTATGTAGCACGGTTGATATAATTATATGACCCTTCAAAAATTAGGATATTATTTTTTTCAATGGGCCTTTTTTGGTTAGACCTCGTTTGGTACTTTTTATTTTTTTTCATTTTTTACTTTTTTGAAAATTGTAAACAAAAACTTATTTGATACATTGTTTTTATTTTTAAAAAAGTAAAATTGAATTTGTTAATTTAAAATGTTTGGAAATTAAAAAAATATATTTTTTACTTATTTTTAGAACAAATTTTCACTCTTCTCCATCCCCCACCAATTCTAGCCACTACCTACTGCTATTAGGGGTGAACAGCGGATATTTCGATCCGTCCAAACCGACCGAACCGAACCAATCCGCCACATTTTGGACGGATGCATGATGATGAGCGTACGGTTGCGGATTTATTTTTTTCAATCTGCCTAATTTTGGACGGATGGCGGATTTGAGATTTATTTGGCCGCAACCGAACCGCCAAAACGTGAATACCACCAATAATTTATAACACTTTGTATTTTCAATTTGTTTAGATATTCTGTTTGTATTTTCAATTTGTTTAGATATTCTATTTGTATTTTCAATTAAAAAAAAGTTTAGATATTCTGTTGTGTTTCAATTTGTTTTCAATTTAGAAATCATCTTATCAAATGGCAATGGTTGATATTTGATATTTTTGTATGGAAAATGTAAGGTTTAATTTTGTCCTTTTTTAAAAAAATCAAATTAAATAGCTTTTGAATAAAAAAAGTAATGAAATAGTTTTAATAATGCATGGTTTTCTTATATGTATTTATTATTGGTATTTTACAATTTACTTGATAATATTTTGGTTATGTTGAGTTAGATTATTATACAAAAAAAAAAAAAAAAATTGACTAATTGTTGTATTATGTTCAAAATTTGTAAAAGTTTAAACTGCCAAACCGATTCTCATCCATTCACCAATCCGCTCAATCTGCATCCGTCTTTCGAATTGACGGATGCGGATTGATTTTTTTCAATCCGCACATCTGGTGGATGGATGATAGATTAAAGGTTCCCCAACCGTAACCAAACTGCAAATACCCCTAACTGCTACCATGGGCCACTTGTTGGCAACCTAAGAGCTTTGACGAGTTTCAACCAACTTCTACTGGACTCCAGCAATTGGATAGTCATCACATGGCTTTTGCCCATCTCATGACCTCTGGCAACACTTCAACCACCAAGGCAGAGCCATCTTTGGCCACCATATCCATCCACTCTGTCATTGGCCACTAAATTCGGCCACCATTTAGCACTAGCCATTACCTCTGGCAACT
The DNA here is from genome assembly GCA_036172215.1 of Camellia granthamiana. Taxonomy (NCBI): domain Eukaryota; kingdom Viridiplantae; phylum Streptophyta; class Magnoliopsida; order Ericales; family Theaceae; genus Camellia; species Camellia granthamiana. The sequence goes on from CM069908.1 coordinate 20,581,388, forward strand.
TGCCATGCATGTTTCTTAGATTTTATTTTCATTTTTTCAAATTTTTGTAGTTTCTCATTTTTTATAATAAAAAAATGAGTAAATCACACTAACCTTCCTAAGGTTTAGAAAAAAATACAGTAAACTCAATAATTTTGGCATAATTACACCAATCTTCCTATTAAAAAGACTAGAGCAGATGATGTGAAAACACATATAAACAAGCATTTTAATACAAAAGACATGATAATATTATTTTTTCATTCATATGACTAACGAATTACTGATAGAAACTAACTAAGCATTACGTGAATTAAAACATTATTAAGAAGCCTAATATAATTAGGTCAAAATTATAAAATTTATTGTAATTTTTTTCAAATCTTAAAAGATGTATGAATATTTTACGCAAAAGAAAAACAAAAACAAAAACTTGTTAGTGTTGTCAAATAATGCCCTTTTTTTCTTGGGAAAATTGCTAATTAGTGGTAAGACCCCAAAAAAATTACAAACTTATGAAAAAGTTTATAACTTCAATTATTAAAGTTGGTAAATTTTATCATTAATTTAAAATTTATTTTAAAAATCTACACTAATTTGTAATTCCTCTTTTTTCTTTTAGTAAATGTAGCCGGCATGAGGAGATATATGTTAATAATCTAAACCCAGAGATGGACGTTGAGAGGGTAATTTGTGAACAAATTGAGCTGAGCTAGAACGAGCCTTCTTTGGATGATGGGCCGTGCAATAGGCCAAGAAGATGTTTTGTATTTCGGCTCTGGGCCGAGGTAGTTACTAGGATGGTTGGATGGGTTGCTGGAATTGGAGCCTATCTGGGGACAAAGCCTTGTCTGATCTGGGTGATTAGCATGGTGATGGGCCGAGCTGGGTATTTGTCATGATCCGAACCCGCCCCCGTGGATTAAGGTCATAACCGGCTAGTAATCAAGAGATTACCTACGGCCTCAAAGTAAACAAGACATATAGCAACAGAGTGAAGGGGGCCAAAACAGAAGCAAACTTAAAAATTTTATCCAATGAGTTATGCTTAAATGGCATGTCAAAACATTTCACATATACTTAATAATAACTCACACCACATATCAGTAGTTAACATATTGTATACTCAGGATCATTCAATCACATAGTCAGCCATGCCAAAAGCTTATACACAAAAATGGTCTATCATGACCAATAGAAATAGTAAATGAAGTACAAAAAATCATAAACAAGCTTCTTGCGTGAGGCACCTGGGCTGACTTCACAAAACTCAGGTTCCTTTCTTAAATTCCACTAAGGCTGGGGTTGAACATCCCTTTGCTTACCTACATACATATAAATGAGAGTGAGCTAACGCCCGGTGAATAACATCAAAATAAAGAGGTTAATGAATGAGATTCGTTCATAAATGAATCATACTTATAATGTACATATTTGAACCACTATTCTCATTCATACCAGATTCACAAATCTCAACAAAGCAAAACGACCTTAGGCCCAACACATCATGTCCATATGCAAAACGACCTTAGGTCCAATTCTTATATAAAACAATACGACCTCAGGTCCATCTATATGAAATGACCTTTGGTCCAACCAACTCTCTATTCAAAACGACCTTTGGTCCAATTCGAACACATTAAACGGCCTCGGGCCCAATTCAAAGATATCAGGTGTATCAAACGGCCTCGGGCCCATTCTCTTTATATTCGTATCCTTGCGTGTTTCATATTCATGATCATGATCCCTTTCATTCAAACAGCCTTTGGCCCATCATGGTGTTCCAACATATCAAATGACATATTCAAGCGGCCTTTGGCCCATCTTTGCATTCATGTCTAACGGCCTTTGGCCCAATCGTTCATATCCGACGGCCTTTGGCCGAATCATTTGTCTAACGGCCTTTGGCCCAATCATTCATGTTTGACGGCCTTAGGCCCAATCATTCATGTCTGACGGCCTTTAGCCCAATTCAAGTGTATCAAACATGTCAACGGCAAACAGCAAACTACCTTAGGCCCAATTCAGATATATCAACATATCAAACGGCCTTCTACAAAATTAGGCATATAGAATACTCATTTATATTTCAAATCAACAAATCTATGAAGCTTATACAGAAGTAGCATTCAGAAAGTAATATACTTGAAAATATTTTTACTAAGATATTACTCACAATGTTTCGCCGATGGATTTGCCCTTGAGCTCGACCCTACACATTACATAACACATATGGGTCACAAACTATTCAATCCGTTCTTAATTCATACATTCCTCTTAGGCTTCTTTCTTATCATTTTAACTCATTCACAATGCTCAATGCATGCCTAAGAGTGCTTAGAAATGAAAGAGAATGGAAAACAAATCACAAAACCACTTTTTAAAATATCTAAAACAGGGATCCCCGCTCGAGCGGACCCCTTTGGTCTGCAAAAGTGCTGGTTATTTCATTTTTACGCTCGAGCGTGACTTCGGATGCTCGAGCTGAAAGTCAAACTACATGGCTCCCCGCTCGAGCGTGAATCTACCCGCTCGAGCGGACGTCCATGTCTGCAAAAGTTCTGGGAACTAGCATTTCACGCTCGAGCGGCGCTTTTCCCGCTCAAGCGGACATGCCGAATTCTGGAATTTCCAGAATTGTTCTTGAAGCTCAAACTTGACATTCAAAGGTGCAAAACTCATGTTGTTGACACAAAGCATGAAAGGACATCATATAACACTAGAACATGAGTAATTTGGAACCAATTGACCAAAATCATGGTCCACCTCATAAATTATCTTGAATTCTTTTCATAATTCTCAAAACCCATGTACTCAACGTTATACAATTTCCATATCCTCATCTATCATGCATGCATGTCAATTCTTGGCTTCATCTCTATTTCAAATGATACAAATGACACTTATAATCATGAAACTCATGAAAATTATGCATGCATGTGAGATTTGGTGCTCAATTCCTCTTGTTCAACATGATTCATGTTTGAATGTATAAAATCATGGCAATTATGCACATGCATGTACACACAAGCACCAAATTCATCAATTTCAACTCAAATTATGTTCTTGGTGGCCATCTAACTTAAATTCACAAAATTACAACCTCAAACTTATGAATTCATAACCAATTACTCACCTAGAAGCTCAAATCTTCCAAGTTATGGTTAATTCTTGAGTTAATCCACTTGATTCTCCAATTTCCTTGCAAAATCTACAATGTTAGCCGTTTTCTCTCTCTAAATTCGGCCCTCTCTCTCTCTAGAGTATGATTTTCAGATTTTGAGCTCCAAGCCAAATAAATATGAGTGTAATAAGGCCTTTATATATGTTGGCCTAATCAAATTGATTAAGGCTAAGTAATTAAGCCTAATTTAATCATTCTGAATCTAATTATTTTGATCTGAATCAATTTTCAATTAAATTTCACTATAGGCTCTAAAAATTATGCCAATCACAATGGTGTAGTCAATTTTGGCTTCGGTGGCCGATAAGGCCTTCAATTTTCAGTTCAAAGAACAGATTCCAACAGATTTTCTTACGGTGAACAGATACAAAGCCAAAATCACATATAATTATGCAATTAACACCCAAATTCAAATTAAGCACATAATTACAAACATAGGCATGATTAATTAACATAGCATAGGACAGGGTTATCATAGTATTGCACGGCGAGATGCCAGGCTAAATAGGGTTATTGCGGCTTGACTGTATTCGGCACGGAGCCGGGGTAACTTGGTTGGCCGCAGTATAAACCAAGTTAAAGGGTTCACCTATCTCACTTGGTGGGCGGTGAGTGAAGTGTTGCCATGATAAGTGTTATCCATGGGGAATGTGGTTCCTAGGAGGGCTCTGGTGAGTAAGAGTCATATTAGGATTATGCCACGCGGAATCTATAAAAGCTCTTGGCAAGACCTATGTAGAGGTATCACAATTTCTACTCTTAAATACACAGAGCTTTTGTGTCTATTGTTTATTTGCTGACTTAGGCATCAGAGAGGTTTCCAGTACACACCCGCCGGCTAGCTCACGTTTGTGTTTTCAGGTAGTAAAGCGACGACGTTTAAAGGAGTACAAACTTGATCAACAGGATTATACAAGAAGAATATTTTTGTGCTCGTACAATTGGCACCGTCTGTGGGAAAACACACAAAAAACAAACCTTTTGATTGAGTTTCCTCTTTAGTTGGAATCTATGACGCGCAATAAAGGCTTAACATATTCTGTTGTTGATGGGTAAAACCCGAAAGGGGGTGGGAGGCGTGAAGGTTTACCTTTCATCCCACCTATGGTGGAATTAGATCTCTAGCGACGGAATCCACGGAGGAACACACGAGAAAGACGGGGCTCCAGTCCTCGTTGCTCCCAAAGCCTTGACAGGCAGCGGCGGAGGTTGGATCCTCAGGTTTTGGAAGATCGTGTAAGGGAGCAAAACGAATTAATACGGAGGATGGCAGCAGACATGGAGATAATGAAGCGCCAGATAAAGGGCAAATGTGTGGCAACGGAAAAGGGGCGCAAAGGCAACACACGCTTTTACCACTCAGAAGATTGTGACAGACAAGTCACACCGTCACAAGCTGAAAGTAGAAGCCTCAGGATAGGCAATACACAATCAAGGACTTCTAGGACTCGTTACTCCAGGTCTGAGAGAACGAGGACTGAAAGGTCTTATATAGAGGGAAGCAGTTATCGGCCCTTACATTCGCCCCAAACGACATCTAGGCACACAGAGTTACCTAGGTCAGTGAACCTGCGGGCAGTCCTAGAGGAAAGGGCTCGAAGGAGAGAAGACTCTCAGGTGTGTGACCCTCACAGAGTCTCTACACTATAACGGTTGGCTCCTAGAACACATGGGAGTGTCGAGGTTGGAATGCTAGAACCACACCTTTCTATGAACCACCAGATAAAGCGTTAGCAAGGTTGCAGAGCTCGCTGTTCGTTCTAGCGATAGAGAACGCACCATTACCCTCAGGTTTCCCCCAGTCCAAATTCACTACTTATGAGGGAAAGTCGGACTCTTACATGCACTTGACCCACTTTCGCCAGGTTATGGCCGTGTATCGGTGAAACGAGGCTCTAATGTGTATCCTGTTTCCTTCTAACCTTGGTGACCTGGGTTTAACATGGTTTGAAAGGTTGCTAGAAGGTAGTATAGTTTCATGGGCGCAACTAGCAGAGGCATTTGTGACTAGATTCAGAACAAACACCAAGACGCCTGTGGAAATTGACCAGATTCTCTCCATAGACATGGGCGAGAAGGAAATATTGAGGTCTTACAATAACCGGTATTGGGAGACTTTTAATAAGATTGGAGATTGCCCCACAAACCTAGCCATCGCATAGTACAAACGAGATTTGCCGGCTGGTAATAAATTGAGGGATTCAATGACGATGACTTCACCCCTCACAATGGAGGCCCTAATGGAAAGAGTGCATCAGCACATCCGGGTAGAAGAAGATGTCACGCGCACCAAAGCAAAATCTGGCACAACAGTTTTGTCAGACAGAAAGCCTGCGGCAAAAGTAAACACAGTTGGACGGGAAGAGCAAACGTGCGAAAATGGGTGAGGCAGACAAGCCAACAGAGAAGACCCCCAAGTAAGGAAGCTGAGAGTCCGCACTGTCATCACCACGGTATTCAATGAACCCATCTACTGGATTCTTAGCGAGACACGCGATGAACCCTTCATTCGACGACCAGCTAAGTTGAGAGAAGCACAAAAGGACTATGATGATAGGTATCGTTATACCTTCCATGATGAAAAGGGGTACCGAACTGAAAACTGTACGCCATTGAGGCAACATCTGGAGGAGTTAGTAGCCGCAGGCCACCTGGACCAATATATTAAGGGCAGAACACAGTCGGCCCCCTAAGACCGCAACAGGCCGAATGGGATGCCGGTCGATGGGCCGCCACAAGGCATAATCAATGTAATACATGGGATCATCGAACCTGAATGGGTATGTGAACTCAGAGGGATGATCCAAAAGGCTGAACACTTAAGAGAGGTACTAAGTGCACAACTTACCGTCAAAAGGCAAAAAACGGAGGCAACGAACATCATCTCCTTTTCTGACAAAGACTTAGCAAGGTTACAAAGCCCTCACAATGATGCATTGGTGGCTACTCTGCGTGTCAAGAACTTCAACATTAAGCGGATCCTAATTGACCAAGGGAGCTCCTGCGAGATAATGTACTATGAGACCTTTAAAAAACTAAAATTGGAGGACAAAAACTTAGCATCGGCAACATCTACCTTAGTCGGCTTTAAATCAATGCCAGAATGGCCGGTGGGCAAGATAATTCTGCCAGTCAAGGTAGGAATGATAACGAAACAGGTGAAATTTTGGATATTGAAAATTCCTTCCACTAACAACATAATCTTGGGAAGAGCATGGATACACGCCATGCCAGCAATGGCATCGACTTACCATCAAGTGTTATGGTTTCCCAACGAAACCGGAATGATTGAAAAAGTCTTAAGGGACCAAATCATTTTGAAATAGTGCTTCATTACAGTAAATGGCAGCCGGGCTGCAAAAGGGTTTGTACAAATGGTAAAAAATCTAGAAAGCAACGAACTGTTTGCAGACGTCAACAGAGAAGCCGAATAGAAGGCAATGGAAGACTTGGTAGAGGTGATGATAGATGGCAAGAATCCAGAAAAGTTCTTTTTGCTCGACTCGTCTCTGTCCAACATCGAGAGAATAGAGATCATGGAATTTTTGACCTCTAAGATCGAAGTGTTTGTCTGGACGCCGTATGACATGCCTGGTATTGACTCCAACTTCATCTGCTATCAACTCAATGTCCACCCAACCACCAGATCAATTATACAGCGAACTCGCCGATCGACACTCCATCACACAGAGATAGTAGCGGAAGAAGTGGGAAACCTGCTAGAAGCAAGGGCAATCAGAGAAGTACACTATCCCAAATAGATTTCCAACACTGTGGTCGTACCAAAAAATAATGACAAATGGCGTGTTTGTGTAGACTACAAAACAGTTAACAAAGCTTGCCCGAAAGACAGCTTTCCCCTACCACAAATAGACCAACTAGTAGACCTAACAGCAAAGCACACTACAAGAAAAAACACTTTCCGTGACCAACATTTTGGTTGCGAAAAGTACCATATTTGGTCGCTAAAACTTTTTTGCGACCAAAATATGTTGGTCGCGAGTTGGTCGCTAAAGCCTCATTATAGATTGTTTTCTACGACCAAAAAAGCCTTTGGTTGCTAAAAGTGACCATTCGCGACCAAGTTTTTTGGTTGCGAAAAGTCCAATTCATATTAGCCAAAAGTAAACTTTTAGCGACCAAAGATAAGTTGGACACCAAAAGTCAGCGCCTTGACCCAAAAAAAATAATTCTTTCGTGCTGCCTAGAAGTTGAACTCTTGACAATAACATGTTTCTTGTTCATATTTGGCAAAAAATATATATAACCCATAAAAATTGAGTTATATATTATTTTATAAAACTTTTAATGCCTAAACAGAAAAATAACATATAATTACAGTAGTATCATTTTTTTAAAAATTTATCTCGCCATAACTTTCCACGACCAACTTTTTTTTTTGATTGCCAAAGGGTAATCTTCCGCGACCAAAAAAGCCTTTGGTCGCTAATAGTATATTTTCCGCGACCAACTTTTTTTTTTGGTCCCCAAAAGGTAATCTTCCGCGATCAAAAAAGCCTTTGGTCGCCAATAGTATACTTTCCGTGACCAACTTTTTTTTTTAGTCACCAAAGAGTAATCTTCCGCGACCAAAAAAGCCTTTGGTTGCCAATAGTATACTTTCCGCGGCCAACTTTTTTTTTTGTTGCCAAAGGGTATACTTCTGTGACCAACTTTTTTTTTGGTCACCAAAAGGTGATCTTCCGCGACCAAAAAAGCCTTTGGTTGCCAATAGGTATACTTTTCGCTACCATTTTTTTTTTTGGTCGCCAAAAGGTGATTTTCCTTGACTAAAAAATTGTGGTCGCCAAAAGTTAAATTTTAGTCACAGAAAGTGGACTATTTGCGACCAAAAAAAATAGGTGGTCGCCAAAAGTGTTTTTTCTTGTAGTGGCATAACCGACTTAACTCTCTTGGTGCGTATCGCGGATACCATCAGATCGCTATGTATGAACCGGATTAGGAGGTCACGTCGTTAACAATACCCAGAGGACTATATTGCTACAAGGTTATGCCCTTTGGCCTAAAAAATGTAAGGGCAACATTCTAACGGATGATCACCAAAATGTTTGAACCATTGTTAGACAGAACAATGGAGGCTTACATAGATGATTTGGTAGTCAAAAGCAAAGATGGAGAGGGACCATCTCAGGGACCTAGATGAGATGTTTTAAATTTTGAAGTCCCACAAGTTGCGATTAAACGCATCTAAGTGCACATTTGGCGTGGGGTCAGGAAAATTCCTGGGCTTTCTAGTGACCAACCGGGGTATAGAAGTTGATCCCTTTCAAATCAAAGCCATCCAAGATCTTGAGAGACTCAACACAGTTAAGGAGGTGCAGTGTCTCACCGGCCTACCAGCCGTACTAAACCGATTCATAAGTCGATCGTCAGACAAGTGTCAACCGTTTTTCTAAGCACTGAAGGCCAAGTTTGAGTGGGATGATGAGTGCGACTGCACCCTGGAAAGCTTGAAAAACTACATGACTTCTCCTCCGTTGTTAGTGACCCCAGTACCAAAAGAAGAGCTCTTTTTATACTTAGCAGTTTCACAGCATGCAATTAGCGCAGTGTTGGTAAGAGTTAGGGGAATTCACACCTGCCTTTCTTTTATGTGAGCAAGACATTGTTGGGCGCTGAAACAAGGTACCTGCCACTGGAAAAGTTGGCCTTAGCTTTAATGATGGCTTCAAGAAAATTGTCGCAATACTTTCATGCCCACACCGTGGTTGTCTTAAGGGCTTTCCCCTTAAAAGCCTTGTTTGAGAGGGCGGATTTTTTTGGACGAATTTTGAAGTGGACAGTGGAGTTGGGGTAGTTCGACATTAAGTTTTAATCAAGAACCGCGATAAAGGCCCAAGCTTTGGCAGACTTCGTGGCCTAGTTCGTACCAGGCAATCATCATGTTTACCCAATTGATTTGACTGAAGCAGCTGAAAGAATGGGGGAAAGTGCCGCAGGAATAGCGCAGCCCCCAAAGCAAGACGCTCAACTACACAGCAAACCATTCAGCCCCTGAAGAAAGGGAAGAAAGAACAGACCGTAGCATTACCAGTAAGGACTCATTCAAAAGTAAAGTCTTAAGACAGTCAGACAGTGAGGATCAAAGCCCAACGACAGACATTAACCTGGAAGAAGGCATCTGCAGCGTCCCTGATCCCAAGACATCATCAGATCCCTCCACTTGCTGGAGGCTTTTCGTCGAAGAGATGTGGAAACTCTTCATCGACGGAGCATCCAACAGGCATGGTGCAGGGCTAGGCATAGTCCTCATCTCACCAGATGGCCTGACAATTGAACAGGCAATCAACCTTAGCTTCCGAGCATCCAACAACGAGGCGGAGTATGAAGCATTATTAGTGGGTTTGAAATTAGCACTTCACATGAAAGCCAACGAGCTAATGGTGTACAGTGACTTCCAACTGGTAGTCAACCAGATTTCGAGCGACTTTGAAGCAAATGGTGATAAAATGGCTAAGTACCAGGAATTGGTCAGAAAGGAGATCATGAAGTTTGAAGTAGTTCGGATAGAACAAATCGGCCGACAAGAAAATTGTATAGCAGATGAGCTGGCCGGCTTTGCGTCAATGGCAGATACATCTATCCCACACCTATTGTTGATTGACTTCCTACCCAGACCAAGTATTAAAAAGCCCGAAGCAGCCAAAGCATGTTGCGCCGAACTAGGCCCTTCCTAGATGGATCCCATCATAGTGTTTTTAAAAGATGACATCTTACCGGAAGAAAAGAAAGAAGTCAACAAAATTAGAGCAAAGTCGCAGAGATTTTGGCTCTCCCCATCACTAGCATTATACAAAAAATCCTTCACAGGACCTTACTTGAAGTGTGTCTATCCTAGTAAGGTTGAGGCATTTTTGTTTGAAATACATGAAGGCGTTTGCGGAAACCACTAAGGGGGAAGATCGCTGGTCTACCGAGCAATTTCGCAAGGGTATTGACGGTCGTACATGCAAGCAGATTTAGAGAAATATGTCAAGAAGTGTGAGAAATGCCAGAAGTTTACATGTCAAATACATCAACCAGCTAGAGAACTCTTATCTTTAACCAGCCCGTAGCCCTTTGCAATGTGGAGCCTGGATATAATGAGACCACTCCCAACTACGCCAGGCAATAGAAAGTTCTTTCTCGCAGCAATGAACTATTTCACAAAGTGGGTAGAGGCAGAAACACTCGCATCCATAAAAGAAAAGACGTCAAAAAATTCGTCTGGCAGAACATCATAACTTGGTTCAACATCCCAAGGCCTTGTGTCACGACCCAAACCCGGCCCTATGGGTTTAGCACCGTAACCGGCCAGTAATCCGAGATTACCAAAGGCCTACTTAACGGTATTACAGTAAAACAGAGTACAGGGCCTGGCAGAAGCCAATACAGTAATAAAATAATGTCCAATGAGCTGTGACAGTCTGTATGCCAAAAAGATTTTTCATACATATTTACAGAACAATACATATATACATGTCATTCAGTGAAACAGGGACTTAATCCCCACTCAACAGTACAGTAAATATTCAGTCTATACCATCCATTCGGTTATTACAAAGCAGTGAGACAGTGCAAAAAGGGGAACTACTAAAACACCCCTAAGCCTTAGCATGATAGGCTCGGAACCTCGCAGTGAGGCACATTGGTTGGCTTGACAAAACTGGAGTTTACTCCAACGCTTCTAGCTTTGATCCGGTGCCTGTACACCTACATATATATATGAGCAGTGAGCTAAAGCCCAGTGAATAACATAATGCGTAAAGGAGTTAAGAATGAATGTCCTTACAGTAATGAAAACAGTTCATTGATTCAGTATATCTGTCATTCAGTGATATGTGGTACATCCATTAGCATAGCAGTACAGTAAACGATAGGTCTTAAAAGAACCGAACAATAATTGATGGCCATCAATCAGTAAACAGTAGTGGTTCCAACATGGGAACCGAGTCAATTAGACAAATCCACCCGTTCATAGACCGTCGGTGGGGCCATCCGTTCACAGACCGTCGATGGCAGAGATTTCTCAAACAATAGCAGTAACAGTAAACAATAGTTGCTAAGGATGCCACAGTACAGTTCAGAATATAGGACATACATTCATACAGTCAACAATATCAATTCAGTAAACAGTTCAGTTCAGTATTTCAGAAGATAATCATTTGAACATATCTTTACACAATTGTTACTCACAGAGATTGGGCTACAGTAGGCTAGAGCGCGGTTCCTCGAAATGCCAACCCTATACAGTTAACAGATTGAACACACTCTAAGCTTCACAGTTGGGAAAGATAATAACTTAATCCCTAAATGCCTCGGTGTGTTCTACATCTACATCCCCATTAAGATGTCTTAAACTAAGCCTAAGAATGCCTAGAATGGAATGAGGATGCAAAGATGCACTTAGAAAACATTTGCAGAATTTTCAGTGAAACAGAGTCCCGCTCGAGCGCAGGTTTCCCCGCTCGAGCGGACAAGCAAACAAAGGTCCCCGCTCGAGCGGCAACATCCCCGCTCGAGCGGACCAAAAAGTACTGGATAGGTGAAATCTCCGCTCGACGCCCGCTGGAGCGTGTCACCCAGTCCTCCACTCGAGCGCCCAATACTCCGCTCGAGCGGACTGATGCGCAGTGCCAGATGTTGGGAGCTCGATTTTCCCGCTCGAGCGGCACTTCCCCCGCTCGAGCGGACAACCAAAATCTGGAAATTCCAGATTTGAGTCCCAAGCTCAAAACCAAGTTCAAAAGCAATATTTTCGATCCTCTTGGGCTATTTTCTGGAAAAAATCTTGCAAACACATAGAATAACATGTTTCAAAACCCAATTTAAGAAATCAAAGCCCAAGGGTGTTCAATTCAAATCCAATCTCAAACCATTTTCAAGAATAAACTTCAAACATGACATGCATGGGTTTTAAACCAAATTAGAGCTTCAAGGCTTGCTCAATTGAGCTCATTTCTTCAAGAACATGATGAAATCATGGTTTATAATCAAAAGATGGACATGCATGTAAGGAATGATGTATTATAACCTCCAAATTTCAATATATAGACATGCATGCAACAATTGAGCTCTAATCCAACACATATGGACCAATTCAAAGCTCAAATCACTAGAGGCTCAAGAACTAAGCATGAACAAGCTCAAATATATGAATGAAAGGTTGAATTCTCTTACCTAGGTCCTTAATTCCAAGTATGAAAGCTCAATTGCACAAATCTTCTACCAATCTTCAAGTCTACAAGCCAATTCCCTAGATGGAACTCAAATTCTCTCCTTCTCCCTCTCTTGGTCGGCTAGAGTAAAGAAATGGGCTGATGAATGTGTTTTGTGTGAGTGTATGAGGCTCAAGAATAATACTAAACTAAGGCCCACTCAATGACAATTCCGTAAATAAGGCAACTCTGATAATTTGGCTCTATTTAATCTAGTTTAATCATACCAAAACGTATTTTAATTAAATATACTATAAAATCACATAAATTACGATGATCATGAAACACTAAACGATTTCTGGTTCAGCCGCCGATAAGGCCTTCAATTAGCAGTTTAAACATAAAACATGAACAGATAAATAATCAATCAGACAGATAGAATGCAATTTAACTAACATATACACAATCAATTCAGTTCCAGTTTCAGTCAATCAGTTCAGTAATTTATTCGGTTCAATTATCAGTCATAATCAGTTCAATTTAACGGTAATCAGTGCTTATTCGGTAAACAGTGACGAGGGTTGTTACACCTTGATATCTGACAACGACACCCAGTTTAATGGCAAGATCTTCAGGGGTTTTTGCGAAGAATACAAGATAGAATTCTACAACTCTACGCCGGCATACCCCCAAGCCAATGGCTAGGCTGAGGCTTCCAACAAAGTAGTCTTGGACGGACTAAAAAAGAGGCTGGAAAAAGCAAAAGGCAAGTGGGCTAAGGAACTTCCCTACATCTTATGGGCTTATCGAACTACACCTTGGCGATCGACTGGGGAAACACCTTTTTCCTTGGCTTATGGCATAGAGGCGGTAATCTCATTGGAAGTGGGCCTCCCCACTATTAGGAGCGAAAATTTTGATCTAAACTTGAACGATGAGGCCATAACCCTGGAACTTGACCTTGCAAAAGAAAGATGAGAAAGAACGTTGGTGCACATTGCCTCATATCAGCAAGAGTTATCCAGAAAATACAACAAAACAGTGCACCTAAGACAATTCAAGATTGGAGATTGGGTACTGCACAAAGTAATGGGCAACACTTTGGTACCTGGAGATGGCAAGTTAGGCCCTAACTGGAAAGGACCGTACAAAGTGATTGGTTTAGCAAGAAAAAGGGCATATCACTTAGAAGGCATGGATTGCAAAGCTATTCCCAGGCCATGGAACACGACCAATCTCAAAGTATTTTATTTTTAGTTTTTTATTAAAATACTTGTAATTTTTTTTTTTCAATAAAACAAGTAGGCATTTTTTCGTTAGAAATTTTTTCCTCTGTTTGTATAAAATTGTTCGTACACATAACCCAACTGGGGGACACCTTAAAAAGGTTGGCAGGTTTGACTAACAAATTTTTCTTCCTTAGCCGAGATAAAGATCTAGGCTTAGGAAAGTTGGTAGGTTTGACCAACACTTAGTTCGTTCTTCAGCCAAGATAAGGATCTAGGCTCAAGAAAGTTGGCAAGTTTGACCAACAAATTTTTCTTCCTTAGCCGAGATAAGGATCTAGACTCAAGAAGATTAGCAGGTTTAACTAACAAATTTTTCTTTCTTAACCGAGATAAGGATCTAGGCTCAAAAAAGTTGACAGATTTGACCAACACTTAGTTCGTTCTTCAGCCGAGATAAGAATTTAGGCTCAAGTAAGTTGGCAAGCTCGGTCAAACTATTTTCTCGTAGCCGAGATAAGGATCAAGGCACACATCTCGGTTAAAAAAGTTTTTGCACTTTCCCAAGTGATTTTCAACTAAGATAACTATCCCGGCCGAAAAATGAGGGCAATGTAAGGAACGACCGAGCTAACTAAGCTGATTGGGTAGGTAGTAAAACTGATACATTACAAAGCGAAAAAAGTGATGTAACCGAACAAGAAGACGTTAAAAAAGAAAATTTCTTTCAGTCATCAAATATTGAGTACAAAAGGTAGGGCATATAGCCCGGTTATATTTATCAAAACAAAAGGAAAAAACGCGACAAGGAATGTGTCAAGCAAACAAATCATCAAGGTCAGTGTCTAGGTCAACCCGGTCCTCGCCACTAGATAAGCCGGTTTGAGCAACTGCCTCTTGGGGTAGTTCAGTCGAAGGCTCCACATCAACCGTGCTAGGCAGAGAAGGCTGATGACTGAGATTAGTGCCAACAGGTAAAGCATTTACCGGATCAGGGGTCTTCTCTTCCTTCTCCCCCTCTTGCAGAAGCTTCTGTTGGACTGCATTTGCGTAGTCCACCATGTTGCTCGGTATGTAATGTAAAGGGGGATTCACAAAAATGTCTACGTTTGGTGTATGACTGAGCTTCTCCACCGCGGTTTTTCAACCACTCTTAAAGAAGATATCTTTTATGGCCTCACATTGTGTAACGTAGACCTCCTCACCCTCTTTAAAATCGCGCTGTTCGGCATCTTCCATTTGCTTTCGAAGTGCCTTTATCTCGGCATCTTTCCTCTTCTCTAATTTAGCAAGCTCCCGAAGATAGCGGTCCTTCCGCTTGGCCAGAGCTTTTTGCTTGTCCTCCTCAACAATCGGCGCTCAGTTCAGTAAATTTTGTTTGGAGCTCTTTCAGCTCGGCTTCCTTGGCTTTGCCATCTGCAATGGCTGCCTTGGTCGTTTTTCGCAATTCCAACACGCGCTGATGGGAAATTTGGTTCTTTTGAACAGCCTGCACATCATACCAAAAAATTTTTACAAACCGAGCGACAAGAAAGAAAGAAGACTAGCCTAGAATTCAAGGTTACTAGAATTAGCGATTTGTTGGCGGATCGAATGGCCTTTAGCTAGGTAAGATGGGCGTAGTGCTCCATGTCGGCTAGGAAACAAACACTCTTGGCTAAATTGAAAGCCAGAAGGTGGTCTGTTTCAATGCATACAGAATCTGACGTAGTCACAGCTCGGCCTCTGAAGGACACAGCTGGTGTCCACATTGAAGTAAGGGATGGGGTAGTACGGTGTCCAATGGGAGAGTGTTGAGGGAGCGCGGCTTGAAGCTGCTCGGTTTCTTCTTCATCCTCTAGCCCTAATGATTTGTTAGCCGAAGTACTGGCCCTTTTACTGGGCTGAGATAAAGAGGCTCTAGTAGAAAGAAGGGCGACCACGGTCTCGAGCACCTGACCGGATGAAGGCAGCTCGGTCTGGCCCTTTTGATTCATGGTTGTAGTCTGTTCGATGATAAGGGCATGGGCAACTCGCTTTTTCGCCATCTCTTACTCTTCAGTAAGTGGTACAAGGTTGATTTGGGACACGTTGGGGTCCGGTTCAGGTGAGGGTTCAAGAAAGAAGTCAGTAACCTTAGTTTTTCTCCTTTCATTGTACTGATAGGTTGGCTCGAAGTTCAGCAGCTCGGTCCAATTTCGGTGGCGGTATCGAAATGTGGCACGAAGGGCGTCTTGATTGGCATAGGTGTAATTTGATTTAAGCTGATTCAAATCTACAAAAGAAACAAAAAAATGCAAAGGGTTAGCACGGTGGTTGTTGAAATAGCAAAGGAAATTGAACCGAGATGCTCTTACCAGCTGTTCCTTTATTCCAGTTTATATTGTAGTCCGGTATCATGGGCTTTCTGATCTTCAAAATGGCCAAAAACCCAGAGGAAATCATCATCGTTTAAATCTTTGTCTGGTGTGTTTTTGATAATTTTTTCTCGGCCTCTTCTTACTCTGAGGTAGTAAACCCAACCGTCGTCATTTCGGCCGAGCGAGTATTGATGAAATAGCTCGGCCAATCTGAGGTTGAGGCTAAGCCGACGGTTTAACTTGGCGATGCCATTTGTTATTCTGTAAGTGTTTGTGGATAGTTGGGTAGGGCACAATCAAGTTTGCCTAAGAAATTCACAGATGAGGGGCTGTACAAGGAATCGAAGCCCAGCTTCTACGATCGATATAAGGGTAAAAGGGACGAAACCCAGCTTGCCCCGGGACGTGGTGTCCGATGTGGCTAACTGGATATGTACATCGTCAGGAATTTGTATTCCCTTCGGAACTCAGCTATGGCACCGGGTGAGCTCACCAGGAATCGGTATTTACCCATTAAACTTAAAAAGATTGTAATGTTAAAATGAACACGACTTCCTAACCCAGCGCTAATATGACTTTGGATGGCTCGGTTGAGCAAAATTGCTCTGGGGAAAAGTGCAAGAGTGTGCTTGGCCAACTTAGTCAAGTCTGCAAAGTGGAAATAACAAGTATTATGCCCAGTTAATGTACCGGGCTAAGTAAAATAGAAAAAGCAAAATAAGCCTAGCTCGGCTACAACTAGGTTACAGACCATTCCCAGTTCGGCCATGAAACAGGACTGGCTAAGTTTTATAGCACGGTTATTAATCAATGCATGCCTAGTTTGGTCAAGTGCAGGCCTAAAGGTCACAAACAGTTGCCTAGTTCGGTCAAGTACAGGCCTAAAGGTTGCAAGCAGTTGCCTAGATCGGTCATAGCACAATTTTGGATTAAAAAGACATAGTTCTAGACTAGTTCTTAGTGTTAATCAGTGTGTTTCCAAGTTTATTCATGGTATTTCGAGGTTCTCAATATTGGTTCAGACCTTAGTGTTTATAAACACATGTTTAGTAACTGAAACACCATCCTTAGAAATAAGCAGAAATAGTTACAAGGACAAAGAACTTACCGATTTGGGAATGAAATCCGAATCTAATCTAATGAAACGAACGCTGGCAGTGTTAAAGAAAGCATGAGATGTGTAGGCCTAGTCTTGAATGCAGGAAGATTAGAGGTTGAGGATTGGGAGCTCGGGAAAACAAGGGCTAGCAAGAGAGAAGATGAACAGTAGTGGCCTTTCAAAAAAGTAAAGCTATATAGTCGAGACAAAATGGGCGGGACTGTTTAAATTTCATTGTACAAGACGGTTGTAACAGATGTACTTAACCAGTGAGGGCATGCCATGTGTCCAAAGGAATAAATTACGTTTCAGACGTGTTTGAGTAGTGGAGCGACGTACAGAGCAACTGACTAGACGTTTCTAGACCGAACGAATGGGGACCCGGGTAATTTTGAGCTCGGCTAGAGGCTTGTATATCTAGCTTGGTTTTGAAACGGTAATCCCAATCATGATACGCAGATGGAAATAGGGTACAATTGAGAGGGTAATTTGTGAACAAATTGGGCCGAGCTAGAACGAGCCTTCTTTGGACGATGGGCCGCGCAATAGGCCAAAAAGATGTTTTGTATTTCGACTCTGGGCCGAGGTAGTTACCAGGACGGTTGGATGGGTTATTGGAATTGGAGCCTGTCTGGGGACAAAGCCTTGTCTGACCGAGGTGATTAGCATGGTAATGGGCTGAGCTGGGTATTGCACGACGAGATGTTAGGCTAAACAGGGTTACCGCGACTTAACCGTGTTAGACACGGAGCCGGGATAACTTGGTTGGCCGCAGTATGAACCAAGTTAAAGGGTTCATCCATCTCACTTGGTGGGCAGTGAGTGAGATGTTGCCATGATAAGTGTTAGCCATGGGGAATATGGTTTCTAGGAAGGCTCTGGTGAGTAAGAGTCTTATTGGAATTGTGCCACGTGAAATCTATAAAAGTTCTTGGCAAGACCTATGTAAAGGTATTACAATTTTTACTCTCAAATACACAGAGCTTTTGTGTCTGTTGTCTATTTGCTGACTTCGACATCAGAGAGGTTTCCGACACACACCTGCCGGCTAGTTCACGTTTGTGTTTTCAGGTAGTACAACGATGACGTTTAGAGGAGTACAAACTTGATCAACAGAATTATACGAGAAGAATATTTCTGTGCTCGTATAGACGTAATGAGCTTTTACCTCTAATGCAATATAAGAAAAATGTATGCAAAAAGAATCAACATTAACCGACTCCAATATATGATCTGCCCAAACTATCTAAAATCACTTGACCTTTAGCCAATCTACAAAGGTTTTGAAATAGTAAAGAAACGAGAATCATCATAATCACGACCTGAATTAACTAATGCATCTGCATTACAATTTATTTCATGGTAGTAATGAACATCCAAAGAGATTTTAATAACCAATAAAAAATTTATCTCAAAAAGATACAAACGCAAGTGTGAAGAAAGGAAAGATAAACCAAACACCTTAGTTTCTACACCAATTTCCTTTTCTACTTGTTTATCATTGCTATTACCTAAATAGTGGTGAAAAATGTTAGGGCATGAAAGTTTATTTTAAAGTTATTCTAAAAATGAGGTGAGTAAATTTAAAATTGATAAAATGTGAGTCATACTATAATTTTGTTTCAAATAGATATATTATTTTAAATAATTTTCTAGGTAATTTTTTTTTGAGAAAATTCTGAGTCAGTTGTAAGACCAAAAGAAAATTATAAAATCATGAAAAAAAATTATAATTTCAATTATTAAAGTTGATAAGTTTTATCATTGATTTAAAATTTGTTTTGAAAACACCCACTAGACTGTGTAATAATTCCATTTTGAAAAATGCTTGGCAATTCAAATTTGAATTTGTCAGAATCACCCGAATTTGTATATGTCGGTCGATCATTCAGACGATTGGTGCAACACTTGTTTATCACGGTTGTTACCTTTGTCGACTACGGCTATCATCTTGTTGCCGATCAACTGCCAAAATGACCAATCAGATAATCGACAAGCCAAAACTCAAGCTATTCGATCAAATTCAGATTCGATTTATGAAGCATTGTTGTTCCATTTTTATTTATGTATGTAGTATTGTTTTTTGAGAAAGAAGTATGCAGTATCGTTGAGGAGTAATAACAGAGGATAGGTGCCCGCCATTTAAGGCTTTCATATTTAACCGCTGTGTAAATATTTTTGAGTGTTTGGGAACCGAGAAAAAAAAAAGGCTTACACACTATACAACACTACGCTGCCCCCCCTCTCTTAACTGTGAAAACAACAGCTGAATGAGCCAAAGCTTAATCACCTCCATGCACACGTCCTTTTCTCACTCCTCTCCCCCACCTCTGCCGCCTCTGCCCTCTCTCTCTCCCTCTCTCTCTCTCTCCCTCTCATCCATCGGGAATACCAACCATACATTTTCTTCCCCCTTTCTCTCTTCTAATGCCCCTACATGAACAACCTGTACATGTATGACCTACACACAATCTAACAAGAAAGAAATAGAGAGTGATCAAGAAAGCACCTTCTGGGTCTTTAAATCTAGTGATAATGTAATATATATATATAACTCTTTCTCTCTCTCTCTCTCTCTCTCCCCTTTTATAGTGTTGATAATTCAAGATTCGAGAGATCAGATCCAAGGTGGTTAATCTGTCCATCAAAACCCACAAAGTCCATCGTTCAGTCAATCGTTCAATCAATCAATCAAATCAAAGAGAATCAACAATTCACAAAGGAATCATCAAAAAGTAGAACAAAAGAAAAAAGATGTCCTCCTCATCATCTACTTTTTCACCGGACCACCACCACCACCTCTCTCCTCCCTCCTCCGAGCAGCTCTGTTATGTCCATTGCAACTTTTGTGACACCGTCCTCGCGGTATCGCTTTCTCCTCCTGTCTTTTGTCTCCTTGACTCTTCCCTTTAGTGCTTCTTCTCTCTCTCAACCCTAGTTTTTCATAAATAACGGTACAATATCAGTGAATAACAGTATTAGAAGTCTAAGATATTGATTTGTATTGGCTGATATTTAAAACATTGCCTAGCTCTATAACTAATCTTCTTTCATTTGATGAATTTATTATTAATTTTTTTTTTTGGTTTGGGACATTGCTTGTTTGTTGATGTAGGTGAGCGTTCCTTGCTCAAGTTTGTTCAAGACCGTGACGGTTCGATGTGGTCACTGCACCAACCTCTTGTCTGTAAATATGCGTGGTCCGCTTCTTCCTGCAGCTAACCAGCTTCATCTTGGACACTCTTTCTTTTCTCCTCAGAATCTTTTGGTACATACATGATCAAAAAAAATTAGGGCTTGTTTAGTTGCCTTTCGTTTTCTGTTTTTATGTTTCAAAAAATGCAAAAGTATGGTTTTTATATACTAAAGAAAATTATATCTTTCAGGCCCTAATTTTATAACAACTACTACTATATGATTTTATTTGTATATTTTTTAGGGTATTGTCTGATTTTTCTTTTTCTTGGCTATGTATATATTATATATGTGTGTGTGTGTGTGTGTGTGTTAGGAGGAGATCCGAAGCTCGTCGTCAAACTTGTTGATCAATCAGCAAAACGCGAGTGAATCAGTCACACCCATTCGAGGAATCGATGAGCTTCCTAAGCCCCCAGCTGCTAACAGACGTGAGATTATTAACATTGATCTTTTGGGTCTAATTTTATTTTCATTTTTTAGTCATATGGTGTCTCTGAGAACCTTTTACTGGTATTAATCAGCCATTCCAACAGTTATCAAATAAGGTATTTTTCACTTTCAACTATTTTCTTTTAAGGAAGTGAAATCATTTGGAAGAGATCTTCAACTTTACCCTTTTCGATACACAGTGGTGTCTTTTACAAATTAAGAATGTTTCTTTGGAAGAACATAGATTTGCACTTTGTAAAGTTTACTTTCAAACAGTGTATACGTTTTATTGCTATGCAGTACGCTTCAAGAAGGAGGAGTCTTTATTTCTTTTTTTCTCTTGACTTCTCTTCTTCTTCATGTTGTTCCATATATATATATATATGTGTGTGTGTGTGTGTTTGGATCACGAGAAAGCCAACTTCAGCTCTGCAACTATATCTCAACAGTTTTTATTATTATTATTATTATTATTTATTTTTACAATGGATATTCCACACACCTACTCTGTTCACTTAGGCACTTCATGTTAAACACATTTTTAAGAACCATCTAAAACACCAAAAAATTGTTTTCTTGGAATACTTTGATTTCAAAACTATTATATCCCCTGGGAAAATAATTAGAAAAGTGTTCAGAATTTTAATGTCCATGCAAATGGAAATTTAAACTTGGTTACATTCAGAATAAATCTTATTCACATTTTTCAATTTTTTTGATTTTCTAAAAAGAAAAATTTCCTGAGTATGTTGCATTGTTGTTTTGATTTTTGTTCTTTTTGGTCACTTTTATTCAAATTAGTTCCATTCTTTTCACTTATTTCTCAAAAAAGGAAGAGAAAAAAGAAGAGAGAAAAACAGAAAGAGAGAAAAAAAAAAAAAAAAAAAAAAATAAGAAGAAGAAGAAGAAGAAGAAGAAGAAGAAGAAGAAGAAGAAAAACTTTGAAGAAGTGGTTTAGTTGTGGGGTTGTAAAGTGGAACATGGACATTTCTCCCCCCGGAAATTAAGAAACCATAGAATCTTTGGATTTAAATAATAGAGAGATAGATGAATGCAGAAATATAATGATGAAGTGATGATGGGGAGAGAGAGAGAGAGAGAGAATTCAGAGCTCTAAAAAAGTCAGAGAAGTGGTTTTAACGTGTCTCTGTTTGTCTGTTTGTATTCAGCTCCGGAGAAGAGACAGAGAGTCCCATCTGCTTACAACCGCTTCATCAAGTAAGTAATTATTAAAACAAACTTTATAGATTACAATTTACATTTATACTTACCCATATACACTATATACTTGTATAAAAGTGAGATATTTCATATTTATATTTTTAGAGAAATACACTATGTATCCACAACTAAAAAAAAAAAAAAAAGATAAAATAAAATAAAATTTGAATGTGTTGTATAAATTTATATTTAGGTCCCGTTTGACAAATAACACTTTTAACCTAAAAGTTAAAAAAAAGTTACTAAAAAAATCAAAAATCTTACAACCCATACTAAAAAGTCAAAGATTTCATTTTTTCTCTACTTTTTGCATATCTTTTCGTAAAAAATCAAAAAGTCATTCCAAACATATTAATTTGTTTTACCTGATATTTTAGTTAAAAAGTCAAAAAATTACTAAAATAGTCTATTCCCAAACGAGGGCTTAGTGTTGTGTGGATCATAGACACACACAAAATATAAAAATAAAAAAACAATATGATTTACATATTCTTTTTTTTTTATAAATCTATATCCGATTCATTGGATCGACTAATTCGAAAGATCAATCTCATTCTCCACTAGTGGAAACCTAATTAAAATCAAGGCAAAACTTAACTACCAAACTAACATATGGGTTTGATTTACACAATTTCTATTCTTAATGAATACTTTGTAGATAAAATTATAAGTGCCTTTAGTCATGTTTGGATTATAGATTTGGATGGATATTTGTAAAGGAATAATTGAACAAATCTAGCTTCTACATTATACAGTTTTTCCTACTATTCCTTTTCTTTTATAAATTTCTCAACAAATTCAAAATTCAAATAAAGTCTTATTATTATCAATAATAATAGAATGAAAATAATGCAGAGGAAAAAAAAATTAGAAAGAAGAAAAGAAATTATATTTATTATGTATCTATTATATGGAGAATTTTAAAAAAGTGATATGTAGACAAAATAATTTCGAACTAATATGCATAAAATTATGAAATAAAAACTTATACTGTTATCATTTTAAAATTATTTTTTCTATCATCCACTTTTTTGAAATTCCCCTATATTATATATGAGTATTGTTGTTTAAGACCAAATATTAGACTCAATTTTCAAACCTGATGATGTGGCAATCAATTAGAATATTAAAAATAACATTTTGTCTCATATCATCAACCAATCATATCACTTTCATATCATTAAATCTATAAAATGAGTTTAAAAAATAAATTTATATATCATTCGTCATTATATATATATGATGCATATGTATATATATAGGTAAGAATGATATTGACACTTGGGTATGAATCATAATGATGAAACTACTGCAGGGACGAGATCCAACGCATCAAAGCTGGAAATCCCGAAATAAGTCACAGGGAGGCTTTCAGCGCCGCTGCAAAGAATGTAAGACCCAAACCAATAAATCTATCAAGGAGATTTAGAACAAAATTAATAAATAAATAAGAACAAATCTATCTAATTCTTCTTGCCCTCTTAGGGTTTCTTTAGCTTTGGGAAAATGCTACTATATAAAGAAAATCCCTACAAAATGATGTGGCATATTATTTTTACAATTATGTAACAGTCTGATTTTAACGATTATTGTATTCACAAAAATATTTAAAATGCTGCTTAAATTTTCAGATTTATTTTTTGTATAACAACATATCAAATTTAAATTTACACTATAAATTCGAAACTTTTTTTTTCTAAATACATAATTTTTTATTTTTTAATAAATGGAAGTAAATAAGCCTCTTTATTCTATATATACATATATAAGTAAGTCTATGGTACTAGAAAAAGTTTCAAAAAATTATCCAGAATGATAAATCAAGAGATTTCAAATTGTGGATATTTTTTGAATTTTTTTTCTAGATGTAGTATTGCTGTATATATATATATAAACAATTTATTTGTATTGCACTATTTTTGAAAAAAAATATCGTATTTGTATAGCACTATTTTTCCTCTCAACCAAGAAAAATCTAGGGTTTAGTATTTTTTTTCCTTAAAAAGATTATTTATTATTTTATTAATTGTGTTGTTCATTGATTTCTGTGCAAATCTGTTTTTATTGCTTCCAGTGGGCCCACTTCCCACACATTCATTTCGGACTTTTGCCTGATCAACCCGTGAAGAAGGCTAATATGCGCCAGCAGGTACAAAAAAACCCTAGCAACTGCCCTCCTATAAACCCTAGGACAAAGAGTAGCATATACTTCTCCAGTGAATTTTTAATCTTTTAAAAACTGTTTTTTGTGTTTTGGAAATGTGTAGGATGGAGAGGATGTCTTGATGAAAGATGGGTTTCTTGCTCCTGCCAATATGGGTGTGTCTCCTTACTAAGAAGTGAAGCGTTTAGCGTTTCTTATTAAATCTTTCTGTCTATCTTTAGGGTTCATCTTGTTCTTGGCTATCTTTCTTTCTTTCTTTCTTTGAGACTTTTAAAAACATTTTGTATTTTGCTTGGCTTTCTTAATGGTGGGAGGAGAGTATTTTCAAGAGTAGAATCCTTGTGGAAGTCTAACAAGTGGTTTCCTTAAAAACCCATAAGCAAATGAATTCTCTCTAGCTAGTGTTAAGCATGTTGATGTTCTGAAAACTTTTCTTCATCACTTTTCTTTCCCATCTTTGGATGTTGTTTAATGATGACTCGTGGTATCTAATTGTCAAGTTTTTTGGTTTTATGTCAGTGCTTCTTCTCTTTGTCATTCATCATTTCTCCAAAATATTAGTTAAGGTGTGTTCTATTGACTGTATGTGCATATGTTTCTTGTGGCGGCGGTGGTTGCAATGGCAATGATAGTGGAGGTGGTGGCGGTGATAGTAGTGTGATGACATTCCAATTTGTTCATATTGTTGGTGCTTGCATTTGATTTTGCGTGCCATTTTTTGCCAATATAATTGGGATGTAAGATTTTGCTACGATGCAATTTACATTTATCTTTGTGTTACTATGCTTTGTTGTTCTCTGATCTCAGAAATAAAATTTTCTTTATTTTGCAAATAAAAAATTGTGTGGTGATGTTAATACAGTTTTAGTTCAAAAAATATCTTCCACATTTTAAGGGTAAAAATTATTTTATATATAAATAAGTTTATTTTTCATTAGCCATGGAAAATATTTGATTTTCGTTTTGTTGTATCAAATTTTAAAAATTATTTTTTACCAAAATAACTGAACTGTAGTTAACTATGTTCTTGTGTTTATCAACTTGAAATATGTACTATGTAGCCTATAAATCTTTGTCCTAATTATATGTCCTTCTTTGTAAATTATACTTCATATTTGTTCATCAATAATAACTACTTTGTAAAGGAAGAGCCAGGATCCACTCGTTTAATGAGATTCCCAAAAAATTGCAAGTTAATCTCATCCACTCGTCTGATGAGATTCCCAAAAAAGAAAAGGAAAGATCAAGGTTTGGGTGAAGGAATATGTTTACGAAAAGATGAAGCAGGGTAATAAATAAATAAAAAATAGTGAATCGGAAAAAAAATATGTATATATATATTTATCATAGAGTGCATAGAATGTCAGGTATTGTATTTGATGCCCTTGCTGGACATTGCTTCAAACATAATCTATCATACTTTATATGTTTTTATTAATAGAAATTTTCTTTATCGATAAAAAAAAAAAAAAAAAAAAAAAACACCTCTATTGCATATGTGCTCCTGCTAATGCTCATTTTGGTTTATTGATTTGGTGATGGAAAAAGAAAAAAATTGTAGAGAAAATATGAAACAATAATTTCTGAAAAAAAAGTTCAATATGAAAAAAATTTAATAAAAATAAACGAAAACCTATCTGTAGACGCCCCATTTTTGACCGACCTTAAGACTCAGATGTCACCGATTGAGCGCTCGGTGATATTGCCTACTGTGCTCGTTCAGAAGTCTCAGAGTCGCGGCCGTGCGCCCTGCCTCCGGACTTCCGAACTCTCTTCTGTGCCTTGTCTCAGTTTGCGAACCAGACTCGGTTTTCTCTGTTTTCTTTCCTGAGGGGAAGGAGTGGTCCCGTAGACTATCTCCTGGTGGCCGTGAGCTACTTTTTGTGGCCGTAGGCCATTTTGCCCATTTCGGAGCCCGGTTCCCGGTTTTCGGACCCATTAGGCCGTGTGCCTCGGTTCGGGACCGCCCAACCATCTCCGATTTCCCCAGTTTTTGGCATGCATCTCATTTACTCCCATTTAAGGGACACTGGGGTCTCCGAGACCCACTTCGCAGCCGAACACCACTTCCGGTGCCCGGCAGCCCATTTTCGGGATCCCGAACCACGCGGTTTTGGCCCCGAGCATTCATTTTGCATCGATGTCTGTTCATTTTTGGCAGACACCTCTGTTTGGTCCTTCCGAGGGACACTGGGGTCTCCGAGACCCACTTCGCAGCCGAACACCACTTCCGGTGCCCGGCAGCCCATTTTCGGGACACCGAACTGCGCGGTTTTGGCCCCGAGCATTCATTTTGCATCGATGTCTGTTCATTTTTGGCAGACACCTCTGTTTGGTCCTTCCGAGGGACACTAGGGTCTCTGAGACCCACTTCGCAGCCGAACACCACTTCCGGTGCCCGGCAGCCCATTTTCGGGACCCCGCGCGGTTTTGGTCCCCGAGCTTTCGTTTTGCATTAGTTTTTGTTCAATTTTGGCAGGTACCTCTGTTTCATCATTCCGAGGAACACTGCGGTCTCAGATGCCCACTTCGTGGCCGAACAAAATCTTTTTTTTTTTGCCCTCAAAATATCTAGATATTTTGCCCTCAAAATATCTAGATATTTGGGGAAAGATATTTCCATCTTTTTGGCCATAAAAACCAGCAGCTTCCAGCTGGTGGAAGGGTTAGAAAAAACCTTTTGAGAGCTCCATACACACCTCTCCTCTCCCTCTCCATTTCCAAGCTTCAAACATCCAAGTTTGCTTCCATTCCTTCATCAACTCCAAGCTCTACCTCCACCATCTCCATTTCAGCAACAAAGGGAGCTTCTTCAAGGCCTAAGGATCAGCAAATTGAGGCTACAAGGCAGCAAAAGAATTGTCTTCAAGGGTAAGCATTCAAATCCCTTTTTCTTGCATAATCTTGAGTCAAATATTTACTTTATTTCCTTTTAGTTTTTGGCTTTGACACCTACTGTTTTTGTGCTCATTTTGAGCCCCTCTACAACATTGTAGAAGGGCTCAACTTCATTTGGTGTCTCCATGATAGACCTCTTTCAATATCCCTCTTTAGGCCATTAATTTGCATGCTTTTCTAGACTCATTTGGCTCCGGATTTTGGCCTTCATCAGGCCTAGATAAAGCCTTATTTTTGTCTCCTTGTCATGTTTTGTTTAGGGTCTTAAGACATTTGGTGTATATTTTTGGTACTTCCTTTGAAATCCTTTCATTTTACCGTAAATTTGCATGCTTTGTTAGACTTGTTTAGCTACTGTTTTGAGCCTCCATCAGGCTTAGAGAGTGTCTTGTTTTGGTCTATTCTACACTTTTTGTCAAGGGTCTTAAGTGGTTTGGTCATTGCTCATGATACCTCTCTTTATAACCCTCTTTTGACCCTTATTTTGCATGCCATGTTTGCCATATCTACACACTGAATTGGAGGCCATCATCTACTGTAAATGTGAATATTTTTGGCTCATCTTCAATGTTGTAGAACTGTTTTTTTGGGTTTGAGCATTGTACATATCACTTGCTTTGTAATTCCCCTCTTTTACCGTATTTTTGCAAGCTTTTGTTTCCATACTTGTGAGCATTATTTGGCCTTGCTTTGTGCTGATAAAATGCTAGTTTAGGGGCTGCCTTGCCACTGTTTTTCATTCCATGTCCATATTCTGTATGTTTAATAGGGCTGTAGGCCATTTCGGGTGCATTTCATCGCATTTTGGGCATCGGTTGCAATTTTATCATAATTTGGGGGCTGTTTTTGCATATTTTAGTTGCTGAATTTTGCATCTTCCTTATGCCATTTGCCACATCTCATTCGCATGTCATTTTGGTGCTTTAGAGCCTCGCCTCGGTTTGCGTGCCCGTGTGCGCGCATCTCGAGGCAGCCTCGTTTTATCCGACGGCAGCCTATGTGAGTGTGGTTGAGGCCCTCTCATGTTGGCGTAAGCCCAATTTGCATTTTCATGCTTGTATGCCATTGCCTCGGTTTGTGTGCCCGTGTGCACGCATTTCGAGGCACTTTATTTTTATCCGCTGGCAGCCTATGTGAGTGCGGCTGAGGCTCTCTCATGTTGGCGTAAGCCCATCACTGCATTCTGTATGCCATTTTATGCATTCCTCGATTTGCGTGTCCGCGGGCACGCATTTCGAGGCAACTTTGTTTTTACCCGACGGCAGCTTATGTGAGTGCGGCTGAGGTCCTCTCATGTTGGCGTAAGCCCAATTTGCATTCCGTATGCCATTTCATTTCATTTTAGCATCGCCTCGGTTTGCGTGCCCGTGTGCACGCACTTCGAGGCACTTCGATTTTATCCGATTTGCATTTTAGCATCTTCGCCTCGGAATGCTTGCCCGTGTGTACGCATTTCGAGGCACTTCAGTTTTATCCGATTCACAGTTCATATCATCGCCTCGACTTGCGTGCCCGTGTGCACGCATTTCGAGGCACTTCGGTTTTATCCGATTCGCATTTCGAGGCACTTCAGTTTTATCCGATTTGCACTTCATATCATCGCCTCGGTTTGCGTGCCGTGTGCACGCATTTCGAGACACTCTATTTTATCCTATTTACATCACATTTCATCATCGCCTCCGTTTGCGTGTCCGTACGCACGCATTTCGAGGCACTCTGTTTTATCCGCTTGGCATTGCGTATGCCTCTGCCTCGGTTTGCGTGCCCGTGTGCACGCATTTCGAGACATTCTGTTTTATCCGATTGGCATTGCGTATGCCTCCGCCTCGGTTTGCGTGCCCGTGTGCACGTATTTCGAGACATTCTGTTTTATTCGGTTTGCATTGCGTATGCCTCTGCCTCGGTTTGCGTGCCCGCGTGCACGCATTTCGAGGCACTCTGTTTTATCCAATTTGCATTTCATCATTGCCTCGGTTTGCGTGCCAGTGGGCACGCATTTCGAGGCACCTCATTCTTATCATTCCGGCATCCTATGTGAGTGTGGCTGAGGCCCCTTTCATGTTGGTATAAGCCCATCATTACATTTCGCATGTCATTCCGGCATCCCGTGTGAGTGTGGCTGAGGCCCTCTCATATTGGTGTAAGCCCATCATTGCATTTCGTGCATTTCATGTCATCGCCTCGGTTTGCGTGCCCGTGTGCACGTATTTCGAGGCATCTCATTCGCATCAGCATTGTACATACTAGGTTGTATCTTAGTTGCATTTCATGCATATCATGCATGTTGCACGGGAAACGAGGTACGTTTCGTACTCCGAGTGACGGAACGGATCTCAATTCCCAAGTCACCGACACTCCGGATCCCCCATGATGGAGTTAGGTTTTCATTGTAGCATTCATCTGCATTCATCCTATATTGAGTTGTGCAATCCGACCCCTCGGCCATCATGTATCGAGATGCGTGATTGGTGGCACGAGGATCGAGGCATGCATATATTTGTGAAATACATTGCTATGCCCTTTTCCTGCTCTCTGTTGCAGCAAAATCAAGAATCAGCACCTTTTCGGAGTCTGGCACGCATTTCGAGAAAATTACAAACAGAGGCTAATTGGGGCATCCCAGTGGATTTTCGCGCCAGGCAGCCCAACATGCATCATCCATCAGAATCAAGGCACCCCCTGGCTTGCATGCCAGTTTTACATTTTTCTTACTTAATTTGTTAATTAATTAGGAATTTGTATATTATTTGGGACTGTATTATTTGGACTGTAATATTCTTTTATTCGGGACTGTATTATTTATTCGGACCCTCTGCGCGAGGGCAATGTTGTAATAAGGGTGGGTAAGTGTGATGTATGTCTTCCAACCCCACGTCTTTCTCCCTTTTATTTGCCTGCTTATAATGGTTAGATTAGGGCATATTTCAATTAGCATACAGTATGACAGCATGATTGCATCATTCATCTGTTTTGCACGCACCAGGCTCGGCGCATCATACTAACTGCATTTGTATTTCAATTCCAAAATGAATACATGCTAATTGTAGCATTTCATATACCATGTTTAGAATAGCCGAGCCTGCTATAGTTGCATTTTGCATGTGTTGCATTAGGCATTTCTCTATATTTAGGATCATGTATGATTTCTAATCGGTTTTTGTTTTGGCTTGGAGTACTCTGTGAGTTTTATGCTTTAGCATCCTTGCATGCGTGTGAGTGACTGCCATGAATAGCATGCTTGCCATGAGGCTATTTGCTTATGTGACATAACTGCCTTGAGTGCCTGTGGGTGGAGGTTGAGTTATCTGAATTGGAGCAATTCATTGACTGTTTGTTTTAAGCCCACTAGATGGTGGCAAAATCATGTTTTCTAAGCCCACCTGAGGGTGGCAAATCCGCGTCTTAGCCTACTTGCGGGTAGCACCATCAAACCATTTTCAAACAAACAAACATGAAATGTTTTGTTCCAATTCAGACGGCCCAATCTATACTTGTTTGTTGCGAGCATCACATAGTAACCTAGGCTAATAATCGGAATAAGAACTCACAATGTTTTCAAAAACAGATATCATGGTTAGTAGAGGCCGGTCTTTGACCGGGCGAGCGGGGGTGCTCACGATGTGACCTTCCCCAATCGTACCCAAGTTCCCGAGCCGAGGCAACTTTGGTGATGACGGACACGTGGCCTTTTGGCACCGAGTCAGGGTTTCCTAAATTTCCCATTTTAAAATATTTAGGTGGCGACTCTGTTATCTGGCAAAGCAGTCCATGTTTGGCACTTCTTTCAAAAAATCTGTTTTTCTCAAAAACGATTTGCCGGATTTGGACTCTTTGGTTCGAGATTTGGAACCGCAACAAAATCGAGTCCGAACTGTAGCGAGGTCCCTCGCGGGCTTGTTACACTATCAAAAAATAATTTCTAAAAAAAATTAAACCAAACATAACTATTATTTCTTATTGGATCACCATAGAAAACAATTATGAAAAAAAAATACAAAGAAATGAAGAAGTATCATCAGTATCATCATCTTCTCACTGCACCTAGCTTTCATCACCATCTCATGGACAGCTGTCTTTTTCTGTTAGAGCTGCACCATCACAGATCTGTAAGCCTAGTTGTAGACACCCCATTTTTGACCGATCTTAAGACTCAGACGTCACCGATTGAGCGCTTGGTGATATTGCATATTGTGCTCGTTCTGAGGTTGCGGAGTCACGGCTGCGAGCCTTGCCTCCGGACTTCCAGACTCTTTTATGCTTTGCCTCGGTTTGCGAACCAAGTCTTGTTTTCTCCGTTTTCTCTTCCTGAAGGGAGGGAGAGGTCTCGTAGATCATCTCTCAGTGGCCGTAGGCTACGTTTCGTGGTCGTAGGCCATTTTTCCCATTTCGGAACCCGGTTCCTGATTTTCGGCGCCGTTGGCCGTGTGCCTCGGTTCGGGACTGCTTAACCACCTCTGTTTGCTCCGGTTTTTGGCATACATCTTATTTACTCCCTTTTGAGGGACACTGTGGCTTGAGAGGCCAACTTCGTGGTCAAACGCCACCTCCGATGCTTAACAGTCAGTTTTCGGGGCCCTAGGCTGCGTGTTTTGGCCCCCGGACCTTCGTTTTGCATCGGTTTTGGTCCATTTTTGACAAGGACCTTGTTTTCATTGTTATGAAGGTCGTAGAAGGGTGGGAGGCTAGCAATTGTTCTGAAGGCCAGCTTTATTCCTTCATCGCTCTCCGTCGCCCGTTTTTCTCGCTAGAAAGCTGATGTTAACCATTCCCGGGCCACTTTCTTTGACCCTCAACCACATATTTGTGTTGTACACACCTGGGAGGCCACCAATATGTCATGGCCGGCCAGCAATCATTCCTGACCCTTTTGAACCCCTCTAAAAAGCTAGCTTTTCTCTCTCCTGGTTCACTTTTTCCAGTTTTTCTCCACATAGCTGTGTTGTGCACACATGGGAGGCCACCAATATGGGGTGGCCGGCCAACAATTTTCATTGACCCTTTTGACCCTGGCCAACCGGCCAGGGGAGGTGGCCGGCCGGCCACCTGAAACCTCAGAAACTGGCCGGCCATGTTCCTCTCCCTGAGTTCATTCCAGCTGTGCCCTCTGTTTCCCCCCAGATCCTGTATCCGGGGGGGTCTTTTGGGGGGGGAAATTTGAATTTGATTTTTCTCCCCTTTCCTCCACTCCTTTGCCTATATAACCAGCACCCCCAGCTGCATTTGAGGAGGTTACAACATTTGGTTTTGAGCTCTTGCATTGAATCTCTCTCTCTCTACACTTCAACCCTCAAAACCCCTGAAGTCCTACACTATTTTACACTACAACCTATAGCACCACATCTCCAACATCCATTCTAACAACTTGAGGCTGTTTTTCAGAGGTTAAGAGCTCCCAAACCTAGTCCAAGAGCTGTTGAAGCTTGGTTCTACAAGGGTGAGTCCCATTTTTCCTCTTTCTTGCCTTATTTTGCATGCTATTTTAGCCTTTGTTGCTAGCATTTCTGGGCTCCGACCCGAACTGTAAATAGTCATATTTTGTACCCATCTCCATATTTGATTAAGGGTCTTTCTCTGTTTGAGATCTCCTCCTCACCCTTTGTGTTTAAACCCTCTTTTAGGCCTATTTTTGCATGGTATTTTAGGTTTATTTGTGAGCTGTTTTGGACTTGGTCATAAACTGTAAAGTGCTTTTTTTTGAGCCCCTCTTCAACTTTGTTGAAGGGCTCTTTACTGTTTGGGGCCAGATGCTGTCCCTTGTCTCTAATCTCTCTTTTAGGGCCATTTTTGCATGATAGATTAGCCCTATTTGTGTTCACTTTTGAGATCTGTTATAAACTGGAAAAAGTCTTGTTTTAACATCATCTTCATATTTAATTAAAGTTTCATTTTTGTTTGAGGTCATATGCTCCCTTGTATGCTTGATTGTCCCTTATTTTGAGCCTTACACCTAAGCTCAGTGGCTAGCACACTGTTTTGAGCCTCCAAATCAGAGGGGGGTGACCCCCTCTCACCTTGACTTGTTTGGTGGTCATTTTGGCCTTCCAAAGGGACCCCTCTTTGCATGCTCCTTAGTCACATTTCAAGGTCAATTTGATGAGTTTTAGGACTACCATATTTGATTTCCAGAGTTGTCTTGATCATGCTTCATGTCTATCTTGCATGTGTTTAATAATCCCTTTGTATGCCCTCTAAAGGAGCCCCTCATTTGTGCATGTGTTGGCTGCATTTCCATAGTTATTTGGGCATTTTTTGGCATGTTTTATTCACTGATTTTTGCTGGTTTGGTGAGTGCTCACTTGCTTCATGTACTTGCCATGTAATCCATGTTTGATAGCCAAAATTGCATGCTACGTTAGGCCATCTCGCTAGCATCTTTTGGTCATGCTTTGAACTGGAAATGTGCATATTTTGGGACTGCCTTGACTCTGTCTTCATGCTTCATGATCAAATAATGCATGCTTTGTATAGCTATAGGTCGTTGCGCATGCCTAGTTTTGAGTTTCGGGGTTCGTCTCATGCATCGGGTGCCGTATTGCCATGTTTCGGGGCTGTTTAGCATCATATTTTAGTGCTGAAATTTGCATGTTCATATGCCACATTCCATGCCTTGCCATGCTTTGGTAGAGTGGCATTCGTACCTTAGGATCGGTCATCGGTTTGCGTGCATGCGTGCACGCATCTCGAGTGTCTCATTTTCATCTCATGGCCTCTGATGTGAGTGTGGCTGAGGTCCACTCATGTTAGTGTAAGCCCATATTGCATTATGTATGCCATCTTAGTCCTTTGCATTGCATGTGCTAGGTTGTATGTTAGAGTATCGTGCATGCCATGTTACATTATGCATTGTGTATGCCATCTCATAGCATTGTGCATGTTAGGTTGTATCTTAGATTGCATCCATGCATATCATGCATATTGCACTGTGCTTGGGATAGGAGTTAGCCCGAGCACGGGAAACGAGGGACGTTTCGTACTCCAAGTGACGAAACGTGTCTCAATTCCCGGTCACCGACACTCCGGATTAACCATGATGAAGTCTCGGTCTTATTGTGTTTTCATGTGCATTCATTTCACATTGAGTCGTGCAATTCGACTCATCGGTCATCATGCATCGAGATGCGTGATTGGTGGTACGAGGATCGAGGCATGCATACATATGTGAAAATACATTGCTATGCCCCTTTCCTGCTCTCTGTTACAGCAAACCAGAAGTCAGCAGCTTTCAAAAGCCTTGCACAGCATCCCGGCATCAATTGCAAACAGAGGCTAATTGGGGCATCGCGATGGATTTCCGTGCCAAGCAACTCGAACATGCATCATTCATCATCCAGAGTAGAGTCGAGGCAGTCCCTAGCTTGCATGCTAGTTTACAACTTTCCTAGTTTAATTTGTTAATTAATTAGGATTTTGTATTTATTCGGACTGTATTATTTATTTGGGACTGTATATTATTTATTCGGACCCCCCGAGCGAGGGCAATGTTGTAATAAGTGTGCGTGCATGTGATGTATGTCTTCCAACCCCACGTCTTTCTTCCTTTTATTTACCAGCTTATGATGGTTAGATTAGGGCATGTTTCAATTAGCATACAGTATGATAGCATGTTTGCATTCATTCATCTGTCTTGCATGCATCGGGCTCGGCGCATCATACTAACTGCATTGTATTTCAATTCCAAGTTGAATACTTGTTAGTTGGAACATTTCACATGCCATGTTTAGAATAGTCGAGCCTATCTTAGTTGCATTTCTGCATGTGTTGTATTAGGCATTTCTGTATATTTAGGATCATGCATGGATTTCTAATTAGCTTCTGTTTTGGCTTGGAGTACTCGGTAAGTTTTATGCTTTAGCATCCTTGCATGTGTGTGAGTGACTGCCATGATATCATGCTTACCATGAGGCTATGTGCTTATGTGATATATCTGCCTGAATGCCTGTGGGTGAAGGTTGGGTTATTTGGATTGGAACAATTCATTCACTGTGAGTTTTAAGCCCACTAGATAGTGGCAAAACCATCTTTTCTAAGCCCACCCGAGGGTGGAAAAAATATGCATTTTAAGCCTACTTGCGAGTAGCAAACCGTTTTCAAAAACAAACATGAAATGTTTTGTTCCAATTCAGGCGATCTAGTCTATACTTGTATGCTGTGCGCATCACATAGTAAATCTAGGCTAATAACCGAAATAAGAATGCATAATATTTTCAAAACTAGATATCATGGTTAGTAGAGGCCGATCTTTGATCGGGCGAGCGGGGGTGCTCACGAAGTGACCTTCCCTAATCGTACCCAAGTTCCCGAGCCGAGGCAACTTTGGTACTGACGGACACGTGGCCTTAAGCAATGAGTCAGGGTTTCCTAAATTTCCCAAAATAAAATATTTAGGTGGCGACTCTGTATCTGGCAAAGCAGTCCATGTTTGGCACTTCTTTCTAAAAATCTGTTTTCTCAAAACGATTTGCCGGATTTGGACTCTTTGGTTCAGATTAAGAACCGTGACAATTTTTGAGTCCTGAACTGTAGTGAGGCCCAAGGGCGCGTCTACACTAGTATTCTGAGGACATGCTACAATGGAATTAGTTGTGGTGGTTAGCTAGTTTGTTATGAGTTAGTTAGTTTGTTTAGAGTTAGTTTTAGATTAGATATTTTGTATAGTTTAGATATAGTATATAAACAAGTGTAAGCTACAGATTTGATATAATGAAAATATGAATTCAAAGAATCTCAATATGGTATCAGAGCTTTAAGCTCTTGTGAGCAAGATCCACAGTTCTTCAATGGCTGATTCTTCTCTACCACCAAATCTCAGTTTACTGATTTCAAATTTCAACTCTCTCATTACAGTGAAGCTCGAATCAAACAATTTCCTCATATGGAAATCGCAGATGACAAATATGCTTAGAGCATCTAGATTTCTTGATCATGTTAATGGATCTTATCCATGTCCATCTCCAGAACTCGTTGATGCATCTAGAAAAACTGTTTCAAATCCAAGTTAAGTGCAATGGCAATTGATTGATGCACATTTGCTCACTTGTCTGACTGCAACTCTATCTTCATCCATTTATTCCTCTGTTCTTCATCTGACTCACAATGATCAGGTATGGCAATTCTTAGAGAAGCAGTTCACTTCAGTTTCACGCTCTCATATCTGTAGACACCCCATTTTTGACCGACCTTAAGACTCAGACGTCACCGGTTGAGCGCTCGGTGATGTTGCATACTGTGCTCGTTCAGAAGTCTCAGAGTCACGGCCGCGCGCCCTGCCTCTGGACCTCCGAACCATCTTCTCTACCTTGTCTCGGTTTGCGAACCAGGCCCGGTTTTCTCGATTTTCTCTCCTAAGGGAAGGGAGTGGTCCCGCAGATTATCTCCCGGTGGCCGTGTGCTACTTTTCGTGGTTGTAGGCCATTTTGCCCATTTCGGAGCCCGGTTCCCGGTTTTCGGGGCCGTTAGGCCGTGTGCCTCGGCTCGGGACCGCCCAACCATCTCCGCTTTCTCCGATTATTGGCGGAGACCTCTGTTTTAATATTCCGAGGAACCCTGGGGCCCCTGATGCCCACTTCGTAGTCGTGTGCCACTTCCGGTACCTGTAGCCGGTTTTCGGGACCCTAAACGGCGCGGTTTTGGGTCCCGAGCATTCATTTCGCATCCATTTTCTCCGTTTTTTGGCAGGTATCTCTGTTTCGTCATTCCAGAGGACACTGGGGTCACAGATACCCACTTCGCTGCTGAACACCACTTCCGGCACCCGCAGCTCATTTTCGGGATCCCGATTTGCTCGGTTTTGGCCCCGAACATTCATTTCTCATTTGTTTTTGTTCAAACTTGGCAGGTACCTCTGTTTCAACATCAGGAAGATCACTGGGGGGTGAGAAGCCAGCAATTATCCCAGATAACCAGTTTCGCTCCTCCGGAGCCCGTTTTGCTCACTTCCGGGCCAATGTTGAACACCCTAGGGGTATTTTCTTCCAACCAAAGCTACATATCTGTGATGAGGGCATCTAAGAGGACCCTAAGGGCTGGTGGTCGGCCAGAAATTCAAGGTTTCATTTTTGGGCCTCTCCTTCAAGCTCTATGTTGTGGCTCCTGCTTCAGTGTTGCCAAATTCAAACCTTGGATCCTTGTTCTACACATCTGGGAGGACACTTTGGTATGGTGGTCGGCCAGCAATTGTTGGTTTCATTTTTGGGCCTCTCCTTCAAGCTCTATGTTGTGGCTCCTGCTTCAGTGTTGCCAAATTCCAACCTTGGATCCTTGTTCTACACACCTAGGAGGACACCTTTGCATGGTGGTCGGCCACTAATTCAAAACTTCATTTTTTTTCACTGGCTGGCCGGCCATGGAGGGTGGCTGGCCGGCCACCTTGAAGGAATATACCTGGCCGGCCAGATTCTTGCTTTCCAGCCTGTCCCAGCTGTCCGGATATCTTCCAACATATCCCGGGGCATCCGGGGATATTTCGGGAGGGAAAGATTGGGTGCTTTCCCTCCCCTTTTACACCCCATTTCTTGCCTATTTAAAGGGCCCTCCCTCTCCTTCTTCAAGGTTGGAAAAATTGGTCTCAAGGAATGATCTTCAAATTCCTCCATTTTCATAACTCA
The DNA here is from genome assembly GCA_036172215.1 of Camellia granthamiana. Lineage (NCBI taxonomy): Eukaryota > Viridiplantae > Streptophyta > Magnoliopsida > Ericales > Theaceae > Camellia > Camellia granthamiana. Next base: position 20,618,887 of record CM069908.1, read on the forward strand.
AAACCTCAAAAAGCTTCAAGTGTCAAGGTCTTCTCTTCATCAACACCTAGCCTCACCATCCCTACCATCACTCCAGCAGCTAGGAAGTGAATTTCAGAGGTTGAGAAGCTCCAAATCAAAGCCAAGAATCAAAGAAAGACAAGTCTTCAAGGGTAAGTCTTCAAAACCAACTTTTAGGGCTTTTTCTTGATTCATTTCTATACTCTAATTGGTTGAGAATTGGGGCTCCGACCCCTACTGCTTTTGTGCTTGTTTTGAGCCCCTCTACAACTTTGTAGAAGGGCTCAACTCCATTTGATGCTTCTGTGATACACTTGTTTCAATACCTAGCCTTTATGCCATTTTCTTGCATGCTAGTTTTGGTCTATTTGTGTTTGTTTCTAGGGGTCCGACCCATACTGCTTTTGTTCTTATTTTGAGCCCCTCTACAACATTGTAGAGAGGCTCAACCCCATTTGGTGCTTGTATATACCACCTCCTTCAATATTCATCAAGTGTGCCACTTTTTGCATGCAATTTTGACCTATCTCTATTTGTTTTTGGGGCTTCGACCCCTACTGACTTTGGTCTTATTTTGACCCCCTTTACATATTCCATGAAGAAAGTTTTGTCATTTGGTGTGTGCATTGCATGTCTCTTGTTATAGCATATTTGGAGCCTATTTTGCATGGATCTTTTAGCATGTTTGTGTTCTGATTTTGAGGATGTCATCTTCTGCATATATGCTTATTTTTAGCTCATCTTCAATGTTGTAGAAGAAAGTTTGTCCATTTGGGGTTTTCATATATCACTTGTCTCAATACCCCTCTTTTGGCCACTAACTTTGCATGCTTTGTTTGATCTATCTATGCTTGCATTTAGGCCATGTTTACTACTGAAAAAATGCCATTTTTGGGACTGTCTTGCTACTGTTCTTGCTGCCATGATCACATTTTGCATGTATAGCATGGCTATAGGCCATTTCGGGGCTTAATTTTACATTTTCGGGATGAATGCATGCTTCGAGTGTCATTTCGAATTGTTTCGGGGCTGTTTTCCCCTTTATTTAAGTGCTGAAATTCCATTTCCATGCTTACATATCATTTCCCATGCCATTTGTATCATTTTTGCATTGCCTCGGTTTGCGTGCCAATGGGCACGCACTTCGAGGCACCTCATTTTTATCATTCCGGCAGCCTATGTGAGCGTGGCTGAGGCTATCTCATGTTGGCGTAAGCCCAATTTGCATTTTCATGCTTGTATGCCATTGCCTCGGTTTGTGTGCCCGTGTGCACGCATTTCGAGGCACTTTGTTTTTATCCGACGGCCCCCTATGTGAGTGAGCTGAGGCTCTCCCCTGTAGGTGTAAGCCCATCGTTGCATTCTGTATGCCATTTCATCGCATATCATCGCCTCGGTTTGCGTGCCTGTGGGCGCGCATTTCGAGGCACTTCGGTTTTATCCGATTTTGCATCGCATATCATTGCCTCGGTTCGCGTGCCCGTGTGACACGTATTTCGAGACACTTCGGTTTTATCCATTTTGCATCGCATATCATCGCCTCGGTTTGCGTGCCCGTGTGCACGCATTTCGAGGCACTCTGTTTTATCCGCTTGGCATTGCGTATGCCTCCGCCTCGGTTTGCGTGCCTGTGGGCGCGCATTTCGAGGCACCTCTGTTTTATCCGATTTGCACTTCATATCATCGCCTCGGTTTGCGTGTCCGCGGGCACGTATTTTGAGGCACTTCGGTTTTATCCGATTTGCATTTCATCATTGCCTCGGTTTGCGTGTCTGTGGGCGCGCATTTCGAGGCACTTCGGTTTTATCCGATTTTCTCATTTCTTCATCGCCTCGGTTTGCGCGCCTGTGGGCACGCACTTCGAGGCATTTCGGTTTTATCCGATTTGCATTTCATCATTACCTCGGTTTGCGTGCCAGTGGGCACGCATTTCGAGGCACCTCACTCTTATCATTCCGGCATCCCGTGTGAGTGTGGCTGGGGCCCCTCTCATATTGGTGTAAGCCCATTATTGCATTTCGTGCCTTTACGTCTTCGCCTCGGTTTGCGTGCCGGTGGGCACGCATTTCGAGGCATCTCATTTTCATCAGCATTGTGCATGCTAGGTTATATGTTAGTTGCACTTCATGCATATCATGCATATTGCACGGGAAACGAGGCGCGTTTCGCACTCCGAGTGGCGGAGCGAATCTCAATTCCCAAGTCACCAACACTCCGGATTACCCATGATGGAGTTAGGTTTTGTTGTAGCATTCATCTGCATTCATCCCATATTGAGTTGTGCAATTCGGCTCCTCGGCCATCATGCATCGATGTGCGTGATTGGTGGCACGAGGATCGAGGCATGCATATATTTGTGAAATACATTGCTATGCCCTTTTCCTGCTCTCTGTTGCAGCAAAATCAAGAATCAACAACTTTTCGGAGCCTGGCACGCATTTCGAGAAAATTGCAAACAGAGGCTAATTAGGGCATCCCAGTGGATTTCCGCACCCAAGCAGCCCAACATGTATCATCCGTCAGAAGCAAGGCAGTCCCTGGCTTGCATGCCAGTTTTACTTCTTTTGTAATTAATTTGTTAATTAATTAGAATTTTGTAATATTCGGACTGTATATATTTCGGACTGTACTATTCTTTCATTTGGGACTGTATTATTACTTATTCGGACCCTCTGCGCAGAGGGCAATGTTGTAATAAGGGTGGGTGAGTGTGATGTATGCCTTCCAATCCCCACTTCTTTCTCCCTTTTATTTATCTGCTTTGGATGGTTAGATATAGGGCATATTTCAATTAGCATAACAGTATGACAGCATGTTTGCATCATTCATCTGTTCTGCATGCACCGGGCTCGGCGCATCATACAAACTGCATTGTATTTCAATTACAAGATGAATACATGATAGTTGTAGCATTCCATATGCCATACTTAGAATAGCCGAGCCTGCTATTAGTTTGCATTTTTTGCATGTGTTGCATTAGGCATTCTGTATATTTTAGGATCATGCATGATTTCTAATCAGTTTTCTGTTTTGGCTTGGAGTACTAGGTAAGTTTTATGCTTTAGCATCCTTGCATGCGTGTGAGTGTTGCCATGATAGCATGCTTACCATGAGGCTATGTGCTTATGTGATATAACTGCCTTGAATGCCTGTGGGTGGAGGTTGAGTTATCTGAATTGGAGCAATTCATCAATTGTTTGTTAAGCCCACTAGATTGTGGCAAAATCTGTATTTTAAGCCTACCTGCGGGTAGCAAACCATCTTTCACAAACAAACATGAAATGTTTTGTTCCAATTCAGACGACTCGGTCTATACTTGTTTGCTACGAGCATCACATAGTAATCTAGGCTAATAACCGGAATAAGAGCATACAATGTTTTCAAAATCAGATATCATGATTAGTAGAGGCCGGTCTTCGACCGGGCGAGAGGGGGTGCTCACGATGTGACCTTCCCTAATCGTACCCAAGTTCCCGAGCCAACTTTGGTGATGACGGACACGTGGCCTTTTGGCACCGAGTCAGGGTTTCCTAAATTTCCCATTTTAAAAATATTTAGGTGGCGACTCTGTTATCTGGCAAAGCAGTCCATGTTTGGCACTTCTTTCAAAAAATCTGTTTTCTCAAAACGATTTGCCGGATTTGGACTCTTTGGTTCGAGATTTGGAACCGCAACAAAAATCGAGTCCGAGCTGTAGCGAGGTCCCCCGCGGGCGTTGTTACAATATCCATCAACTAAAAACCAAACTTCAAACTCTTCGTAAGAAATCATCTTCAATGGAGGTATATCTGTCTCAAATCAAAGATCTTGCAACTCAGCTGGCTTTAGCTTCTGCAAAAGTTGATGATGAAGATCTGGTTTTTCTAACTTTGAATGGTTTACCAGAGGAATATGACGCTTTCAAAACTTCTATTCGTACTCGATCTGAGCCTGTCAAAATGGAACATTTGTGTTCCTTGTTATGTTCAGAGTCCATTCATATTGAACAAAAAGTTAAACAGTCTACTGGCACTGATCTTAATGTTGCCTACTCTGCCTCACGAGGATCTTCATCAAGTTATGATTCTTCAAATTTTGTCAATAGAGGTTTTCACTCTGCAAGAGGCAGAGGTTCATATCGTGGTTTCAGAGGCGGTAGGTATAATAATTTTCAAGGAGGCAAATCTAATAATAGATACAATAATAATAGATCCAAAGGAACTTTTTCTTCTAACTCTGGATGTCAGATTTGTGGAGGTTGGAATCATAATGCTTTTGACTGCTGGCATCAAGTGGATCCTACTTTTCAGCCTTTCTCTGGTAGCACCTCCTCTCAGTCCTCTCTGTCTCAGTCAAAGGCTTATGCTGCCTCAGTCCCTCAGTCCTATGCTGCTTCAGTACCTCAGTCTTCTTCTGATCCTCTCATACCTCCTTGGTATGTTGACTCTGCTACCACCAATCATCTGAAAAATGACTTGACTAATCTTCAACAATTTCAGCCTTATCAAGGTCAGGATCAGGTTCAAGTTGGTAATGGTTCTTCTTTACAAATTAGTCATATAGGTAAAGGGAACTTGCCTACTCTACATTATTCTTTTCATCTCTCAAATCTTCTTCATGTTCCTGCCATTTCTTCAAATCTTTTATCTGTGCATCAACTTACCAAAGACCTCAACTATCTTGTTATTTTTGATACTAACGCTTTTGTCATTCAGGACAAATGCACGAACAAGATTCTGCATAGAGGTGTTAATATCAATGGTCTCTACCAATTCATTCATTCATCTATCTGAGCAATTCTCTTCTCCTCAAGTTTTTCAGTCTAGCACTGCAGCTCCTGTGTCTGATAGCACTCCAGCGCCTGTGTCTGATTTGCTTTGGCATCAAAGATTAGGCCATCCATCTTCTTTAAAGCTTCAGCATCTGGCTGGTTTTTTACCAAATAAATTGTCTTTGAATAGGGCCTTGTCTTGCCTTGATTGTAATGTGTCTAAATCTCATAGACTTCATTTCACATTGTCTAATGCTTTTGTCAATTGTCCTTTTGCCTTAGTTCATAGTGATGTATGGGGTCCCTTTACAGTAGATAATGATCCATTTCGTTTCTATGTTTTGTTTGTGAATGATTACAATAGATTTACTTGGGTGTATCCTTTGAATTAAGAGAGTGAGGTGTATGATAAATTGCTTGTATTCAAAGCATTTATTGACACTCAATTTCAGACTTCTCTTAAAATACTTAGGACTGATTGTGGCACTAAATTTATGAACAAAAGAGTTAATACTTTGTTGTCTTCTCATGGCATTGTTCATCAAAGTAGTTGTCCATATACTCAGGCTCAAAATGGCATAGCTAAATGCAAACACAGACATATTATTGAAACTGCCGTCACCTTGCTTCATCACTCCTCTGTTCCAATTAATTTTTGGTTTGATGCTATTGCCACAGCCACATTTCTCATTAATAGAATGCCTTCTAGTATTTTACATCACAAGACTCCTTTTGAAATGTTGTTTCATATCATACCTGGTTATTCTCTTTTCAAAGTGTTTGGTTGTCAGTGCTTCCCTTGGTTAAAGCCTTATGCTCCTCACAAGCTGGCACCAAAATCCATGTCTTGTGTTTTCTTAGGATACCATCCTACTATTAAGGGTTATAGATGTCTTGAGCCTCTTTCTGGCAAAATCTACATTTCTAGGCATGTAATTTTTAATGAATCATGCTTTCTTTTCTCTCAGCAGCAGTCCTCAGTTTCTACTTTTTCATCTTCAGATTTGTCTGCTCTTACATCCTTTCTTCTGGCCTTCTTCACTCAGTTCCTCATATGTGCTTCTTGCTCAGTCTCCTTCTTCCTCTGTTTTATCTACTGCTCCTTCTAAGCCCTCTTCAATTTCTGAGCCTTCTTCTTCTCTTCCTGCACCTACTTCTCCTCTTCTTTTTCCTCAGCCTATTCATATTTCCTCTATTACTATTGATTTACCTCCTCATTCTCTTTCTTCCTCTGTATCTAACATACATCCCATGATTACTAGATCTAAACATAAACTTCCTCAGTGTTTTTTTGCTAAAGTTTCTCTTCTTGAAACTGAGCCTACATCTGTTCAAGCTGCTCTTCAATCTCCTGTGTGGTTTCAAGCCATGAAGGAGGAATATCAAGCTCTTCAACAACAAGGCACTTGGGACCTTGTTAATCTTCCTTCTCATAAAACTACCATTAGGTGCAAATGGGTTTTTCGCATTAAAAGAGATTCAAATGGTACAATTGCTGGTTATAAAGCTAGATTGGTGGCCAAGGGATTTTTGCAACAAGAGGGAATTGATTTTCATGAGACTTTTAGTCTCGTGGCTAAACAACCCACAATTCGAATCTTCTTAAGTGTTGTTCTTCAATCTCAATGGTCTATCAAATAGCTTGATATTTCAAATGCATTTCTTCATGGTACTCTTCAAGAATAAGTCTATATGCTGCAGCCTCCAGGGTTTGAATAGTCTCCTTCTCATGTTTGCAAACTCAAGAAGGCCTTGTATGGTCTCAAGCAAGCTCCTAGGGCTGGGTACTCCACTTTTTCTACTTTCTTGCTTTCTCAAGGATTCACAAACAGTCTATCTGATGCCTCTCTTTTTATCAGAAAAACTTCTACTAGTCTCACTCTGCTATTGGTGTATGTTGATGACATCTTGCTAACTGGTAATGATTCTGCTTTCATTGCTCTGCTTCTTCAGCACATGCACAAGGCATTTTCCATGAAAGACCTTGGTTCTTTGTCTTATTTTCTGGGCATTTCAGTTCAGTCTGATGAGCATGGTTACTTCTTATTTCAAGCCAAATATGCTGCTGCATTATTGCACAAAGCAGGAATGGAAGACTGTAAACCATGTTCTTCTCTTATGGTTGTTAAAGCTGTGTGTTCTGCAGCTGATTCTCTGCCCTTTGCTCAGCCATCACTATATAGAAGTTTAGTTGGTGGACTGCAATATTTGACTATCACCAGACCTGATCTCTCCTATGCTGTTAATCAAGCTTGTCAGTTTATGCATCTTCCTACCAATGCTCATTTTCAGGCTGTTAAGAGGCTCCTTAGATATGTAAAAGGGACTCTGAATCATGGTCTCTCTTTCACACCAAGTCCTTTTGATCTTTCTGCCTTCTCCGACTCTAATTGGGCCAGTGATAGTCTTGATCGAAAATCAACCTCTAGCTATTGTGTATATCTTGGCTCAAACTTGATTTCATGGTCAACTAAAAAGCAAGCAACTGTTTCTAGATCATCCACTGAAGCTAAGTATCGAGCCGTAGCTCATGCCACAGCTGAGCTCACTTGGATTCAACAATTACTTAAGGATTTTTGTATTTCATCTTCTGCTATTCCTGTAATCTGGTGTGATAGTTTATCTGCCATGGCATTAGCCTCCAACCCTGTTTTCCATTCTAGGTCCAAACATATCGAAATCGATTGTCATTTTATTCGGGAAAAAGTGGTTGCCAAACAGATTGAACTTAAGTATATTCCTACCATGGATCAGGTAGCTGATATTTTCACTAAGCCTCTGTCTCCTTCCAAATTTCATTACCTTCATGACAAGCTGTTAGTGTTTCATTCCCCTATCAGCTTAAGGGGGGCTGAAGAAGTATCATCAGTATCATCCTCTTCTCACTGCACCCAGCTTTCATCACCATCTTATGGACAGCTGTCTTTGTCTGTTAGAGCTGAACCATCACAGATTTGTAAGCCTAGTATTCTGAGGACATGCTACAATGGAATTAGTTGTGGTGGTTAGCTAGTTTGTTATGAGTTAGTTAGTTTGTTTAGAGTTAGTTTTAGATTAGATATTTTGTATAGTTTAGATATAGTATATAAACAAGTGTAAGCGTTAGCTCCAAGCTCCTCTTTATTGATATTCTATATCCTCTTTGCATACTTTCATCAATAAAGATTTTTCTTTGCCGATCAAAAATATATATAGATATATATATAAACAAGTGTAAGCTACAAATTTGATATAATGAAAATATGAATTCAAAGAATCTCAATAAGAAAGTATGTCAGAAAATTTTAGTTATAGATATCATTTCTCATTCTCTTTTTAATGATTTCATTTTATTTCATTAAATTTTATAATAAAAAATTCTCTAGTGAGATGAACAATACGAAGGAAATATTTTTCCTTCCCACACAATTTAGAGTGCTGTTGTTAGACTACATTTTCTTCATTAGGGGTGTAATTTGTTTGGTTTGGGTTTCGATTTTGTTGTTTGAAAAAACGAAACTAACCATAAACTATGGCTTGAATTTGTTGTTGTTTTGTTTTATTGTAAATGAAAGATTCACATAAAGTTTTATAGAATTTTACATTGGAAATAAATGAAGAGTGAGAGTGGGAATTACTTCATGAATGGTTGGGAGCATGAGCAAATTTAATTAGGATGTGCTCTTTTATCTTGAACTTTTTAAATTGATGTACCTTTGATATACTTTTCATGTACTCATTTATTTTTAAATCAATAATATTTTATTTTTTTGGATAGAAAGGCAAAAGTTTAAGGTTGTGCTTGATTCTTGAATTTAGAAAGTGATTTGAAAATAAAAAGGCCAAATATACACTACAAGAAAAATGACTTTTGGCGACTAAATTTTTAGTCGCCAAAAGTCTATTTTTAGTCGCCGAAAGTCCAAATTTCACCTTCCCCGACAAAATTTTTTAGTCGCCACATTAGTCGCGTATTTGTGGTCGGCGGAGGGTATTGGCGACTAAAACTTTTTTAGTCGCCAAAAATAGGTCTTTACCGACTAAAAAATTAGTCGCCAATAGTGTTTTTCACTTTTGGAAATAATACATTTACCGACTAAAATATTAGTCGCCAATAGTCAGTAAATCGCCGACTAAACGGTTTAGTCGCCAAAATAACACCTTTTGGCGACTAAATTTTTAGTCGCCAAAGGTGTTTCCGGCGAAAAAAAAAAAACCCACCTTTTTTTGCTTTTCCTGAGTTTCGAACCGCAACCATCCTCCACATTCCAAGCCTTTTTGCAACACACTCCCTCCACTATGCCACCACAACTTCACATGTATATATATGCAATATATATTATTTATATACTATATTAACCGGATTAATACAAAATAATAATATATACAAATATAATTATTTTAATTCAATTTAATTAATTAAAAAATATATTATTTACTAAAAAAAAAATTCTGGCACTTTTGGCGACTAAAGTTTATTTTAGTCGGCAAAACCCTTACATTTAGCTACTAAATTTTTGTTAGTAGCCAAAAACAGCCACTTTTGGCGACTAAAGTTTGTTTTAGTCGGCAAAACCCTTACATTTAGCTACTAAATTTTTGTTAGTAGCCAAAAACAGCCACTTTTGGCGACTAAAGTTACGTTTAGTCGGCAAAAGCCCTCCATTTAGCTACTAATTTTTGTTTAGTAGCCAAAAATAGCACTTTTAGCGACTAAAGTTAGGTTTAGTCGGCAAAAGCTCTCCATTTAGCTACTAATTTTTGTTTAGTAGCCAAAAATAGTACTTTTAGCGACTAAAGTTAGGTTTAGTCGGCAAAAGCTCTCCATTTAGCTACTAATTTTTTTTAGTAGCCAAAAATAGCACTTTTGGCGACTAAAGCTCGGTTTAGTCGGCAAAAACCCTCCATTTAGCTACTAATTTGTTTTAGTAGCCAAAAATCTGCACTTTTGGCGACTAAACCATTTTAGTCGCCGATTGTCATACTTTCAGCGACGAAACTTGATTTTTTAGTCGCCAAAAAAGGATTTTCTTGTAGTGATAGGTAAAATGTAAATGAAATATAATTATATTTCACACTTTTTCTTTTTTACTTTTCAAATCTCTTTCTAAATTTGTGAATAAAACATAACATAACCTAAATGTGAAAGACCTAGTAAAACTTGCATAAGCCGTTTCTTAATGAGTGTTGAAAAAAAATTGAAAGCTAAAAATGACATTTGTAGGAATTTGTCACCAAAGAAATCTTACTATGTCTTATTTTGAGATTTTCCATCACATCTAGCACAAAGATAAAGAAAGAAAGAAAAGGAGAAAAAATTAAGTAATTATTATTTGATATTGGAATATATAAATTATGCAGTATGCGATATATGATGGAAGGATAGTTAAAGTCATGATATTGTTGATATTATTGTTGGTTTATTCTTAATTTGTACAAACTATTATTATTATTTTGTTATGACTGGAAACACAATATTTATTTTTCAAGATAAAATGAAAGAGTTGATACTACTGATTTTGAATATTGATTTAATCAGTAAAAAATTAATTGTTCAAAAGAACAAATCAGGGTTAGAAAACTCTTCTCAAAATGAAGATGAAATTCTTCTTCCTCAAAACAATGTCGCATAGAAATTAATTTAGCGGTTCTTCCTACAAATCCAAGGCCACGACCTCATATTATGGAGATGTTAATATTTTTTTTGTCAAGTGTATGCATTGTTATTTTTGAATTATTAGATTTCCCCCTCTTTAAGTGTTTAATTTGTTGAATGTTAAAAATTTGACACAAAAAAGTGCCCATTTTAGACCATCTTTTTAGCTTTATCAAAATTTTGGCTCAAATCCTAATTGGCACAACAATAGCCTAACCATTCCACATATAACCTACTCATTTTCGCTTTTTATCCATTTGCGTTTAACTTGGAATTTTATAATGATTTCTTTAACAATATTGTTGTCTCTAATTGGATTAATTGGACCCAAATTACAAAATTTAAAGACGAAATTGACAAATTAAAACTTAAATGACATAAAATACACGTTTAAAAGGCCATAGATATATTTTATCCAAAAACATAACTCTTTAGTTTAATGTTATTCTTAATCTGAAATCCTGACTCTATCGCTGACTGCAATCCATACAGAAAAGGAAGGGAAAAAAAAAAAAAAAAAAAAAAAAGATGAGACAACTAATTTTCAAAAGGCAAATTCATCACACAAGGTTTGGCCAAGTTTAATTTGGAAACCCATGTAAGGAATGGCTGTGTACGAACCTGTAACCAAACAAAGTGATTGCCAACCAATTGAATGAGACCTTACACGAGACACATTGAAAGCGGTCCCTAATGAATTCTATGAAACACAGTAAATATTTAACCAACTAGCTTAAATAATAATGTCGCACTTATCATAATTTTGTACTGTATTGTATCTATTATTTGATTTGTCAACAAAATATTAATATAATAGATCTCATGTATTTTTTTTAAAATAGTGTTAATAACTAGATTGATATATCATACGATAGTTTTCATTGTATGGTGGCAAACCAATTATTAAATGGACTATGAAAAGAACCCATTGAAAGCTATATTTTCGGTTAATGAATGCATAGATTTGAAATGAGGAATAAATTTTAATGAGAAATTTCTCGCTGATACCCCTAAATAGCTTTCACAATCACCCTAATGAGATAACTGGAAAAACATAGCGACACAGAAAAGAATTAAAAAATAGTCACGATAGACACAAGGGAGTGTGGGTGTCCCCTTCAAGTGGTGTATTGCACACATTCGTGTCTCTCTTATTTTTTTTTAAGTTACACGGCCCTTACATATCCTTTGTGAATATTCTATAATATTTTTTTTCTATAACAAGCCCTTAGTCGATTTGTTTACCTCCCAATGAAGAGGATAATTTGTCACTGTTTTATACCACTACCTCTAGATTGGTCTTTGTTGAAAAATTATTATTAATAAAATTGTGAGAGATAATAATATGCATCAACCCAGTGATTTACATCCACCATTTTTAGTGAAATTTATCACATGAATAATACTGGGCTAGGCCCTTAGTAAACAAACTGGGCTAACCACCCAAGCCCAAGTTGGTCACTACAAGCACCTATTATATTGGGCCACAGACTAAATAAATGACCATTGTTTCTTGTGTGTCATCCTTCTATTGTTATATATAAGGCAATTATACTAATAGTCTCTATAGTTTGGGGTTTTGTATTATTTTGATCTTTTGCTTTTAATTGTAATATATTTGACCGTGAATTATAAATTTTGTTCCAAATAAGGATAATTGAAGATACCATTGCTCAATTTCAATGGTAAAGTCGTCATTTGATAAAATATAAACTAATTTGACAAAAATAAATGTCAAAAAAATATTTGAAAATTTTTTAAAATTATTTCTACTTAATAAAGATAAAATTATGTAAAAATAATGCTCAATTAATACACATTAATGTGTGTTTAGGAGAGGGAAAGATTGAGTACACACTTAACCTTTGACATAATGCATAAAGTGGTGGCCCCAGGACATTTATTTACCAAATTATTTTTTATTATGTGTTTAGATGATGATCATGTAATAGGTGGTTATTTTTATTTTCATTAAATTAGTTTCTATTTTTCTAAAAATTAAATATGGCGACAACTTTGATTATTAAACCAATCTATTAAATTAAAAAATCCAAAACTAAAAATATTTCATATATTAAATATATTGATTACACATTAAAAACCTAACAATCACCCATTACATGATCATCATCCAAACACATAATAAAAATTAATTTGGTAACAAAATAAATAAATGTCTAAAAGATTTATCAATTTTATATAACTTTATCTTTGGTGGGTAGAAATTATTTTTAAAAATTTTAAAATATTTTTTTGACATTTATTTTTATTAAATTAGTTTATATTTTATCAAATTAATGACTTTACCCTTAAAATTGAGTAATAATATTTTTAATTTGAAACAAAATTCAAAATTCAAAGTCAAATATATTACAATTAAAAAATTAGAAACTAAAGTGACGCAAATCTAAAACTATAAAACTATTAATATAATTTACCCATATATATACACAATAGTACCAATAGAGTACATGCACAACACTTTATTTTTTTAAAAAAAATATTTTTGTATTTTCCAACAGTTGGTAGGACAGAAAACAAAAGACAACAACAAACATTTTTCTTCCTTAATAAAAAAAACAAGCTTATTTGGAAAAAGTATATATGTAGTAAAAAATACTTTTTACACTAAAATTTACCAATGGCACTACACTACCACCACCTTCCCACATCCTAAACACTTTTATGCCACGTGGTATTATTTTATCCCAAGCAAGAGTGGACAACTTATCACAGGATAAGACTAGCATTACAAAATGATTAAAATACCTTCATCCTAATAACTCATTTTGTAATAATTTAACTCAACTTATTAAACACACTAACCAAACATGACCTATGTAATTTTGGCTTCGTTTGGCTATTTAGCCTATGTTTGGGAAGGGCTAAAGTGGCTATTTTAACCACAAAAGATAAAATATGCTATTTTAGTCACAAAAAATAAAATATCACATCTAACCCATAATCATTACACTTTTCTCTCATTAAAAAAGTCAAAAAAGCCAAAAAACCAAAAAATCCTTTCCAAACCAAGCTTTTTAGCCCAGGTTAAAATAGTCAAAAAAGTCAAAAAGCCAACCCACTTCCCAAACGAAGCCTTAGGCCAAGTTTGGCAAGTCCATAAAAAACCAAAAAGTTACTCAAAAAATTACTCAAAAAGTTAAAAAGTTAACACTATCCACCACTACCCAGCACCCTATTCCCTGTGTGCTTCAGGTAAACATGGAGAGACCAGCAGAGCCTGTATTCCTGGTTTCCTTTCAAAGATTCAATTGTAATCCATCTTTCTTCTAAATGCACCATAATTGGATTCGCTAGTTTTACCAGTTCTCTTTCACATTTGAGATCATAATTTCTATAAATGTGCAACAGCATACGAAACTGACACCTGCCAAAAATTTACTGATGCAATATTGAATTGAACTCAAATTTTGCTGAAAACTCTCCATTCAAACAACTTCAGAGCAGTTGAGACTCGCCTTGCCATCGTGAAGCAGATTTGTATCATAAGCATCTTGATGATCAGTCAAGAGGGAAACTCTTTTCAGCATGAAATTAGAGTCAAGTATTTGCATATTATCTACAGAGCAACTGTATAAAGTTTTTCAATTATAGTGTCGGTTGATATATCTAATTTCAAACATGGAGAAGAATGAGAAGAGAAGCAAACTGGCAGGGTTGAATCGAAGTGCTAAAAACTCGAAACACGGAAGTTGAACGTAAGTATGCTCCCAAGAAGAGAGAATGATGAACCTAAATAACCTCGCATGTACTACAGAAACCACTAGTTACCTTTAGGAGCACCATGCCATATGAATTTCATCAAATTACAAGCATTACAGAACCGACACACTCCTGCAAATACAAACCAAGCAAAATAATGATTCTAAAGCAAAATAAGTCCTCTACGGTGGTATAGAGAAAGACAAACAGAGGTACTTCCCAACGATGTTTTCTGTGGTAACGTTTGAATGTACCTATGCCTAAAAGATGCTGAAAAGCAATGCTGTTTGGTAGTGCAGAAAAAGAGAGACATTGAGGAAGGAGATGAGATTCCATCAGCATAGAATGCTACTGAAAAGGCAGACAAGGTGGGGTGGAAACTGCAAGATGTACACTCAAAAGCATGATGCAAAAGGTTCATAGCAAGAGCTACTAGGATGGCCAAATTATCCAAGCTGATTAGTTTGTCAAATGCAAAGCAGAATTTACACAATTCGTTAGTCATAACCTACTTGAAGAGATAATATCGTAGGTTGTCACATGATCCGAAGTCTTGCACCAATAAAAACACAATCAGAACTTCACTAACAAGAAGGAACATTTCAAAATGTGACATTTCTCAGCACAAATGATTGAAATCAATAATTTTTTCCCTGAAAAATTCGCATAATATCTTTTAGACAAGCCAGATAGTATCTTTTAGAGATTACACAGACAGCATAATAATTCAATTAGCAAGTTTCATTAGACAAATTAAAACAAAGTTACAACTTTTCAGAACTCTAGACTACATACAATTTGGTAACGTATTAGTGTCAAACCAACCCCACATGCCCCCCCCAAAAGAAAACCCCAAAAAAGGAAAATCTTTACAACCATTTCTACATGGATACAAGTAGACAAACCTAGAAAGAAAAAACCAAAAACGATCCAAGAAAATTCACAAACCATAGAGAACTAGAGGTAAATGTCACCATTAGCCAAAGAGCTTCCATGCCATAGAGCGATGAGCTTGCAATTTTTGAATAGTGTACTTCCCAAATTCATTCCTTAGCACACCAACTCAAACAACTCAAACAGCCTTTGATTGAACACTTCAACTGGAATTTTTTTGTATTCTTGTATATCAAGATTGTAATGCCACAAACCGAAAATCTTAGTTCACATACTAAAAACCCAATACAAGAAATTCATCATTTTCCCACATAGTCTACCCATATATATATATATATATTAATATGCACACTTCAAACCTACAAGATAAACCTGAGATTGAATGACTGTTTTTCCAATCTTAAAACCTGGCATTACCGTGAATCCCACCTTAGGCCTCCCCTTACCCGGAAACACACCTTTCTTCGTGACATCTTCCATGTAAACCATCGAGAAATCTATGCCTCTCTCAACCTGAAAAATCTCAACAATAGGATTGAACGAATAGGCTAACTTATGAAGCAACCATATTGAGCTCGACATCTTAACAAACGACTCATAAAATGCACTCAACGACTTCCACGAATGCAATACCACTTCATTTTGATCCAAATTGATGAAAATTGATGATTCCATTGAAGGGTGTATGAGATGCTGATACTTTTTCTCGCAAAATCGTGAAAACTCACAACTCGGATTCTTGCTTAGAACCTCCATAGGATTGCACGTTACGTGCTCGATTAATTGCTTCAAAGAACTATTTTTCTCTGAATTTGAGTTATTACCATTGCATACAATTCCATTCAAATCCAACCCAAAATTTTCTGAATCGAAACCTCGAAACATACCCAAACTAACATATGACAGAAACGCATACCGGCTATGCCCCTTTTTCGCGTAATCGATCTCAGAATGAACTGAATTTGATGCCAAATCCAAATCCCACCCTGCTTTCTTCATCAAATCAATCAAGAGCTTAGTAAAACTATGCAATGATCTACAAGCTTCGCGCAACATCGAATCGAAAACCCGAATCGTCAACAGAACCTCCATAGGCGAATTCGAGCTTGGTTTCGAATTCGAACTAGAATTCAGTAATTTCTTCGACAATTTTGAATTAGACTTGTGAATTTTATCCAACTCTTGCCTTAGAGCCAACACTTTGGTGTCTTTATCGTCGATTTCGGACTGCAATCGATTGAAGACGGTGTCCAGAGCCCGAAGCTTGCTCTGATTCTCTTGTACCTGAGCTTCCGAGCAAGACCCAATTGGGAAATCAAGAATGCAATTGGGGTTTTTGCGAAAATTCCTGAACCAATCCCTGAAATCAGACAACCTCTGAAGATGAGAGACCAGAGCTTTATCGGCAGCTTTAATGGTGTCTTCATCGAAAGGCGAATGGGCTGTCTGTAACTGAAGATAGTAAGCTTCAAACGATGAAATCGTAGCGAAAAGGGAAGATATCAGAGTCTCTGCGAACTGGGTATCGATGGTTCGAATTGGGGAAGATGGTTTTGAAGCAGATGATTTGTGGGTTTGGTCTGGTTTGATCACAACGACCTTCTGATCGGTAATGAATTCTTCGGCGGAGTCTAGGAGTGTGAACCCATCTCCATCCTCGCCGTCAGTGGCGGCGCCGGCGGTGACGGACTCGTCTTCCTCGGCGAAGAATTCGAATGTTTTGGTCTTGAAAGCGAGTGCGAATTTCTGAAACATTTCGGAGATTTGTGGTGGCTTTGACGGGCCTTCCATTTCTGGCATCTCTAATTCCCTTCCACTTTGCCTCTCTCAATAATATATATATATATAGAGAGAGAGAGAGAGAGAGAGAGAGAATTCAACAAGTTCACCTCTGGTTTAGAGAGAGAAAGTAGACTCCATAGCTGTGAGAGAGAGAGAGTATTCAATAAGTTCACCTCTGGTCTAGAGAGAGAAAGTAGACTCCATAGCAGAGAGCGCGAGAGAGAGAGAGAGAGAATTGGGGGGTTTGTGGTGCTTTGGATAACTTAGAAGGAAGGTATGTGTGTGATTTTGATGAGTTAGGCTTGCAAGACTTTTCTTTTACCTTTTCTTTTTTTAAGGAATAAATTACAAACATATTTTAAAATTTATTTAAAATACGAATCACTCTATTTAGTTTAATTTTAAGAATTTACTTTTTAAAAAATGTTATTTTTTCGTTTTTCATATTTTTTTTAATTTTTTAATATTTTAAATAATTTTTTTAATTTTTAAACACACCTAACATAAATACACTTAATATTTGTGAAAAAAATCTTTAAAAAATTCACTAAATACCAAAAATAGAAAAAAATAAAAATTCAATACATTTTTCCTATTTTAGTGTATTTATTAATTTTTTAAAATATTTTTTCACAAATATTTTATTAATTAGATACATCTAAGTGAAATATAATTTTCAGAATTATATCAGACCATTTGTATTTTAAGTAACGGGGATGTTACATGTACTAATTAGTATGTCAATTAATGAATCAACATATGTTATGATATTATTATTTCAAAATTATGATCTCTCTTATTATATAAATTATAAAAATTTAAAATTTTTAAAATTATATTATATCATCTATTAATATATAATAAGTGTATTTGTAAATTATACTTGTTTTTATTTTAGTATTGTTTTTGTGTTTTGTGTTTTTGTATTTTGTGTTTTTTTAGAGGTTATTTGGGGTGTTCTAAATAAGTGTACTTTTTGTCTTTTTGGACTAAAAAATTGAAGTTGAAAATATGGATGTTTGGGTTAATTTTTTGACTTTTTATGAAAAAATGTGTAATAAAAAATTATAAAAATTGATTTGTAAAAAAAAATTCAAATTAAAAATTATACAATCATAATTATTGACTTTTGATAAATAATGTTTTAAGTAACTTTCTAACTTTTTTTTACAAGTTATCAAACTTGGCCTTAATGCCGTTGGACTTGTTTTGTGAAGTCGGTGTTGTCGATGATTAACGGTAAAAAGAGGGAGGGAAAGATAGGATGACAGGCGACTGTCGCTTTCGTTAGTGGCCGACAAATGGAAGGACATTTCTGTAAAATAAAAAAATAATAATAATTATAAAAAAAAACAAAAACTCATAAAAAAATATTAGGTAAATTACAAATACATTCCCTAAATTTTGCTTAAAATACGAATTATTTTTTATTATTTAAAAAATTACAAATACCTCACTATTAGAATTTTTTATTTAACAGAATTAATTGAAAAAATAAAATTTCTAACTACTCACATATACAATAATAAAATTATCTGAATTATTAATTGAAATAAAATTTTAACGTTATTAAAAACTGTTAATTAATTTGATGATTTATTAATAAAAGGGTTTATTTATTATGAAATTAAAAATCTTAGGGGGTATAATGTAATTTTTAGAACCACAAAAGATAATTTGTAATTTAAGTAAATCTCAGTGGATATGTTTGTAATTTATCCAAAAATATTTGACATTTGACTTTTTTTTTTTTTTTTTTTTATATCATAATTTGACATTTGACTTTAGTTTTAGGTTTTAGGCTGAGCCGATTCATAGATCACTCTTGACTAGTTTTAATGAAGATTTCAAATGTTTTTTTACAATCCGAGCATTAAATTCAACACTTATTTTAAGGGTAATAGTTGTTAAAATTGACATTATTGTGAGAGAGGTAAATGTAAAATTAAAATTGTGATTACGAATGTAATTCTTTTATTACTTGAAAATGGTGAGTGTAATTTACCTAATTTATTTTTGACAAAATACACACTCACAACTTTAACTGATTGAGCCAATTAGTACTAGTTTAGTTGGTTAGGATATTTAGGTCAAGTTTGGCATATATTAAAAAAGTCAAAAAGTTAAAAACTTAACACTATTACCAAAAGTCAACAATTACGGCTGCACAACTCTCAATACTAATTTTTCCCTACAAATCAATTTGTACAATTTTTTATTACACATTTTTCCATAAAAAGTCAAAAAGTTAACCCAAACATCCATATTTTCTTCCTTAATTTTTTAGTCTAAAAAAACAAAAAGTATACTTATTTAGAACACCCCAAACAACCCCTATTTGACTAGGAGAATAAAAATTCAAGTCTTGTAACATGTAATACTTCCTTTTTCTCAAGTTCAAACCTCTGACGTATCTAAAGAACACTCACTATTTATACTTCTTTCATAGGGCTTTAAACGAGCTAAGCTGAACTTTGAAATGTTTAAGCTTGATTCACTAAACATTTGTTGAGTTGGAACTGGGATTGTTATATATTTGATAAGCTTGAATTTGGCTCAAATCAATTCAATTACATAAACGAGTTGAACTTGAAAAGAGAAAAAATATATATATTGAGAGAAAATTTTGAGCAAAATGTAAAATGATACTCATATTATTAGTAAAATAAAATATAAATTTGCACAAATGCCAATAATGAATAGAGAAAAATAAATTATTGTAATTAATGAGAATATATTTGATAATCATTAAAATTAATTACTAATTTATTTATAATTATGTTCATGAGCCTATTTAAAACGAACTTGAATCTACTTGAGCTCATCTCAATAATTAAATGAGCCTAATTTGACTCCAACACGTTTATTTAGTAAATGAAATAAGTTCAAACGAGTTTTAAACAAGCCAAACTCAAATGGTTGAACATCTTGATTTGTTTACACTTCTATTCCTTTATACATAAAATACTACATAATCTATCAACTTTTATCTTAACAACCTCTACCTCAAGTGTTAAGAGGACGATGGTTGAATGTTAGCACCTACAACAATGCCTCTTGACCGGCTAATTGTGGTTGATCAGGCACCTTTTATTTTAATAGCTAAAAAAATTCATATCAAGCTGGGACGTGCTCGCTAACAAGTTTTATCGAGCCTTCTACGCATCTGGGGCAATACATATCGACATGCCAGAGTGGGAGGAATACGAAAATGAAACTGTTGAAGACTATGACCTTTTCAAAGGGGAGTCCGATTAGCTATTAGAATTGACCCTGGTCTGAATTCGACCATTTCACTGAGGATTCTAACCCTTATATAGGTTGGGCACCTGAGTCGCTTTAGTCCATTGGTTCAGTTTCTAAAAAAGCACGTCTCACTTTCCTTCCTTCAGCACACTCTACATCTGCCCTTGAGCTATCCAAGGGATTAAGTGATTCGAGTGCTTGTAAGGGAAGTGGGAAGGGCTTGGCATGGTGATTCACTGATCGATCGATATTGAAAATGACTTTTGAAAGGCACGCAAACGAATCAATATCTCGACATAAGCCAAGAGGCAAATCTTGTGCCACTCCACCTAGTCGTATGAAACTGGCATGCATCCTGGCTCCCGAGACTCGTTCATAGAATTCTAACAATTTCTCTTGCTCCTCAAAAGCCCACAGGAACAGAGTTGATGCTCCCACATCCATAGAATTTTATTGATGAAATTCAAAGTACACCATACAAAGATAATACATCAACAAATGAAATGGAGTGTAGTCGTGTTAAACACAAAGTTTATCAATTTCATCCAAACTATGCCAGAGTTGTAAATGAGATAGCATTCCTGAGTTATAATATTTGAATTGCTCTTGCATTCAATATTTTCAAAACAAATCTTATAAAATATTTCATATTTTCTAAATCATCTTGATTCAGGCATTCATGTTTTTGTATGTAATCTCTTGTGCGCTTACATCAAAATTCTCAAATGATTGGTGAAGGAATCACACTATCAACATCTTTCAAGTTTGACACTTATGTTTTTGACATTATGTTTGAATCAATTCAAATAAAAATTTTAAAAATAAAATAAAAAATAATTTAGCAGTGTTTGGTAGAGTTTTAAAATTATGATTTGAGAAGCTATATCTTGAGTTTGTGAATTTTAGAATTATGATTTGAGTGTGAAAAATTTGTTTGGTTATGAGTTTTAAAAAGAGTTTTGAATTGAGTTTGAAATGTTTGATGTGACATATGATATTTAATTTAAAAAATTACAACTTATAACCAAACATATAACTCAAAATTGTATTTAAAACTCATAAATAAAAAAAATTTAAATTCTGAAAATATTTTTTATTTAAAATATAAAAATAATAGGTGTCAAAAAAACAAACAAACAAACACTGTTCCGGTCAACCGACGAACAATCGGCCGGAAGTCGGGGGATTTCCGGGAGGATGACTGAATAGACATGTTTTCAAAAGTGGGAGTGAAATCACTTTTTTTAAATTCTAATCACACACAGCACTCAAATCAAAATATGAAATTAAATTTCAAAAATATAACCAAACACAGCCTTTATTTTTCATTCACATTTTTTTTCACATTTTTCATTGAGTATGGCTACTATAGTTTAAAAGTGAAATTTATTTTTCAAATTATCTATTATAATATTTAAAGTAATTCTTTCTGTCATGTCTTTTCTATTTATCAGTTAAGGCCTGGTTTGGGATCTTTGAAAAAAGATAAAAAAAAAAAAGCAAAAATTTACTAAAAAAGTTAAAAAGTTATCACTATTCACAAAAAAAAATTATAAAAAATTTATTTTTTTACAAAAAAGGTACAAATTATGTTGACGTGAGTTGCCTTTTGTTGACTTTGGTGAGAACAAATTACACAGGCAGAGGCAAGCTTAAGGACGGTGCTGTTCGGCCCGTGGGGGCCCATCACGAGTCTCGTTTTACTAATCTGAACTGTTCAATGTGTAGAACTCATCGAGTACTATATGTTTATAAAAAATCACGTTGATCAGATATTGTTAACTATATGATCAAATCAGTTTTGTATAAAAAAAAAAAAGATGGTATTATAGTTAACGGTTGATAAAAAACTAATCCGATCAAATAGCTATCGATATCCGATCAACGTGATTTTTTACAAACATATAGTACTCAATAAATTCTACACATTGAACGGTTCCGATTACCAAAACGAGACCCATGGTGGCCCCTACGGGCCGAACATCACTGTCCAATTCAATGTCCGAAAAGGAGGCAAGCATATCCTATATGCTAGTCTACCACGGCTCTGCCCCAACGTATGGCCTATTTCTCTCTCACTTCTCCTATACATTAAATTATACAATTTTTTAATACACATTTTTTCGTAAAAAGTCAAAAAGTTATCCCAAACAATCATATTTTTTTCCTCAACTTTTTAATCTAAAAAATTAAAAAGTACACTTAGGACATCCCAAACAACCCTTAACTATCTCATTTACAAATTACTTTTAAAAATGAGTCCAACAAGTAAATCTTTATATCATTTTTTTTTTCTTTTTTAAATTTAGTTCAATTTATCTTTGTATTTACTTTTTTTTATACCTCATTCTTTAATTATTCTTTTACATTGCTTCCTCGTGAGATTTTTATCTCTGTATTTACTTTTTTTATACTTCATTCTTTAACTATTCTTTTACATTGCTTCCTCGTGAGATTAGAGTAATCGAAATGACAATTTTCTCGTGAAATAAAGGGTCCTATGAAAGGGAATAATTGTCCTGTCACACAAAACTGCTTTGCAGTAGTCGTAGGTCATAAACTACAGGAGGAAGTCAGCTACCTCATTTTAGAGAGAGAGAGAGAGAGAGAGAGTTTTTTTTTTGATCTGAGAGAGAGTGAGAGATTCGTTTGGTGGAATTTGCATAGGATAATTGGCATTATGTGAAGATTAGGTTAGAGTTGTTAGATGAAGTCAAAAAATTAGACCTGTTGGGGGAAGAAAAAAAAAACTAATAAATATCTAATAATATCTCTATAATAGTAAAATTATCATTTTAGCAAATTGATTAAAAGTTAATTTTTTTGATTTTTTAATTTTTTTTATTACTTCACCTTTTTATTTTTTTATATATTTAAAAAACAAACAAATAAAACTAAAAAATTAATTTTTAACCGACTTTTCAAAACAACTCAAACTTGTGCCAACAACTTTCTTTTCCTTTTTCTTTTCTTTTTATTTTTCTTTATTTATTTTCTAGGAATATTTCTTATTAGTTTGTGTTTGCCCAATGGGAAAAG
The DNA here is from genome assembly GCA_036172215.1 of Camellia granthamiana. Taxonomy (NCBI): domain Eukaryota; kingdom Viridiplantae; phylum Streptophyta; class Magnoliopsida; order Ericales; family Theaceae; genus Camellia; species Camellia granthamiana. The sequence continues at coordinate 20,641,956 of CM069908.1, forward strand.
GATGGGTTGGAGAAACGACTCAAGTCAACGAAAAAAAAACGTATAGAAGGTTCTCAAATTTCTTATGCAGTAGTCTACACTAGGGATGGTTCGGGAAGGATTTTTTTTTTTATTAAAATATAAGATTTTTTTTTATATATATATTTTGTTCTAGAAAATTAAGCTCACTTTTTAGAAAATTAAATATTTTATTTTTATATTTTTTTAATGAATTTTTTTGATATTTTATATAATTTTTTTACCTTTTAAATACACATAATCTATATACGCTTACAAAATATAATATTTGTGAAAAAAAAAACTTTTAAAAATTTACCAAATACAAAAAATATTTAAAAAAATACGAAAATTCAATAAATTTTCATAATTTGTTGTATTCAATAAATTTTTTAAAGATTTTGTGCTAATTTTTTACTTTTTAAGTAAATTAAGATTAAGTGAATTTAAAAATGAGAAAATTGGTGATAAATATAATTTAAATGGTGTCTAAGGCATTAGATCCAGTGAATATTTTTTATTAGTGATAGATCCACCTTTTGTGAAATAGTTTGATGAGAAATCACTTTTTATTGTTTTGAAGGACATTTTGTTTCTAATTTTATCCCTTAATTTATCTATTAACTTTCGTTGACCATCTGTTTAAATTTTTTTTCTTATATGTTCAAATTTTTTTCCTATTTATTGAAAAAATTTCTTATATGTTCAATTTTTTTCCTATATGTTCATTTTTTCCTTATTGATTTAATTTTTTTACCCTATCTGTTTAATTATTTTAATCTTTTCAATTCAAATTTCTCTTGTATGTTTAAATATTAGTCCAAATAAAATTCTATTTGTCTAATTTTTTTGTCTACCTATTCAATTTTTCCCTCATCTGTTCAATTTTTTTTTTCTTATCTTTTCAGTTCAAATTTTGTTCCTATTTGTCAAAACAACTCTATATATCGTCAAAATCTTTTCTATCTATTGAAATTTTGTATCTATCTATATCATCAAACATATCTCTAAGATCTGTGTATCTGAGTGTGTGTCACATACACACACACAAACACAAAGAAAGAAAGAGAGAGAGATTTAAGGAAAGAGATTATGCAGTGTATTGGCAGTGATGGATGATGGAGGAGGACGGCGTGAGGTGTGAGAGAGAGTAAAATGACGCCGACAACGTCTGTAACTTTTGTTCACGTCTGCTCGGATCTATCGTGGTTGAGGGAACCAATGCTAGAGTATAGAGGTTCAGCGACTCTAGCATTACGGCAGTGGTGGTGGTGCGAAAGAGGAGACGGAAGTGACTACGTCGCTGTGGATGGAAAAGGCGACGGTGACTGCGTCGCTGCGAAGAGAAGAGAGAGAGAGAGATGAGTGTGATTGGTTAGGGTTGGATATATATATATATATATGAAATATATAAGTGATGTAGGGCGAAATGTACCACATTGAGACCACTTAAGTTACATTTTTAGTCTTTTAATATTGTTTATTTGGTGGAGATGATATGTTTTGTGCACTTGTGCAGATTTGGTAGGCAACAATCAAATTCAAGCAAAAAGGGCGCGAAAACAGATTCTCCGTGCGAGGAGCAAAAAATCTCAGCCTGCCACCTCACTGCACGTGCAGCCAAGCTCTACCGCACGTACTGCCCACCACCGATCGAGCGGCCTATATGGGCGCTCAAGCAACCCACTTAGGGTTGCATGTGTGAAAATCTAAGGCTCTTCTGTTGGGAATAAAAACAAAAAAAAAGGCTGAAAAAGGGTTCAAAAATATTTCCGAGAAAAGGGAGAGAGAGGCTAGGTTTTGAAACAAAAGAACTTGAAGCTTGAAAAATGTCTCCCATGGTGGCTTCTTCTTCCTCCACCTCTTCCCACCTCTCCACGAGTAGCTATTCTTCCAGTTTTAGGGTTTTGATGAAACCCTAGCCATGTAAAGGGATTTTTCTTAAGTTTTGATTATGAAACGGTTTGAATAAATGTATGGATGTTTTAGAAGCTTATATTAATTTTCATTTTCATCTTTTTAAGTGTTTTACTCTCTGTGATTATTTAATGCTTTCCATATATTAGTTTTCTTTGTGTTTGTATTCAAAGTATGAGACAAGTCATGCTATGATAGACGGGTCGTGTTGCTGCCATAATTTAGAGCAAATGCCTCGTGCTACTTGAGATGACTCGTGCCTGTACGTTGAACACAACAATCATCTTGATCAATATTTCAAACTTGTAATTCTGAAATATTGGGTAGTTCAAACCAGAGTACAATTGATGGCCGATGTTGAGTCTTATTTATGTAGTTAGTGGTGAATTCCTTGCCCTAAGATTTTCCCAAAAATCAGTATCTCAAACCCTAATTTTAATTGTCAATTTAATTTCTCAATTTCATTTAATTCTTGTTTAGTCATAATATCCCTCAATGTTTTTATCAAAATTAATTTAGAAATTTAACAATTAAATTAGTTTAATTTCTCGTTTGTCCCTGTGGATCGATACCTGGACTTACCATTATTCTAAGGAATTTGGTACAGTTTAGTGTTTATTTTTGGTGTGTGAAACGACCCATCAAATTTTGGCGCCGTTGCCAGGGACTTCTAGCGAAACTAATTAATTTAAAGTTATGTTTTTATTTTAATTTTTAGTTTAGGATTTTATTTTAGCGTTGCTAAGTGTGCAAAGTCTTTGCAAGTGAAGCTATCACCGAAGTGCAAGTGGAGCACAACTAAGCTTTAAAAACAAATCGCAGCACTAAAGTGCTAAAAAAAAAAGAAACAAATACTCGCAAATAAAGCACCAAAGTGCTCAAAAGAAAGAAAGAGCTCAATTTAAGATTAAAGAGAACACGTTTACACGTCAAACACCCGCAAGACGAGTAAAACATTTTTGTTAAACCGCTGTGAGTATTTTCTCCTTTGGTATTTTTCTTTCATAACTTAGTGCACAGAGTCGGAACTTAGTGTGTGTGTGTGTGTGTGTGCACAGAGTCGGAACTTAGTGTGTGTGTGTGTGTGTGTGTGTGTGCACGGCGCTGTTCTTGTCGTCCTGAATTGTAGAGTTTGGACCTTGAACTAAAAAAGACTCTTAGGAAACTTAGAGCCTCTATCCATGTTCCTAGGCTTGAATATCAATATCCATACTTCGAGCCATTAGAGATAGCGAACCTGAATGGCCTAAATGGGCCCAACTGGACCCTTAAGGATTACTTCACACCCACTGCATATACATCACCATCATGCATCCAGTTACCTGACACCACTGCTACTCATTATGAGATTAAGTCCAGCACCATCCAAAGACTCCCATCATTCCATGGACTAGCTCATGATGACCCTTATAAACATCTACATGAATTTCTGGAAATTTGCTCTACAGTGAGAATCCAAAATTTCACCAATGAGGCCCTAATGTTGCTACTGTTCCCATTTTCACTGAAGGACAAAGCCAAACATTGGTTGAGCTCCTTACCTACTAATTCTGTCACAACATGAGACCAATTACAGCAGAAGTTTTTGGAGAAGTACTTTCCCATTGGTAGGACCAACCAACTCAAGCGAGTCATCACCAATTTTGCTCAAATTGATGGCGATCAATTTCATGAAATATGAAAAAAAAAACTTCGTGACCTTCTCTACCAATGTCCCTACCACCAAGTGCCTGATTGGCAACTTGCTCAAACCTTTTACTATGGCTTAACTGAGCCTCACAACCAAATTGTGGATTGTTCTTGTGGTGGGACAATCTTATCCAAAAATGATGCCGAGGCATGGCAATTATTTGAGAACTTAAGTGATAATTCCCTCCGCCATGCCTTCGCAGCCCGGCAAGTCCGGCAACCTGTAGTTGGAGCCCCGAAAACTAGGGGCATTTATTAAGTAGGGCATTTATTAAGTAAGGCAAAACCTAGAGTTAGCCTAACAAGTAAAGGCATTGTCCTACAAGATGGACTAATTATTAGCTTCGGGACATGCCCCTACACAGCAAGACCAGCCTCAATTTCACAAGGCATTTGTTATTTGTGCAAGCCCTGCTCATGACTTGAGTGAGTGCCCTTCGGCATCACAATTTTTGGAATTAGTCCAAGAGCATATGAATGCGGCTCAAAGATTCTCCAACTCGAGTAATGACCCATATTCCAACACATATAATCTAGGATGGAGAAATCACCCTGATTTTTCATGAAGACCTCCTTCACACGCACTTCTTATAATCCTCCACCACCAAGGCAGAATTTTAATAATTTTGCCAACCAATCTTTTTACCGACAACCACAACCTTACCGACCGCTACAACCTTACCGGAAACCACAACCCCTGCCTGTTCCTTAAGGCAACTTGGCCTTTAAGACTCAGGTGTTAGAAGTTATCTCAGAACTTAAGGGGTTAGCACTAGTAGTTCACTCACATACTTACTCCATTACCATGCTAGATGTCATGACCCAAACCCGCCCCTAAAAGTTAGGATCATAATTGACCGATAATCATTAGATTACCTACGGCCTCAGATAGAAAACAAATTTTAAATAATCATATGGGTAGGGCCAAAAGCAGAAGCACAAAGATAATATTTGTCCAATGAGCTTATGCATAAATGAAATGAACAAAAACATTTCTTATATTAATAACTCACACCAAACATACCCACATAAAAGACATTCTATGTCTAGGTCCATGCAACACCATATTTATACAAAACCATAGCTTATATACAGATAAGGTCAAATATGACCATCAAAAGAAGACAAAAGGGTCAAAATGAAAGTTCTAAAACTAAGGCCTCGTTCGTGAGGCGTGTGTAGACACTCCATTTTTGACCGCTCTTAAGACTTGGGCGCCTCAGGTTGATTACTCGAGAATGAAGGCTATGTTGTGCAATCACTTAATTTCTTCAGCAAGAAAAGCTCCAAATCCTAACCTTACACCCCATTTTGGACCAAAATTATTTTGACTAAAATTATTTTAAACCTTAAAACCCTCTCTTTCAAAGTATTTTTGAAAATGCTTCTATGATGTTCCGAGGCTCACGTTTCGTTAAATGTTGCACTTTTCGGTAAACCGAGCAAGGACAAAGCGAAAATAAATGGAAGAGAGGTGAACTTATTCAAAAATATTTTTAAAACATCTTATTTAGAGGTTTGGAGTTGAAGAAAATAAGAGTGGAGGGAAGAAACCTAGTTGGGGAAGAAGTTGGGCATGAACCGTTAAGAGAGAGAGCCAGACAGCCTCACTAAATCAGGCCTATCCTTTTGTATTCTTGGACTTTAGTTGTAAGGCCATCACCATTGCAAATTGGACTTCCGGGGCTTCATTTTACACTCAAGAATCTCCTAAAGCCGAGTCTAGATGAGGGGGATGTGGCTGTTTGAAGTTAAGCATCCATCCGTTTAAGCCAAAACTGAGAAACCTTCACTAAAATATGCATATCTCTTTGCACACTTAGAATTTTGATGTGAGGCTTCCATCATTGGAAAGTAGACTTCCGGGGCTTCAATTAGACTCAAGAATGACCTGCAAAAGAGCCCGGATGAAGGAGATATGTCCATTTGAAGTCGGGCCCAAAAAATAGATTTTCTGGCCAGCCACTGAATGAGGTTTGCTGATGATGTTTGCTGGCCATGGATGATGTTTTCCAGCCACTAGTGTCAAAAATCAGTTTTTTTGTGCTTATATTTACCTCCAACTGTTTGCACAAAGTTCCAGCTATCCATTTGATGATATTTTCGACCAAAACTCACATTTTTCTATATAGATGACCTATCTCTCATATTTCAAGGTTAGAAAAAATTTGGGAGTCTCTCTCTCTACAATTCTCTCTCTCTACAACTCTCTCTCTCTCTCTCTCTCTATATATATATATATATTTCTCTCTCTCTCTCTTGCAAGTTTGTGCAAATTAGCCTACATACACTTCAAGTTTGCCTATCAACCCTTAACTAAAGTTGCTTATCTTTGGGCTGAGATTACTTGGAACCCTCTTTGAGCTTTAGAAGGTGGTCTTGGCTTGATTTATTGCCTCATTTGTGTCTTCCTTTCAAGAGGTATAACACTCTCATTTTATATTTGTTTTGCACACTTGTTTTGCCTTCTTTTTCAACTGTTTTTGGCCTATTTTTGAACTATAAAAAACTCTGTTTTTGTAGCCTAAAGGTGGTGGTTTGAGGCCATTTTCAGTTAGGGGTGGTTCACCCTTCTTGCTTCTTTGCTTGTAAAGCTTTTGTGCCTTTGTTCACCACTTTTAAATCAACTTTTTTGGGCCTTTTAACCACTGAATTTCAGAGGTTTTTCAGTGGTAAAAATCTTATTTTTAAGTCCAAAATTGGATAGGTTAGCCTCCCCTCCTTGTGTCTTGTTTGCATGCTTAGTTAGCTTCATATGTTAGCATGTTTTTCTAACTTAACTTAACTTAAGTCCAGCATGTTTTAGCCTCTGAAATAGCCTACTTTAGCTCTGTTTTGGGCTATTAGGTTCATTTGAACTTTGTTTTGTGTAGTTGTAGTGTAAATCCTTGCACTAGCTTCTTGTTTTAAGGCTTTAAACATCATTGGTGTGACTTGGTTGCAAGTTTTTAGTGCTTTTATCACTCAATTTCAGCACCTAAATCTCTGCAACCTCCCTCTTTGCTTCACTCTTTCATTTGCTTTTAAGGGTTGTTTCAAATTTGAGATCTTTTAAGCTTGAGATTGAGATCATGCTCAATGGTTTAATCCTCTTTGAGGGTTCATTATCAAAGGCATGATCTCTCTCTTGCCTTACACTATCCTTTGATTGACACTTCCCTCACCTTAGAGGACACTCACCAATGGACAAATTGACTAAAGAATGAGTTGGTAATTAAAATGTATAAACAAAATTGACAAGTAAAAGTAACAAGATAAGCATGTCTTTGTGTTGCATTGCATGTGTTCAAATCGGATGTTAATTTGAACACAAGGAAAACAGAATATTTCATACTCAAAAGTGATGAAATGTGTCACTTTCCTAGGTCTCCATTGCCCTTGATTATGCACGATAGGGTGGTGGTATTGTTGGTCATATTTGTGCACTTATTGAAATTGTACAACTTGGATTTTTAGCCATCATGCAATGAACTTGCTTGATTGGTGGTTTTGGATCCAAATGTGTCACTCCTTTGAGATTTTGAGATGATAAGGAGGGATACAGTACAAACAAATCCTTGGAAAAAAAACCCCTTTTTGCTCTGTTTGTGCTCTGTTGTAACATGGTGACCCAATGCATCAGTGGCCGGTAATGCACCACCAGTGGTCGGCAGTGCATCATTCTGGTCAGCAGTACACCTTTTTGGCTGGCAGAGGGCCGATAATAGCCATACATGGCTGGCAGAGGGCCGATAATAACCATACATGGCCGGCAGGTCACTGATGTAAGCCTTAGAGAATATTTGGTAAGGTGAAGCAGAAAGATTCTGGAAATGTTCAACTCTGCAAACAACGACTTTCAAGAGCAAAGCGGAGGTCTTTTTAGGCCAAAAACCGAGCATGTGCATCCTCCACTTCCTAAGACGTAGCAGTGGCAGCATAGTTTAAATGTCTTACATGCTTACTTTGTGGGCATTTGTTTTGTAATTTAATTAATTAGTTTACTAGTTAATTAAAGTGTTGTAATAATTAGTAATTAGCTTAGCTAGTTATTCATTTGATTTGTAATAATTAGTCTAATTAGCTTAATTAGATTAGTTTAATTAGCGTAGCTAGTTAGCTCTTATTCATTCAGACCCTCCTTCGCGAGGACGTAATGTTGTAGTAAGTGTGCATGCGTGTGTGTATGTTTTCCAACCCCACGTCTTTCTCCCTTTTATTTAATCGCTTTCGATGGTTAGATTAAGGACATCATATTTCAATTAGCATATCGCATGCTTACATCCATTCATTCGTATTGCATGCACCGAGACTCGGCGCATCATTTAAACTGCATTGTTATTTCAATACCTTATTTGAATACATGTTTAACCGCATGTTATCAAATCGATCCATATGCCATATTAGTAGCCGAGCCTATTACTTGCATATGCATGTGTTACATTAGGCATCTTGTATAGTTAGGAATCATGCATTATTTTCTAACTCATAATTTCCTAACTTGGAGTACTAGGTGAGCTTTTACGCTTTAGCATACTTGCATAAGCGTAAATGTTGCCATGATTAGCATGTTTGCCATGAGACTATGTACTTAAATGCTAAACTGAATGAATGCATGTGGATGAAGGCTTGTTGTTTGAATTGGTACGATTCAACAAATGTGCGTCTTAAGCCCACTTTGTTAGGTGGCAAACCATGTTTTAAGCCCACTATATTTGGTGGCAAATCCGTATCTTTAAGCCTACTTGAGGTGGCAAATTCAAACTATTTTTACAAACAAACATGAGTTGAATTGTTTCAAATTGAGCAAACTAGTCTATATTTTCTTGTGCGCATCACATAGTAAAGCTAGTTTAATAACCGGAATAAGAGCACATAATATTTATAAAAAAATCATATCATGATTAGTAGAGGCCGATCTTTGATCGGGCGAACGGGGGTGCTCAATTCATGACCTTCCTCGCTCGTACCCAAGTTCCAGAGCCGAGGCAACTTTGGTGATGATAGACACGTGGCCTATAGCACGAGTCCGGGTTTCCTAAATTTTCTCAAAAATAAAATATTTAGGTGGCGACTCTGTATCTGGCAAAACAGTCCAATTTTTGCATTATTTGATTTAAAATCGATCTTCCAAAAAGATTTGTTGGATTTGGACTCTTTGGTGTTTATTAGTTTCACATTGCACTTATGAGACTAGATTCAGAACCGCAGGAGTCCGAACTATGAGGCCTTCTTTTCAAACCTTCTGAAAGGCAAGGCATAGAAAAAGGCGAGTCCACAGTTTCGAGCAACTCTGCTAGGGATTTAGAGAATTTGACTCGAACTCATGATATGTTATTTTATCTACACTTATATGTTTTTTTGCATTTGAATTTGCATCGGTGCGCCTAAGTCACAGTGTTTGCCATCTGCTATTCCTGAGCGGTTTGCCGAAGGCTTGCTTAGAAAAGCTTGCCAAAAGGCTGGCCGATTGTGGGCTCCGCCACAATGGGAACACAATCCTTGGATCTGGACTACCACTGTACCGTTTGATCCGCCTTTCACTTCTCGATGTCAGGTGTGAGAGGTATATTAGGTAGTCTTGCCGAGGTACCCTTTTTGACCAATCAACCTAGTTGCATATCGGAAACCATAGAGACTGTTCCAAACTAGGACAGGTTGCTTACCCAAATGCAAGAATTGCATGAAACTATTTGTTTTGTGTAGTGAACCCCTAGTTCCTGACAAAACTAGGACAGGGTAACCCTACCCCATCATAGGGTGTTTTAGCTCTCACTTGCTTGATATGTGCTTTAAGAGTAAAACTCTACAGGAACATGCATATCAGTTGCAAAGTTGGTATCCATTTAAGGGTAGAATTCAGTATGGAGTACAGTCATTCAGCCGTGATTATCTCTGTTCTAGTGAAATTGGGTTGAGGTGCTGCATGTTTTCTCTTTTGCTAGGTAGTCCTGGAACCATAGCTTCAAAAGGCTCTGAGATCCCCCGGGTACTCTGGACTTGTGTTGATAGACTTTGTCAGGTCGGAGATTTAGTTCAAAGGCAACCAGTGTTTCCTTCACTAAAGGCAAGGCAAAGAAAGGCCAGCCAGGGCTCACCGGATCCACTTTCCGACATTAACCAGTTGGATCACCTCTGTTCAGAGCACAACCATCTACCTCTATCATGGCTCAGCCTCCAACAAATCTAGAGGATTTACTGATCCGTCTTCAGCAATTAGTGGATTCGCTACAGCAAGATATGGTTAGGCAAGCTGAGACATTGCAAAAAATGATATTCAACTATACGGACCTCCATAAAATTGGGGTTCAAATCAACGATGCCATCAGACAAGGGCCCATTGTGGAAGGAAATGAGCTTATGAGGAAGAATGTTGTTTGCAATTCCAATGCTACCACTAGTGGTAGCACGGCTGTGAAATGCTCAAAAGTAAACACTACTGTCGTGCCTGTCAAAAGCCCTTTTGCTGATAATAGCCAAAGACCGACCACTTCAACTCGGTCCCAAACCCGAAATTTCCATCCTCTTTACATGAGTCTCTCTTAAGCCTTGAAAATGCTGTGAGAAAAAGGGCAGCTAGAGCTTCTAGAACCCCGACCCCTTCCAAATCCTTTTCCACCAAGATATAACCCAGCTAAATACTGTGCCTATCATCAGCAACACGGTCATGATACAAATCGTTGCATTCGTCTCTGTCATAAGATTCAGGATCTTATTGACGAAGAGATCATAGCTCCACTAAAAAAACCTCAGGCCACCACCGACTCGTCACCTCCACATCTCAATCTAATCCATACACTGCCATCCACCTACAACCTCAACATATACATCACCCCAGCCCATATACCCAAGCCTGAGGTGTTCATTCCAGTCAACATGGACTCATGCATGATAGATGTACTCGAACCCCAATCATCTCAAACCCATGAACCTACTATTTCTGAGTTAGTGACCATGATTGAAGATTTGCAAAGAATTGTGGCAGATCTAGCCTTTGGGATATTGGCTCCGTCATCGACCACTTCACATATCAGGAATTTCATGTCAAAAGGCTCCCCAATCTTGAGACGGGCTGCATTGGAAGAAGGCCAATCCCTTGGAAAAGTAGAGGCAAATGGCAAGAACAAGGTAGGGGCAGGCATTGGTCCCTATGAACATCTTCAGTGGGCTGTTGAGGCTTTGAAAGCCGAAGAACTGAACAAAGAGCAAGTGCTCGTAGTTGTTTCAAAGACTGTGGATGACACTTTTGCCACTCAGGATGAAAGCATTCTAAATCAAGAGGCAAGCCATGGAAAAGGTTGTCGTACTAGAAACACCCCTTTCAGCACCAATCCTACACTTGGAAGAGATCATCAGACCTAGTCAACACCTGCCAAGCCCTTTGCCAAGCCTGTCAGAACTGGTAACCACACCTTCAATCCCCTCTACATAACTTTGTCCAAAGCTCTCCAAATCCTTATAGGACAAGGCCATCTTAAACCCCTTGAACCTCGGCCTCTCGCAGATCCCCTTCCAGCCAGGCATAATGCTGCCAAGTACTGTGCCTTCCATCAACAAACCGATCATGACACTGATGGTTGTTATCGTCTTCGCCATGAAGTTCAAGATCTGATTGACAACGAGGTCATCGTCGCACCAGGTCCTGCAAAGTCTATCGGTATTGGGTCGATGAACTTGGGGGCTAATATGACTATGTGATCGGGGGGATGAACCACCTGCTGATGGCACTCATTTTACTCCAAATGTGGTGGATGGCACGCACTATTTTGAGCAATTTGAAAATACTGTTTATTGTACTTTTTGACTTGGGCATTGGATCAGTCTTGTTGTGTTGTATTGAGTCAGTTGAGTCAGTCTTGCTGTGTCGGAGATTGGTGATTTCGGGTGTGTTAACTCGGGCATCACTTTCTTGTTTTTTGTTTGTCTTTTCGTTCTTTCTTTTAAACCAGTTTTTATCATGGAGCCAGTTGAGCCAAAAGTTCTGAATGAAACGGCAGAGATTTTCACCTACTTTTTCTGTGCCTTTAAGTCATTGCATTGACCTAAGTTTTTCAAAACTTTTCTAACACTGTGATGAAAACAAAGAGGAAGGAATTCATCGGGATTTGCAAAAATTTGATCAATGGAGAGAAAGAGAGGCATGCTAAGCCTTTAATGAATGAGATGATAACCAATTCTGGGTTTTCCAGAATCTTGTTTCAACTTCAAAACACATTACCAAGGCTCCAAATTCATATATGACTCACTTGAATATGCAAAAACATTCCCGATTACATATATTTAAAGTTAATTCCACTTATACTTCAAAATTCCATGATTTTTAATTCAAATTTAAACATTAGATTTCATGTTTAAAAATCATCTTTCAATTCTTTGTTTGTTTTATGAAACATAAAATTGAAGCTATAAGCCCTTTAAAAAATATTTGCATGTATGAAATTTAATTCAAAATCAAACTAATTTTTTATTCTCAAATTTAAATTATAATTTATTCCCAAATTTGTCCAAATTTAGATTTAATTCATTTTCTTTGTATCAAACCCAATTTGAAACTCATAAATTCCAAAACATGAATTAAACTTTCAAAATATAACTTCAAAACTTAGGTTCATATATGGCTTGTTTAAAAACATACAAGCTCTTAAATAATCAAGAAAACATGATCAATTTTAAATCATTTACATCAAAACTCCTTTAATTTACAAATTAAGTTCATTGTTCATAAACCCATAATTTTCCAAAGCTTAATTCTTATTTCATCAAAACATGAAATCAATTATTAGAAATCCATGATGCATGTACAATTAGAGTATTAAAACTTGTAAAATTTGTCCATCCATGTAGAAATTAGACTCAAACTCATGCAAGATTTTCCAAAATCAAACCCAAAATAATTAATTTCTAAATTTATTCCATAACCATAAACCTAAATCAATTTCTTCATCAATTTGCTAATTTCTTTGTAATTACACGAGATTGAACCCAATCATCTCTTAATTTCAGCTTTTAAGTGATTTATCTATGAAATTTAAGTTTCAATTTCGTACTTCAAGCTTTCAATGGCTGAATTTCTTAAGCCTTTCTTCCTTCCTTCACTTGGTCTTCACTTGGTCTCAACTTCTCTAAGCCCTTTCTTCGATTTCCAGCAACAGTAATAGAGGACTTCCCTTCTTTATTTCTCTTGATTTGAACTCTCGACGGTTTTGTTTTTTGCTCCAGCCGAGAATGACTATAATGCATGTATATAAGTCATGAAGTTCTCTCTCTCATATTATTTAATTGACTTGCTTAGATTATTTCACTTAACATAATTAATAAATTGTTAATCTTAGTTCATTATGTCTAGTTTTAAATTTAATTAGTCTAATTGACTTCAATTAAAACCCAATTAATTATATTTAATTTTTACCAATTTGAATTAGATTTTTAATCAAACTCCCAAAAGGTTCTAAATATTAAATTAAACTTATTGCCATCATCGATTTTGATTTCCCAAATCGTTTAGGTCTTCAATTTCTGATCAGACCCAAAATTTTCTTCAATAAATTACATATTCAAATTGGATACCTCAAAAATAAATTTAATTCATAATAATCATAATTTCTCAAACCTTATAACATAATTAACTTAATTAACTCTGATTTGGACGCAATTAATCAAATCTTGATTTACTAAACTTTACTAAACTGAACTAAATATTAATTAAACTCCCAAATGGGTCCGTAATTAAAATTAAATTGATTCAATTTCTTAATTTCACTTCCTTTAGCCATTTGGACCCTTAATTTCTAATTCCAAAATAAATCTTTAATAGAATCATATATGAATCAGATTTCACAATTCTTATAAATCCCAAATTAAATTAGGATAACGACTAATTAAAATCAGAAATCTCCTTAATTAACCAAAAATAAATATTATATGTGGTGGGGTCGTCACACTAGAAGACCAATTAGGTCAAATGGCTAATAACATGAATAAGAGAGATGAGGAAAAATTATCGAGCCAGACTGTGGCCAACCCTAAGCGTCAATATGGGGCAGAGGGGTCAAATGGGAATAGAAAGCACTATGAACAGGTGCAAGCGGTGATCACTTTGAGTAGTGGAAGGGAGTTAGAGCCTCGGCCAGTTGCATCTGATGCAACTAGAGCTAAGAAGGGTGACCGCGGTGGTAAACCCAATGAGAGTAAGGGTAAGGAAGAAACACCTAAAGGGGATGACTTAGTCCCTAGCACTTCACACGAGTCTAAGGCACCCTTTCCCCAATGCCTTGTTACACCGTCCCCTTTTAATAAAAATGCAGCATCTATAGAAGCAATGATGGAGGTGTTTAAACAAGTTAAAATCAACCGCCCCCTATTGGAGATTAAGTAAGTACGCTTCTATGCTGAATTTCTGAGTGACTTTTGTACCCAAAAGCATAAATCTAGGATACACATGTCCCAAAAGGTCATACTCACGGAGCAAGTAAGCTCCATTTTATTGAGTGACACAACTACCAAGCTTAAAGACCCGAGTGCCCCAACCATTGCATGCATTATAAGGGACCATTTCATTGATAGGGCCTTGTTAGATTTAGGGATTCGTGTCAATTTGTTGTCGTGCTTTGTGTACCAGGAATTCAGGCTTGGCGAGTTAAAGCATACTACTGTCACACTTCAGTTGGCTAACTAGTCCCTCAAAGTGCCACGTGGCATGATTGAGGATGTACTAGTAAAGGTCGATAGATTTTATTTTCCTATTGATTTTTTGGTTTTAGATATGAAACCGGTAGCCAGCTCTAGGAAACAAATCCTTTTGTGGCTGTAGAGGCATTTATTCATGGCGCCATTGAGGTGCAAGATCCAAGGAATGACCACACTTTCAAAGTGAATGGCCAAAGACTGAAGCCGTATATAGAGGGAATTGGGAATAGGGATATGATTGAGTCCATTGCTTTGATAGATGCTTTTTACCCTGATTGAGAGATTGATATCTTATTCTTTTTTTCTTTCCTTTCTATTTTATTATATTTTTATTTATTCTTGTTGTGCTTTATTTGAGTCTAGGAGACTTTAAATCCTCTAAGGGTGTAATTTCTTTGGTGTTAGTCGTGCCCGAACGACATCTGACGGTCTGGTATAGCCACCTAACTATGTTTGTAGTGAGTTCCTAGGACACTAACTAAGACAGTAGGAACTAGAGTTTGAATGGCAAAGCCCAAAACACAAAGATTTGGAATTTCTGAGACTAAAGTCTGGTTTAAATATCCAGGGGTGTAGAGATTACTTCAAAATCACCCCGGCTTGAATTCTGTATGGTAGCCCCATAGGTCGAGTTAGCTTTAAGTGCCTCGATTCTGGATACCAAATCAACCTAGTCTGTCACCCTGTTAGAGAATAGGGAAAGTTACAAATATTGTTAGGGAGAAAAGTAGTACAAGTGGTTTTCGCGTGAAGATTATACCTTTGTTAAGAATTCCGATATTTTCAAAGTGCTATATTTATTTTGGATGTGTAATGAAGGTATAAATGGTTTGAAATGTTTTGGGTTGTACTTGGGTTTTTTTTTTTTTTAAAAAAAAAAAACAAAAACAAAAACAAAACAAAACAAAACAAATAGAACGTGCGGCCCAAATGGGCGCACGAGCAGGGGCCTAGGCCACACGAGCGGTCTAGGCCCAAAAGTATTCTGCACAAGTACCGCTGGAGCGGCCTATTTCCGCCGTTGGAGCGGACAAAAATTCAGCACTCGTGTGGCCCAAATGGGCGCACGAAAGGCCTATCCAAAAAAAAATATTTTTGAGCGCACGAGCGGCCCAAGCCCAAAAGCACACTACTTCAGCGCCGCTGGAGTGGCCCATTTTCGCCGCTGGAGCAGCCCATGATTCACTGCACGTGTGGCCCCCTTGGGCACACGAGCGATCTAGTAAAAAAAAAAAAAAAATTTTGTTCAGATTTTATTCTTTTATTCATTTTTTCTTTTCCTTCGCCAAAAAAAAAAAAAAAATCATGCAATTTATTTATTTACTTATTTTATATTTCTTCAAAAAAAAATTCACTTCTTTAAACCAAACCCTAGACCCACCTTTACCATCACTTTCTTGATATTTTCTCTCTCTACCTCTCTCTCTCTCACACACACACACACACACACACACACACACAAACTCACAACCCCACAAAGTTCCACCATCACCAACCCTTCTTCCTTCAACTTTCACTCACCTTTTTCTCATCACCACCTTCTCACTGGAGCATCACCATCTTCTCTGACCGACAATCTTCCGGCAGCCATTTTTTTTGGCCGATCTACATCTTCCTCTTCCTTTCTTTTCTTCCTACTTTTTTGTAAGGTAATCACCCTTTTTTTGTTTAGATTTCTTAGTTTTCACTTGTAATATTAGTCCATTGGTAGTTTAATGGTGATTTTTTAGCCTTGTTCATCATCATTGTCCATGATCTTCATCCTCTCATTTAAAAAAAATTTAAAAAAATTGCTTAGCAGAAATCGACCATCGCACGTGCGGCCGCTCCAGCCACGTGCTGAAATTTAAAAAAAAAAAATACTGGGCATGGACCACCGCACGTACGGCCCAAAAAAAAAAATACCAATAATCATAATAATAATAATTTAGATTGTTGTAGCCTATTTTTGTATAATATAGTTGTTTAGTTTAATTGTTTAGTTAGTGGTTCTTATTTCTTTAATTTCAATTTAATTGTTAGTTTAATTGGTTAGTGGATTGTTTTTATTTTTGTTTTAATTGTTTAGTTAGTGATTTAGTTTTATTTTTATTTAGTGATTTAATTGTTAGTTTAATTGTTTAGTGGTTTAGTTTTTATTTTTATTTTATGTATTTTTAGTTTATTTTATTTTGTTTTAATTTCTTTTCTTTTCCTCTACTAACTTATTTATTTATTTCTTTTATTCCATTCTTTGGTTTACCTGTTTTTCTTTAAGTTAGTTATTTATTTTATTTTTATTTTTTTTCTTAAAAAAAAAAAAAAACAAAAACAAATTGAAATAAAAGTAATCCGATGGTGTGATGACAATGAGGTTTTGAGTGATTTGTGCATGCATGCGCTATTTGATGAGTTCTAATATAATGGTTCCACGTTTTTGGTTGTGTTGGTTGTATTATTTTGTGCATGTATGTCTACGTCATTCCGCCGAGCACCCAAACGACCCCGCAATGCTAACATAGCCACTAGGGATGTGCCAACCGACACCTGGGCTAACAAACCAATTGCCTGTGACACACCTTTTGATGTGGACTTCTTCCGACACCATCAACCCACTGCGTGGAGTGTCCGACAACTTAAAGACCAGGGCCTATTGGGCATCTGCATCGTCACTGAACTGGCGTATTCTTGCATTGTGCGAGTCTTTTACCAAAACATGTATATTAGTGACGAGGCCCCAGGAGCTCTTCTGTCCATTGTTGACGGGGTTGAGTTAATAGTCACACTAGCTTCCATTGTCGAGGTTATGAACTACTCCATCGACACTATCAATAAAGAGCAGTTCCCGGTGTTTACTCGAGAACTCACCTTCCTGGCATTGGTGACCGAATTTTATGAGGGGCGATAAGATGATGACAACTACACAAGCATTAGTCGAGCTAACTTACTGCACCACCTCCTCTTCCTCGATGTGATTCTAAAAAAGAATGTCATCCCTCTAGGCCACAAGGAAGAGCGGTAAGGGGACTTCCTCCGTGCCTTGCATAGATTTGACTTTGGATTTTAGGTCGACATCCCTATTTTGATCTTCAACCAGATGGCCTGTATCCTCAATAAAGTCAAATTGCACAACTGCTGATGCGGTTCTACATGGGCCCTCCTTTCGCCAACCTCATCACTGCACTCATAAAAGGCCAAGGGACATACCTGCTCGAACCCAATGAGGTTCAACTTCCATCACCAACGCTTTATCGTAAAACCCAATGGCTTCAAATCGCTGCTCGCCTGCCGCCTCCACTACTCCTCCCTGATGCCCCAGCCAATCCTAATGATGTTCCGATAAAGCCCGCCGCCGCGCCAGCACCAGCGCTGTCACCATTCCGTATGACACGGGCACAATATTAGGCTCTTTTGGATAATCAAGCCGCTATTCAGCAATCTGTGGTTGATCTTCGGGCAGACTATTAGGCATATTGGGATTACTCGCACACGGCACTTGATGGGTATCAGCAGTCAGTTGCATCTCTGCAAACTGACTTTTACGCATACCAGGAGTCGAGCCAGCAGCGGTTTGATCAGCTTGGCGCTAGGGTTCATGATGAGGAATTCGAGACTCGGACGCTAGTGTATGCCCTATTTGAGCAACATTTTCTACCACCGCCAGATCCAAATCAGTGATATTTGTTCTATTTTCTTTGTTTTATTTCTTTATTTATTTTTGTTTTGTTTTGTTTTATTTTTCTTTTCCTTTTATACTGTACAGTCCAAAAACACACACACACACACACAAAAAATGTATATGTGTTTGGTGTGTCCTTGCCTTGCTGGATGTACGCCTATGCTGTCTAGTAAGATCCTCTCTCTCTCATTTTACTATCTACTTTACCGTTGCTTACATTGTGGATAATGTTGTATTCCAGTTAAGGGGTGAGGGTATTTTTAAAAACAATTCATGTTTGTACTTGCTACACTTGATTGTACTACTTCACTTGATGTTCACTTTTTTCCAGTATGATGGTGATATAAACATATGTTAATTAGGGAACATAATTGACTTGTATGAAAAGAGTTTATTGGGTAAATACTTACATGTGATGTTTGCACTAGAAGAGTTGTTTGTGTTTGTGGTATTAATACACTTGTCATGAGCATGCCTTGATTCACATAAACACACTTTCATAGTGGTGAGCTCTCTATTCTAATCCCTGGTATACATCATTGATAATTACTAGTGTTATAGAAAAGAATAAATGAGTAACCTTAATTCTTACCCAAAAAAAAAAAACTTGACTTATTTGGGTTTGTAGCCTCTTTAACTCGAGTTATTAAGCCCATAGGGGTGTCTTTACACCTAGTACCCTAAAACCGTCTGGTTTGGGATTGGCCCAATACTTGCTACATGGGTTAATTAGAAAACTTAAGGAACCTAGACATTGCACAATTAAAAAATAAAATAAAGACTTGTTCGTGTTCGTAGCCTTTTCAGCTCGAGTTATTAAGCCCGTAGGGGTGTCTTCACACCTAGTGCCTTAAAACCGTCTAGTTTGGAAGTCATTAGCCCAATGCTTACTACATGGGTTGATTAGAAAGCTTTATAGATCAGGACATTACACAGTCTTTCAAAAAAAAATGATGAGAATCTTGATTGCAAAAGTTTAGTTTTTTTGTATATGTTGGGTGTTATTGTGAGTTACACTGAGCTATTATAGTGGACAGTTAACTAGTTATAGGGAATGCACTTTACACCAGGGGCACTGATGATGTGTTTACTAGCATTCACAAGTATAGGTGACTTAACTTTTTTATTAACTGAATTGTGGTTTTTGCTTAATAGATTCATTTATGCTTGTCCACTGTGTTTTCAATGATTAATCATGCCTTAATATCACATTGTAGTTGGCACATAAGTTAATTGATAGTTGGAGTAGTGTGATTACTTATTGTTGTTGGGCAGATGTGAATATGTTGATATTTGTGGGTATCATTTCTGGAAACCCTCACGAGACTATACTCGTCCACTAGGGGTAACCTTGTGGTTTAAAGGCTTGTTGCATATGCTAAATGTAATCGTGATATCTACGAAAGTGGTTTAGAGTTATTTTACTTTTCTTGTTTCTTTTGTTTTGCTCGAGGACTAGCAAAATGTAAGTTGGGGGATGTGATGTAGGCCGAAAGGTACCACATTGAAGCCACTTAAATTACATTTTTAGTCTTTCAATGTTGTTTATTTGGTGGAGATGATGTGTTTTGTACACTTGTGCAGATTTGGCAAGCAACACGTAAATTCAAGCAAAAAGGGCGCGAAAATAGATTCTTCGTGCGAGGAGCGAAAAATCCCGGCCTGCCACCTTATTGTGCGTGCGGCCAAGCTCCACCGCATGTGCGGCCCACCACCGCTCAAGCGGCCCATATGGGCACTCGAGCGACCCACCTAGGGATGCGTGCATAAAAATTTAAGGCTCTTCTACTGGGAATAAAAAGAAAAAAAATAGGCTGAAAAGTGGTTCGAAAATATTTCAAAGAAAAAGGAGAAAGAGGCTAGGGTTTGAAACAAAAGAACTTGAAGCTTGAAGAATGTCTCCCATGCTGGCTTCTTCTTCTCCCACCTCTTCCTACGCCTCCACGAGTGGTTAATCTTCTAGTTTTAGGGTTTTGATGAAACCCTAACCATGTAAAAGGATTTTTCTTAAGCTTTGATTGTGAAACGGTTTGAATAAATGTATAGATGTTTTAGAAGTTTATATTAATTTTCTTTTTCATCTCTTCAAGTGTTCCACTCTCTGTGATTGTTTAATACTTTCCATATATTAGTTTTCTTTGTATTTGTGTTCAAAGTATGAGACGAGTCATACTACGAGAGACGGGGTTGTGTTGCTACCATAGTTTAGGGCAAACGCCTCGTGCTACTTGAGATGACTCATGCCTGTACCTTGAACATAACAATCCTCTTGATCAATGTTTCAAACTTGTAGTTGTGAAATATTGGGTAGTTCAAACTGGAGTACAATTGATGGCCAATGTTGAGTCTTATTTTTGTGGTTAGTGGTGAATTCTTTACCCTAAGATTTTCCCAAAAATTAGTATCTCAAACCCTAATTTTAATTGTTAATTTAATTTCTCAATTTCATTTAATTCTCATTTAGTCATAAGATCCCTCAATATTTTTTTCAAAATTAATTTAACAATTTAACAATTAAATTAGTTTAATTTTATGTTTGTCCCTGTGGATCGATACCTAGACTTACCATTATTCTAAGGAATTTGGTATAGTTTAGTATTTATTTTTGGTGTGTGAAACAACCCTTCAATAAGAAAGGTTATTTTGGTCATTTTGATTGAGCTTGTCTTTTTGGACAAAGTTTTTCAGAACCTGGACTTTTAAACAGGCAAAATAGAAATTTGGACTTTTGAACCGAGTATCCTTCAAAAATATAAAAGAACAAAAAAAATGATAAAAATATTTAAAAATATAAAAATACGAATTGAAAATTTAGAAAACAATTTTTGAAAACTGAAAACCAAACAGGGTCGTGTTTGGGAATAATTGTTTGACATTTTACAAAAAAAAATAAAAATAAACAAACAAAAAACAAAACAAAACAAAACAAAAATAGAGATAATAGAATGAATCTTTGACTTTCTAATAGGACTTTTTAATTTTTTAACTTTTAATTTTTTTTAGTAATTTTTTTGATTAAAATCTTAAGTTGCCAAACTTCGCTTTAGTTGGGTTGGGGCAAGTTGAGAGTATACATTCATACTTAACTTGAAATGCTGAACCCGAATTTAAGTATGAGTTTAACTTAAAAAGTTCGAGTTTGATTTGAATTGTCTAAATTCGAGCACAAATTTATCTTTAATTGTCCTAAATGATGTTTCGCATTTTTTAATAAAAACAAACAATATCTCAAAAAATACAAACACAGACAAACCATAATAAGAAAATTAATTTAAATTATGTGTACAAATAATAGAATATATCGCATTGCAATTTAATAAAAATGATGATAAAACTATATATTAACTATAGAATTTAAAAAATATATATGCATATATATACAATTCAAGTTGTTTGGTATCCAATCTCTATCCTAATTTAATTTGAGCAAGTAAATTTTAATCTTGACCTTGATCAAATTTGAAATTATAGAGCCTGAGCTCTAAATTTGAAATTAGATAAGTGGATATAAATATGATCTGATATAAGATTACTAGTATCTGATTAATTTAAATTTTTATATTAATTATCTGCCAGACAGATTTACATAATGAATAATTTTGAATTATTGACAACCAACCTTTGGTGGAATCACCAAGTCCAACTAACACCTTTCCAGTAAGATATTATTAATTAGAAAGCTGATCCTCTTAACTTACTATAATGACAATGTTAGCCCCTACTTTTGTTTACTTGTTGACTGAGTCAAGTGGTTGACGTCGGTGATAATATTACTCACCATCATTCATACATGAAGTTAAGGTATGCACCATGAAAATTATGATATTTGTGGAGTTCAATAATAGAAGATATTTGTGGAGTTCAATAATAGAAGAAGAAGAAGAAAGAAGAAGAGGAAGAAGAAAATAAATATCATATATGGTATAATTAAAAAAAAATTAGATTATAATCAAAACTTAATCAACATTATGATGACTCATAACTAATATCATAATGTATACAATCAAATCATAATTAAGTTATAACTAATACTATAATAAGAAGAAATTAAATATCACATAAGGTATAATTAAAAAAAATTAGATTATAATCAAAACTTAATCAACATTATGATGACTCATGACTAATACCATAATGTATACAATCAAATCATAACTAAGTTATAACTAATACAATAATAAGCTATAACTAAAGGGCATGTTGATTGGGTGGATTAGAGTATGAGATTGGGATTATTAATCCGTAGGCCCAATTATCCTATATTTGTTTTAACATTTTAGTTTAGGATTATTAATCCAATGGATAATTAATCCAACAAATTTGTAGGATTATTAGTAATAGGGTAGGGGTGGAATTATTAATCCAATGGATATTAATCCAATTGGATAGTGAATACCATACTAATTTAATAGAATTATTAATACTTCACTATTAATCTTTTGAATCAAACATGACCAAAGATTATTATGTTTCATTTGGTTCATTAGAATGAGAGAATTGTGATTCTTCAACTTTTCTTATGGAATGATTAATCTTTTAAAATAGTGAAAGGTAATTTCATTTAAAATGCATTTGTCATTATTTTTTAAGTCTAACTAAACAGAAGAATTAATATTTTGATAGAATAATAATTCTATTTTAATTTATTTTAATAAATCAAATACCATCTTAGGGATCTTTTGGGAAGTGGTTTATAATCCACTTTCCAGATTATAACCCACTTCCCTCTCTCATAAAAAACTAATTATAATTAATTTTTAATTAATTTTTAACTAAAAAATTAATTATAATCATCTTTCTAAAATAATCCCTAATATCGTAATTGACGCATATAATACTCACCTAAAGTGGCGTGTATTGTATTTATATATTTGACTTGTAAAGAAGAGAGATTCGTTATATCTATGTCGAAGTAATGATGGAGGTGCCCTTACTTTGTGTTTGTTGTTTGCATGCGGACCACTGGGCCGTCTCAACATATATATTATTATTAATAATATTATATTGTAGCCAATAAAATAAAAGGTACCATCTTGTTCATGAATGGATGGTTGGCAATGTTTTTTTTTAATCCTTTAGATGATGAAGAAAGAAACACAACTCAAAAAGGACCCCCATGAGGTGTAGTGCTGCTATTTATATTATCATATAAAATTTAAAAATTAAAGAGATTTCAAAAGGATTGAGAATTCTTATAAATTGAAATTTTGGACTTTATCGTTATGTTAAGACGCATGAGATTTATTATGAATCTTATTTTAATAATTTAAATGGTTTATTTTGTAAGTTTTTTATGTACATCAATCTGAAAAAAGATTAGGTCAATCTGATATAATCATAACATTTTTATTTTATTGCGTTTGTCTAAAAAAATAAATGATTTATATTTAAAAGCATACTTGTCGTTCATTTTTTCAAATCTAAATGCGATAAAATAAAAATTCTATCATTATCGGATATATCTAATTTTTTCTCATAAATGATATACACATAAAACTTTATAAAATGAACAATTTGGATCGTTGAAATCCTTAGGCCCTAAACGGTCAAGTTCAGATTTTTAACTTGAGATAAGCCCAATCTTTTTAAATATATATTAAATATTTTACACAATAGTCATATAGATCTGGGTTTTCATGTAATGTGGGTTCCAACTTATATAAGTATTGAGTAAAATTTTTAATAATGTTTTTATAGTCCCTAACATTACTTGATAAAATTTGAATTTTTTTTATTATAATCTCTTTTGTTTTTTAATCCATTCAACAAATGTTTTGTATATTCATATTATATTTAGGTCTCATTTATTTGGATGAACGGGATAAGAAAGATTGTAATACAATAAAATTGTTAGTTCTAGGATAAATAGCCGTTTTATTTGGCTAGAAATAATATGTATCCCATTTTTGTTTTGTTATTGGATAAAAATAACTATCCTAATGAATTGCACATTTGCTTAGGAAATTATGAAAAAGAATAATTACTTCAAAAATCATTTTGTCCATTTCAACTGTTTATTAAGTAATGACAATGCTAAATTTGAATTTTTAATTTATATGCATTTAAAAAGTATAATATATGTATATAAAAAAAAAATATCAAAATAGTTCACTAAAAACAAAGAATAATAATAATAGTAATAATATATTTCTATTTTTTGATTTTTAGTGATTTGTTTTTATTTTAAATTTCTTCACAAATATATGTGCATGTAAAAAATAAAAGGGTCAACCTTTCCTATCCACATAACCCATTCCACGCTAGTGAATGTGGCCCAATGGGCAATGAATGTGCAAAGGGCAAGGGCACAAGTGAATGTGGCCCAACAAACTTGTATTTGCAATTGGGCTGGGCTTAAAATGGATGGGTTGTATATTGAGGAGACAAATTAGGGTTTCAGAATAGAATTCACAAAAAAAATCCCAAAAAAAAAAAAAATGATTTCACAATATTGTCATCATGACTCCGCCCCAAATTCAAATAGCTAGTCGCAACTAAAAACTCATGTTAAACTAGCTGATCTCAAAATAGGCTGTTGAAACTTATTTTGTGCAAAATAATTAGCCACTTAGGTTTTTAAAAATATAATCTCCCCTAAGTAAATAATTAATCACAAGTAAATAAACAAAAATGATAAGCAACTTATATAAGTTTAACAAAACACCCATGGCAAATGCTAATGTGGCCAATGGCAGAGTTAGGAATTCAGTAAAAGGGAACACAAATTAAAGACAACATTGAATTTTTTTTCATAATAAACAATAATGAAATATTGCTAAACTTAAATATTATGAGTTCATTTGGATAAATATGAATTTCAAATTAAGAGATTTGAAATTGACTATTGTAAAAATATTGGAGAGTATCTATTATAAGTAGATTGGAAAATTTATAAAAGAAAATTAGTCGAAATAGATATGATATAATTTAGTAAAAAAAATTCTATAAAACACATCGTAAAAAAATTTGTATTTTATGTCGCAATTGTGATCTTTGTGGTCTTTGATTATGATACTAATCATGACTCATTATGGAGTTAATTTTACTTTAATTATGACTTCTTATGGTTATTAGTTATGGCTTAATTATAACTTATTGCAATTATTTTTAGGTTATGACCAAAGAGATGATTTTTGGTAATTATTTATTTTGGTCCTTTTAGTTATAATTGAAAATGATTTGATTATTGTACTTTCTAATATCAATGCTATGAAATATCATGACTTATATATGATACACCTTTTTGGGGAGATTATAGTTGAATGACCCATTTTAGTAGTACCTTTGTAATTAGGAAAAAAAATCCTTAATAAAGAGACACTATTTTAATTTTATGGAGGACACTATTTAGAGTCGACTCTAAGTTATCGAAGGCCTAAGGCAAAACAAAAAAAAAGGGTCCTATATTTATAAAAATAAAAATAAAAGTAAAAATAACCTTGTTTGGCACCACTACTACCGAATCGCCGATTGATACTAAAATAGATCAAAATGTATTCAAGTATAGTTCAAATTAACAAAACAAACTAATTAATCAACAAATCTAATTACTAAAATGTTCTAATAGTATGAAACAGACATAAATGATTTCACATTGTGTTAAATTGTGAGATAGTAATTTTATTTCACCAACAGTGTGAAGCAAACATAAATGAAAAGGAAACATGACTATATAATCAATTTTTCACACAAAATGCATAATTCACTCGCTATCTGATATCTGATAGCAAAAAAATTATGGAATAGAATTTAATAAAACAAAATTAGGGGAAAAAATTAGGATAAAATTATTTATTCCATTAAAATCTGATTAGTTTATGAGAGAGAAAAAAATTAGGATAAAATTATTTATTCCATTATTTGGGCCAACTATACTTGTATATGTTTTAAATTTTTTTTCCAATTGGGCCTAACCTCATTTGACATTAAATGTTTTTTTAATTGGGCCCAACAAAAAAATTTGAAACCCTTTAGACTGGTTCTAAATGAACAAAAACAAATTAGGCCTATTTAAATTTTGAATATACTACTAATAAATTTGAGGGTCTTATTTTTGGGCCAAATTTTGGGGTCTAAGGTAGAAGCCTTAGTGACCTTAGCCCAAGGCGACCTTGACACTATTATAATTTTATAAAAAATATAATATATATACACATATGTGTGAGTACTAATTTATTTAAAAAAAATTTCATGAATATTATACTTTTTAAATATATTTATGTTATGTGTATCTAAAAATTAAATAAATTGTTTAAAATATTAAAAAAATAGTAAAAATATAAAAAAAATAAAAATAAAAAATTTTAATTTTTTTAAAAATAAATCCTAAATTTAGAAACTAAACAAGTTGAATAGAATTATCAAAATCCAATGAGACACGTAACCCCTAGTCCTTCACTAAATCCCCCACAGGATGCGGCTAGAGTTGTCGTAATGTTGTATAAGATTACATGGGAGAACCCAAGGGTGGGTGGCATTGTAGTTAAGCCTTGGGGTTTAAGCCCCAAGGTCATGAGTTCAATTCCCTCCCCTTGGGCCAATCTCCTGAGCGAAGCACAGTTGGTTAGGAGGTTGGACCTCAAGTTGTCTAATCAGCACTTGGTGTGGGTTCAATGCTCCCCCGCTGTGCGAGTCCTAACTTAAGCGGAGCTTGTCTTGGGAGGTTGGGGCAAGTTCCCAGATTATAGTCTCCTCACTCGGAACGGTTAACAGGACACCCTAGTGATCTCTGTAAGGGGTGCTGCCTTGGACCTGCGGGAGGGTAGGAAGGATTTTTCTGTAACAAAAAAAAAAAAAATTACATGGGAGAAAGTGTAGATATGAGGACGAATAAAAGAGTGAGAAGAAAGGTTGCAAATGATAGATGGGGTTTATAGTAAATTTAACATTCTAGAAGAAGTTGAAGAAGTCAGTAATTTTTCAGAGTTGTTGGTGTTATTTCAAAGAGATAGAAGGGGGTCAAAATGTAATGTACCTTATCAAATTTGGTGGCCTTTATGTTTTGTTTGGGATAAATTACACTTTATCCCATTTATGTTTTATCATTTTTTTATTTTGATTCTTGAAGTTTTTTTTTATACTTTAGATGTTCACGTTTCAAATTTTTTTCAATTTACTTTAAAACTAATTTTTGTCCAAAATTAAACATAAAAATGTCACATTGACGATCACATAACATAAAATATATTATTATATCTAACTTGTCCCTCTAATCCAAACTTAAAATCAAACTAGCGAGTGGCACATGCGATGTACATGCGATGTATATGCAATTCAGATAAGTAAAAATAAAAATAAATAATAAAGAAATTAATATCATAATATGTATATTGCTTAAGTAGTAAGAATATTGTTAATGAAACTTAAGGTCTTGGGTTCGAAATTTGGTTACACCATTGAATAATATTTTTTTTATTTTAAGTTAGATAAAGCTGTCACGTGACATGAGGAAAGTAAGGATGTGTTTGTTTCGAAGGACTGGATAAGGGAGATTGTAATCCACCAGACTGTTAGTCCTGGGATACATTGTCCCTGAACTATTTGATTGGACTAGATTTGTATTATTTAGTCATGGAATTAGATGTTTGGATTGAACTATGTTATTAAATCCTATATTTATTTAGTCATGAAATTAGATGTTTGGATTGACTATTCTATTGAATCCGATATGTATCTATTTTATTTAATTTTTTTAAACATTCATGCTCCAACTCCAACAATGGTCAAGTCCGCTCAGCAGAACCCAACTGCTCCAGTCACTCACGGAAGCCTACTTCCTCTTTCAACAATCAAGCTTAGAAGCCCAACAGCCAATTTTGGGCTCTCCAAATCCAATTCATCCAAGTCAAAGCCCAAAGCAAAACCTAAGTATACTTCCAGTGATGAATTAATCCAAATGGCTAAGCTCCTTATGGCCCAAGCCAAGTCACAAATTGAAAAAGAAACTTCAGACGATTCAGCCTCCTCTGAAGCATCTAACAGTCAAGATCCATATGGTTCACAATTTCAAGATGTTTAGGACCCATATGCCTAAATAGTCATTGGATTCTATATATATATGTTAGCTTCAATCACTACTCTACTTTTGAGAAAAGCTGCTGATATTTATATATCGATTCCCCATTAGTTCACTGTAAAGTCACGTTCTCTACCGAAATAGTAAAAAAAGTCACTATTCACTATTCATCCAAAGACAAGTCCAGAATAGTCAAAAGTAGCAATCAACTTTTAGTCAATCACCAAAAGTAGCAGACAAGACCCATGTGTCTCCATGTGCTACTTTTCAGTCAGATTCCAATTCACAAGCCTCACAGTCATCCTCTTTTCCTATAAAAGAGCGTCTTCAGTCAATTGCAAGGCAGAGTTAGAACGAGAGCTCCAATAGCCTCAAAAATATCTCTGTAAGGCTTGGTTTGAGAAGTGGGTTGGCTTTTTTGACTATTTTAGCCTGGAGCTAAAAAACTTGGTTTGGGAAGAGTTTTTGGCTTTTTTGTGAGAGAAAGAATGTAATGATTATGTGTTGGATATAATATTTTGTCTTCTTGGACTAAAAAGCCTATTTTATTTTTTGTGACTATTTTAGCCAAAAAAAAACCTCCAAACCCACTTCCCAAACAGGCACTAAATTTAATTTAGAGTATGTATTTTGAAGTATTTTCCAGTTTTCAGTAAACATTGTAAGTTTTAATTTCAATATTTAAATTTCAAGTTATTATTTTTAAATTTCAAGTTATTAAACTTTAAAAAAATTAAATAAATAGAACATCAATAAAAATTATATAAATTTATTTTAATTTGAACTTTTAAATAAATTGAACTTTTAATTTTATTTTTAATTAAATAAATTGAATAAATTGAACTTTTAAAGGGGGATTATAATTCATTTGATAGTTAATTTAATTTAATTTTTAGTTGAAATTTTTAAATTTTATTTTACTTTGCTATGTATAATTAAAAATAATATAAATAAAAAAATTGAGAACAAAAAATGTCATTTTAGCCTTCCAATCCAGAGGAGGAGTTATCCCACCTTTTTTATCCCACAAACCCCCCCCCCCCTTCCCCCATGAGACACAATAATCCCTCAAATAAGGGATTGATAGTCCAATTGGACTATTAGTCAAACTTATATTTTTTGAACAAAACGTTGAACTGTCACATGCAATGGATATGGGGTCATATCCCACATTCTAATCCCCCAAGCAAACAGGTGATTCTATTTGCTCCCAAAAAATCATTTAGTACTCTCAATTTCTCAGTATTCCGTATTAAATTATTTAGAATTATAATTCACTTTCAATATACCTTATATTTTTTTGTCCAAATTACCCTCAAAGATAAAATCACAATTTATGATACACTCAAATAATAAACAAATTATGAAAAAAAAAAAAAAACTTGGTTCCCTGGATTGTCATCAGCAGCCTCGTCATTGCCAAAGAAGAACCTTTTGCTCGTTCTAGGAAAATAATAGAAAAAGACTTAAATATGAATCATTCCATAAGATTTGTTTATTATTATTTTATTAGATTTAATTTTTTTTTTCCTTTTTGATTTTCTACAGTGTCCTTTGTTTCTTTGTCCCAAATCTTTATACATTCATCTTTCATCTCCAGTTATGAAGCAATTTTCAAATCCATTACCACCACAAAAGTTCAATAAAATGTCTCTTCCTCTAAATCATTATTTTTTTTCTATTGATTTCATTATATGGAGACTAAAATCATCTGTTTGTATACATTGTGAAGATCTGATTAAAAATAAATAAAAATAAAAATAAAAAAGCATAGGAACAATATGAGTTTCAAGTGCTGAAGAGCTTTTTGGCAACTCACAAACTTCAATATCTGTTCCAAATATTACACAAATAGTCATCGCCCTCGGTGCAGTGTCCTTATACTTCGCCTAAAGCAAGGTCTTAGCCCAGGATTGGGACTGGCTGAACCTGAGCTGCCCCTTTTTTTTAATACCAAAAAAACAAAAATTGTGTGGTTGAAAATTCTATATTTTTGCCTCATCTGTGTTGTGTTGTCTAGGGCAGACAAAGCATAGTGAAAACATTTTTGAAGGCTAGGTTTAGGTGATTCCTCACAACAAGAGTCAATCCTATGGAGCAAGTGTTTAACATATAATCCTAATATTATTATTTTTATTCATTATTTGATTTTGTTCAAATTGATGATAATGAGAAGGTTTGGTGGGATGGATTAGAGTATTGGAGAGTGAGGAAGAAAATAACAAAAAAATAATTGAAACTTGGAAAGAAGATGAAGAGTCTTGAATATGAACAATACGTATATGTGATTAAGGTATATTATGAGAAAAAAATAACATTTTATTTTAAAATTTAATGTGTATTGTCCTTATTGGTAAATTTACATTAGGGTATAGTAGGAGCTAAAATTTTAAAATCTTAGTTGGCCGCACTAAGTTACTATTTGGGTGTAAATAGAATAACCCCAAACAAATGCCTCCTAAGATTTCACTAGAGGCATTCAGTTAATAATAGTATAGATAGAAGATATAATAATATTTGTTTATTCGACGTGACAGTTAATATTGTATTTTCTATCTAATTTTGAATAGAACTTAATTTGACAACCAAAAAAAAAGATGATAGACCAAAATAAAAAAATTAAAAATCAAATTAAAAAAAAAATAGTGAAATATAAAATGGGTGAAGTGTAAGCGAAATGCGCCATACACCCAGCTGGGGGTCACCCCCAGTGAGGTGGCAATCCATTATTGGATAAAAAAAAAACTGTTTTTCTTTTTTCTTTTTTTTTTTTTTTTTTTAAGTTTGAACCAGTGGGGACGCGACACCTCACTGGTGGTGCGACCCTCACTGGGTGTATGCATCACTGTTGGAAGTGTAATTTACCAGTTTAGTTTTGATCCAAAAAAAACAAAAAAAAAACAAATTGTAGTAGACAGTACACATTGGTCCCTGTATTCCACGGTAATGGAAAATCCTTTACTAATTAATCAACAAATCTAATTAATAAAATGTTCTAACAGTATGAAATAGACATAAATGATTTCACATTGTGTTAAATTGTGAGATAATAATTTTGTTTCACCAACAGTGTGAAGCAAACATAAATGAAAAGGAAACATGACTATAAAATCAATTTTTCACACAAAACGCATAATCCACTCACTATCTGATATCTGATAGCAAAAAAATTATGAAATAGAATTTAATAAAACAAAATTAGGGGAAAAAATTAGGGAAAAATTATTTATTCTAGTAAAATCTGATAGTTTATGAGAAAAAAAAATTATGACAAAATTATTTATTCCATTATTTGGGCCAACTATACTTGTATATGTTTTAATTTATTTTTTTCAATTGGGCCTAACCTCATTTGTGATTAAATGTTTTTCTAATTGGGCCCAACAAAATATTTTGAAACCCTTTAGACTGGTTCTGAATGACCAAAAACAAATTAGGCTTATTTAAATTTTGAATATACTACTAATGAATTTAAGGGTCCTATTTTTGGGCTAAATTTTGGGGTTTAAGATAGAAGCCTTAGTGACCTTAGCCCAAGACCGACTTGACACTATTATAATTTTATAAAAAATATTATATATATATACACATATATATGAGTACTAATTAGTGGTTTGGTTTCAATTTTTTGAATTTAATTTTTTTTAAATTGAGTTTTTTATTTTTTGTATTTTTTGTTTTTAGTGAATATTTTTAAAATTTTAAGCAATTTTTTTACTTTTTTAGATGCACCTTACTTAGATGTATCTAAAAAGTAAAATATTTATTAAAAAAATATTTTAAAAAATCAATAAATACACAAGAATACGAAAAATTTACTGAATTTTTATATTTTTGGTATTTAGTAAAATTTTTAAAGATTTTTTTCATGAATATTATACTTTTTAAATATATTTATCCTATGTGTATCTAAAAATTAAATAAATTGTTTAAAATATTAAAAAAAATTAGTAAAAAAAAAATCAAAAATAAAAAATTTAATTTTTTAAAAAATGAATCCTAAATTTAGAAACTAAACAAGTTGAATAGAATTATCAAGATCCAATGAGACACGTAACCCCTAGTCCTTCAGTAAATCCGCCACAGGGTGCGGCTTGAGTTTTCGTAATGTTGTATAATATAACATGGGAGAAAGTGTAGATACAAGGAAGAAGAAAAGAGTGAGAAGAAAGGTTGCAAATGATAGATGGGAACATTCTAGAAGAGATTGAAGAAGTCAGTAATTTTTCAGAGATTAAGGTGTTGGTGTTATTCCAAAGAGATAGAAGGGGGTCAAAATGTAATGTACCTTATAAAATTTTGTGGGCTTTATGTTTTGTTTGGGATAAATTACACTTTATCTCATTTATGTTTTATCATTTTTTTATTTTGATTCTTGAAGTTTTTTTTATACTATAGATGTTCACGTTTCAAATTTTTTTCAATTTACTTTAAAGTTAATTTTTGTCCAAAATTAAACAGAAAAATGTCACATTGACAATCACATAGCATAAAATATATTATTATATCTAACTTGCCCCTCTAATCCAAACTTAAAATCAAACTAGCGAGTGGCACGTGCGATGTATATGTAATTCAGATAAGTAAAAATAAAAATAAATAATAAAGAAATTAATATCATAATATATATATTGCTTAAATAGTAAGAATGTTCTTAATGAAACTTAAGGTCTTGGGTTCGAAATTTGGTTACACCATTGAATAATATTCTTTTTATTTTAAGTTAGATAAAACTGTCACGTGACATGAGAAAAGTAAGGATGTATTTGTTTCGAATGATTGGATAAGGGAGATTGTAATCTACCGGACTGTTAGTCTTGGAATGTATTGTCCCTGAACTATTTGATTAGACTAGATTTGTATTATTTAGTCATGGGATTAGATGTCTGGATTGAACTATGTTATTAAATCTTATATTTATTTAGTCATGAGAGTAGATGTTTGGATTGACTATTCTATTGAATCCGATATGTATCTATTTTATTTAATTTTTTTAAACATTCATGCTCCAACTCCAACAATGGTCAAGTCCGCTCAGCAGAACCCAATCGCTCCAGTCACTCACGGAAGCCCACTTAGTCAAGCTTAGAAGCCCAACAGCCAATTTTCGGCCCTCAAAATCCAAGTCATCCAAGTCAAAGCCCAAAACAAAACCCAAGTACACTTCCAGTGATGAATTAATCCAAATGGCTAAACTCCTTATGACCCAAGCCAAGTCACAAATTGAAAAAGAAACTTCAGACGATTCAGCCTCCTCTGAAGCATCTAACAATCAAGATCCATATGGTTCACAATTTCAAGATGCTTAAGACCCATATGCCTAAATAGTCATTGGATTCTATATATATATGTCAGCTTCAATCACTACTCTACTTTTGAGAAAAGCTGCTGATATTTATATATCGATTCCCCATCAATTCACTGTAAAGTCACATTCTCCACCAAAATAGTAAAAAAAGTCACTATTCACTATTCATCCAAAGACAAGTCTAGAATAGTCAAAAACAGCAATCAAATTTTAGTCAATCACCGAAAGTAGCAGACAAGACCCATGTGCCTCCATGTGCTACTTTTCAGTCAGATTCCAATTCACAAGCCTCACAGTCATCCTTTTTTCCTATAAAAGAGCGTCTTCAGTCAATTGCAAGGCAGGGTTAGAATGAGAGTCCCAATAGCCCCAAAAATATCTCTCTCTGTAAGGCTTGGTTTGAGAAGTGAGTTGACTTTTTGACTTTTTTAACTATTTTAGCTTGGGGCTAAAAAGTTTGGTTTGGGAAAGGCTTTTGGCTTTTTTGTGAGAGAAAGAATGTAATGATTATATGTTGGATATGATGTTTTGTCTTATTAGACTAAAAAGCCTATTTTATTTTTTGTGACTATTTTGTAACTATTTTAGCCAAAAAAAAACCTCCAAGCCCACTTCCCAAACAGGCACTAAATTTAATTTAGAGTATGTATTTTGAAGTATATTCCAGTTTCCAGTAAACATTGTAAGTTTTAATTTCAGTATTTTAATTTCAAGTTATTAAACTTTAAAAAAATTAAATAAATAGAACATCAATAAAAATTATATAAATTTATTTTAATTTTTAATTGAGATTTTTTAATTTGAACTTTTAAATAAATTGAACTTTAATTTTATTTTTAATTAAATAAATTGAACTTTTAAAGGGGGATTATAATTCATTTGATAGTTAATTTAATTTAATTTTTAGTTGAAATTTTTAAATTTTATTTTACTTTACTACGCATAATTAAAAATAATATAAATAAAAAAATTGAAAACAAAAAATGTCATTTTAGCCATCCAATCCAGAGGTGGAGTCCTCCCCCCCCCCCCCCTCCCCAACACCCACAATGAGACACAATAATCCCTCAAATAAGAGATTGATAGTCTAGTTGGACTATTAGTCAAACTTATATTTTTTGAACCAAACGTTGAACTATCACATGCAATGGATATGGGATCATATCCCAAACTCTAATCCCCCAAGCAAACAGGTGATTCTATTTGCTCCCAAAAAATCATTTAGTACTCTTAATTTCCCAGTATTTCGTATTAAATTATTTAAAATTATAATTCACTCTCAATATACCTTATATATTTTTTTTTTTTCCTAATTACCCTCAAAGATAAAATCACAATTTATGATACACTCAAATAATAAACAAATTATGAAAAAAAAAAAAACTTGGTTCCCTAGATCGTCATCAACAGCCTCGTCATTGCCAAAGGAGAAGCTTTTGCTCGTTCTAGGAAAATAATAGAAAAAGACTTAAATATGAATCATTCCATAAGATTTGTTTATTATTATTTTATTAGATTTAATATTTTTTTTTTCTTTTTTGATTTTCCACAGTGTTCTTTGTTTCCTTGTCCCAAATCTTTATACATTCATCTTTCATCTCCAGTTATGAAGCAATTTTCAAATCTATTACCACCACAAAAGTTCAATAAAATGTCTCTTCCTCTAAATCATTATTTTTTTTCTATTGATTTCATTATATGGAGACTAAAATCATCTGTTTGTATACATTGTAAAGATCAGATTAAAAATTTAAAAAAAAAAACACAGGAACAATATGAGTTTCAGGTGCCGAAAAGCTTTTTGGCAACCCACAAACTTCAATATTTGTTCCAAATATTACACAAATAGTCATCGCCCTCAGTGTGGTGTCCTTATACTTTGCCTAAAGCGAGGTCTTAGCCCAGGACTGGGACTGGCTGAACCTAAGCTATCCCTATTTTTTAATACCCAAAAAAAAATAAAATTGTGTGATTGAAAATTCTATATTTTTGCCTCATTTGTGTTGTGCTGTCTATGCCGAACAAAGCATAGGGAAAACATTTTCAAAGGCTAGGTTTAGGTGATTCCTCATAACATGAGTCAATCCTATGGAGCAAGTGTTTAACATATAATCCTAATATTATTATTTTTATTCATTATTTGATTTTGTTTAAATTGATGATAATGAGAAGGTTTGGTGGGATGGATTGGAGTGTTGGATACTGAGGAAGAAAATAACAAAAAAATAATTGAAACCTGAAAAGAAGATGAAGAGACTTGAATATGAACAATACGTATATATGATTAGAGTATACTATGAAAAAAAAAATAGCATTTTATTTTAAAATTTAATGTGTATTATTCTTATTGGTATATTTACATTAGGGTATAGTAGGAGCTAAAATTTCAAAATCTTAGTTGGCCGCACTAAGTTACTATTTGGGTGTAAATAGAATCACCCCAAACAAATGCCTTCTAAGAGCATCTCCAATGCACTAGGCATATAATACTTGTTAGGTAAAATGCCTAGTACGATTCACTTTTTACAACTCCAATACACTAGGCATGTAATTAGGCATTTTAACTCAACTCACATTCACTAGCTACATGTAGTTAGCCTTCAAGGTTAGGCAAAATATATTTAATCATTAGAATTATTTCCCGCCATCTTTGTTGCTGAGATGGCATTTTATAAAATTAATAGTATTTGGATGAATAGCTAAAATAAAGAGCATGGTTGGAGCAGAAACATGAAATAGTTGATAGGCAAAATAAAATGTATACTTTATAGTAATGTTTAGATAGGTAAAATGCCTATTACCGTTGGAGATGCTCTAAGATTTCACCACACCAACTGAGGCATTCAATTAATAATAGTATAGATAGAACATGTAATAATATTTGTTTATTCCACGTGACAGTTGATATAATATTTTCTATCTAATTTTGAATAGAACTTAATTTGACCCCAAAAAAAAAAAAAATTTGATAGACCAAAATAAAAAAAATTTAAAAAAAAAAGTGAAATATAAAATGGGTGAAGTGTAATTTACCAGTTTAGTTTTGATTTAAAAAATAAATAAATAAATAAATTGTAGTAGACAGTGCACATTCGTCCCTGTATTCCACGGTAATGGAAAATCCTTTACTTTGACCACGCGTGACTCAGTCCCACAGATATGCGTATCTCTTCTCTTCACACACACACTGCAACCTCAGAGAACTTACATACCAAACTTGGCAAAAATCATTTGCCTTTAAAATCAATAGCTGTAATTTAAGGCCTTATCTTCCTTTGTGGGGTACCTCCTCATATATGGGGCTACACTGGTCTGCTCAGACATGGCCAATATATATAGGGCAAATTGCATTTTAATGTGACAGTTTTAAAATGAGATTTTTTCAAATTTAAATATTAGGGGTTGTTTGGGGTGTCCTAAATAAGTGTACTTTTTGTTTTTTTAAACTAAAAAATTGAGGTTAAAAATATGAATGTTTGGGTTAACTTTTTGACTTTTTATGGAAAAATGTGTAATAAAAAATTGAAAAAATTGATTTGTAGGGAAAAATTCGAATTGGGAGTTGTGCAGCCGTAATTGTTGACTTTTAGTGAATAGTGTTAACTTTTTAACTTTTTGAATAACTTTTTAACTTTTTGACTTTTTTCATACTAGCCAAACTTGACCTTAATTTGAGGCGTCCGAATCCTCTATGGTCCTCCCTCTACCGTTGTAGTTAGACTTCTTAAAAATAGTGTTATTTTAATTATTAAAAAAAAATAAAAAGAAAAGAAACGTGAAATAAAAGTAAGGAGAACAAGGAGAGGGAGACACAGCAACCAGTAGAGGTAATGGTTGTTGATGTATTGCTATTGTGTCTTCCTCTTTCTCACTTCGTTTCCCTCTGTTGCTTCTGTTTCACATTTTTTTTAATAATCAAAACGATGCCGTTTTAAGAACTCTAGGAACAACAGTAGAGGAAGGACTGTAGAGGATTTGAATGCGAATTTGAGAGCTTGTGGGCTTACCATATATTACATGATCATCATTGAAATACATAATAAAAATTAATTTAGTAAAATAAATAAATAAATAAGTGTATAAAAGATTTATCAATTTTACATAATTTTATCTTTGGTGGATATAAATAATTTTTAAAAATATTTTTTTGACATTTATTTTTGTCAAATTAGTTTATATTTTATCAAATTGACGACTTTGTCCTTGAAATTGAACAATGATATCTTCAATTGTCCTTATTTGTAACATGATTCAAAATTCAAGGTCAAATGTGTCACAATTGAAAAATCATGGACCAAAGTGACACGGGCTCCACACTATAGAGACCGTTAATGTAATTCGCCCTATGAAATTATACTAACCTCCTCTGTAAGGGTTAGTTTAGTAATTTTAGTAAACTTATTATGATATTTTGATTATAGATATTTTTAATATTATAGATATTAATATTATAGATATTTTTATTGATAACCATTAACTGTGTAATTATGATTTTGGTTATGTTTTATATGATATTTGGTTATTACTCGTTTTTTTTAGATATGATTCAAAAAAAACTTATTATGACATTTGTGATAATCAACACCACAAATGTTTTGACTTGTATATGATACACATAAAATAATGTGTATTCAATAATAACCTATTATTATGACAAAAGTGATGAGGAAATAAATTAAAAAATTAATTACATAAATATAAGATAAGTTATTTGGTAGTTTTTAATCAATACTTGATATTATACAATTGAGTTGTATTCTAAAAAATAAGATAAAATTAATGAATTTCACTATCTAAACTAATAAAAATCAGATTGGGACACTATACATATTTATTTGAGTAGTATTAAATAATATTTTTAATACTCATATGGTTCGATTATATATATAATTTATTGTTTTACATACATATAAGTTCTTGTATTTCTTCTCATACAATTTCAGTAATTCATACTAATTTGTTTACCTAAAAAATGAATAATTGATTTCTTTTATTTTTAATTCACAAGATAATCACTTCAAATGTTATACAAACCAAACTAAAATTCTCATATATGCTAATCTAACAAATAATTATTGACTTTTGAAAAAAAAAATCGTGAGTCAAACTAACAATCAACTAACAGATTGGAAGAATATGCAAATCCAAAATAAACTTCAAGAGAAGTTAGTGTAATTTTAGAAAAATGAGGGGTACATTTGGTACACTCATTTCAAGGGGTGTGTACAGTAGAATTTCCCACAAACTCTTAACAAACTTGATAAGTCAACTCCAAGGGTTTGGCATAGTGGATGAGGTTTCACATTTAGGAGTTTTCTCCCTTCAAGGTATTAGGTTCGATTCTTCTTGCCAGCAAACACTCTATAGGTTACGGACTGTAGGTCTTAAAATTCTATTTCGAAAGGTTTGTTTAGACTATAAAAATTTAATCTGGTACAGTAAGTTGATTCAGGATACCTTACCTTGTAAAAAAAAAAAAAAACACTTGGTAAGTCTTTCAAATAATATCCTTGACTTTTTATGTACAATAATGCAACAAAGATTAGTTTTTGTTATATTTTATTGGGTCAATTATATACGCAAGTTTTGTAATTTATTTTTGGAAATATTATAA
This sequence comes from Camellia granthamiana, assembly GCA_036172215.1. Taxonomy (NCBI): domain Eukaryota; kingdom Viridiplantae; phylum Streptophyta; class Magnoliopsida; order Ericales; family Theaceae; genus Camellia; species Camellia granthamiana. The sequence goes on from CM069908.1 coordinate 20,680,819, forward strand.
TTCAGTGTAAGTTTTAAAAAAATAATTACAAATATATTGAAAATTTTATTTTCTTAATTATTAAAATTGATAAAATTTACCATTAATTTGTAATTATTTTTGTACAATTACATTGATCTATAATTTCTCCTTTATTTTTTTGTGTTAAATTAGTTTATATATTAATTTTGTTTTTTTTTAATTTCTCACATAGTATTAATTTATTTTTTTAATTGATAACACACGCTTTAAAATTGGATAGAAACAGATAATTTCAAATTGAATAATTCCTGGTAGCTCGAAGCTACCAGGCTCGACTTTGGCTCGAGGAAGAGAGGGAGAGGGAGAGGGAGAGAAAGAGAGGGAGAGGGACTGCCGTCCTCGTCGTCCGTCGCCGTCGCCTCGTCCTCGTCTCGTCGCAGCTCCTCCGTCGCCTCGCTGCCGCCGATCGCCGGCCTGTCTCGCCTCCGCCGCAGCAGTCTCGCCTCACCACCCGCCATTTTAATGGCCCCCTCCAGTTCCTCCTCCCTCCTCCTCCTCCCTCCTCCCTCCTCCCCCCTCCTCCTCCTCCCTCCCTCCCTCCCTCCTCCTCTCTCCCTTCTTCCTGGTTTTCTTCTTCTGCAAAAAAAAAAATTTGGAGAAGATGAAGTCGAAACCAAAGAAAAAGAAAAGAAAAAAAAAAAAAAAAAAACAGGGTCAAAACGATGTCGTTTTGACCCTCGAGCCACAATCTCGAGCCAAAGTTTCGAGCTACCAATCACGGTTGTTTCAAATTAGATATTAATCTCTCAACTACTTTGAGAATAGTGAATAACTATTTCACCTCTCGAATTCAATCAAAAATTGAAACAATGACAAAATTAAAAGTATAATTGACACAATTAAAATTTTGGGATCAAATTAATGCAAAAGGTAAACTACAATGATTACCGGGATAATTTGTCCTATTTTATTTATTACATGTTGTGTACCACTATGCTAGTAATGAGACCTATTAAACTAATAAAATGATACATGAAATGAAATGATAAATAACTTCTAATCATCAAAATACAGGTGTTTTTTAGTTACATGGGTCTTGATGATTAGTGTCATAAGAATATTGATTAACAAGTTTAAAATAATTATATATTTCTAAAATTCGTATAAAATTTTGATTATAAAAATCTTATTTGTTTTTAGAAGGAGACCCTCATTTAGCCCTGGTTTGACTAATATTTTGGAGCTAAATAATCATAAAAAGATAAAAGAGGCTATATAAGTCTATAAGACAAAATACTACTTTTTGCGCATAATCATTACACTTAAAAGTCAAAAAAATCGTAAACAAAAACTAAACGAGACTAAGGGCTGGTTTGGCATATCCCAAATAATTTAAAAAGTCAAAAATTTACTAAAAAAGTTAAAAAGTTATCACTATTTACCAAAAAAATAAAAAAATTAATTTCACACAAAAATTATTACAACTCAGTCTGATGTCCCACAGACTTTTGCTCATTTTTTTTGAAAAATTGCACAGGCGAGGTACACAAACAATACGGTGATGTTCGGCCCATGGAAGCCCATCACGGGTCCGTTTTGATAATCTGAACCGTTCAATGTGTAGAACTCGTCGAGTACTATATACTTCTAAAACATCATGTTAATTGGATATCACTAACTACATGATCAAATCAGTTTTTTATAAATAAAAAAAAATGATGGTGTTATAGTTAATGGTTGAAAAAAAACTAAACCGATCAGATAACTATCGATATCCGATCAACGTGATTTTTTACAAACATATAGTACTCGACGATTTTTACACACTAAACGATTCTAATTAGTAAAACGGGACCTGTGGTGGCCCCTATGGGCCAAACAGTACGGTCCAATGCAATGCCCGAAAAGGAGGCAACCATTTATTATCAAATCACTTTGCCTTACCGTCTGCCTACTCTCCTTAATTTCTTCTATACACTAATTTATTCAATTTTTTAATACACATTTTTTCGTAAAAAGTTAAAACGTTAACCTAAACAACTATTTTTTTCTCCTCAACCCTCAACTTTGTAGTCTAAAAAGTCAAAAAGTACGCTTATTTAAGATATCTCAAACAACTCTTAAAAAAATAAGCTAAAAACATCTCAAAATAAAAAAATTAATCAAAAAAAGTCAATGCTAAACGAAAGCTTAAAAATAAATAATGAATTGAGATAATTTACAATTCGTTATGTGAGCCAATGTAGCTTCTTTTTACACACACACACACACAATAAAATAAAAGAAGAAGATTAAAAAAATTATGAAAGCTAGATAAATAATTTTAATTTAATTTTAAACTCGAGGAGTTTAACAGCACCCAAAATGAATAGGTGTCAATGGTCAATAGAGTTTTAAAACTGGTCCAGTTTTCAAAAAGGCTAAAGCTAGTTCCTCTTTTACCGTTTTTTACACCGAGAAGTGAGAAAAGTCACCATGGTCTTGTCATTTAGCACTTAAACCGCCACAGGCAACAAAGCTTTAGCCAGAAAGCTACAAACAATAATACTATACAGGTTGTTTGATTTGAATTTTTTTTAAGATTTTTTTTAAAAAAAATTATTTATTTTTATTTTTTATTTTTATTAAATTTTTTAATTTTTTTAATATTTTATTTAATTTTTAGATATATCTGACATAAATATATTTAAGTAGTGTTTTAGGAAGTTAGTAAAAAATTGACTTTTTGACTTTTTTACTCTATTTTATCTTTTCGTGAATAAAAGATATGAGAGGTGATGTGATCTAAAATAGGTAAAAGGGTAAAAGTTAGCTTTTTACTTGCTTTCCAAAAGACCCCACATTGTAATTGGCTCAGTGGATGACAACTGGGGTCTAGAAGTTTGCTCCCTCCCAAGTCTTAGGTTCGAATCCTTTAACCAGCAAACGCATTTCTTGGGATCACGGACCGCAAGGCGTAAGCCTTGTTTCGGAAGACTTGTGCAGACAGTAGGGACTTAGTCTGGTACGCATAAATTGGCCCAGAATACCTTACATAACAAAAATATATATATAAATACACTTAAAAACTATATATTTGTGAAAAAATATTTAAAAAAATTATTAAATACCAAATATATATATAAATTCAGTATATTTTTATATTTTGTGTATTTATTAATTTTTTAATTTTTTTTTCACAAATATTTTATTATTTAGATACATCTAAATAAGGTGTATCTAAAAAAGTAAAAAAAATTGCTTAAAATTTTAAAAATATTCACTAAAAAAAAAAACACAATTTCTAGAAAATAGAATTTAAAAAATTGAAACCAAACACATTAATTCACACTGTTTGGTTTTCACTTTTTAAAAAAATTTACTTTTTTGTTTTTTCGTATTTTTTTTTATTTTCATTGAATTTTGTTAATATTTTAACTAATTTATTTAATTTTTAAGCACACCTAACATAAATACACTTAAAAATTATAATATTTGTAAAAATATCTTTAAAAAATTTACTAAATACCAAAAATTTTAAAATTTTAAAATTCAATATATTTTTTCTATTTTTGTGTGTTTATTAATTTTTAAAAATATTTTACTATTAAATACATCTAAGTAAGGTGTATCTAAAAAAAAAATTTTAAAAAATTATTTAAAATTTTAAAAATATTCATTAAAAATACAAAAATACAAAGATTTTCAAAAAAATTAAATTTAATAAATTGAAACCAAACGTTTTAAGATTTTGGAGACGTAGGCTATTGGTTGATCTATCGGGTTGCTTAGTGAGGGACACTTTGGGAAGATAAGTAAAAAGTTAATTTTTTGACTTTTTAGCTTTTTTAAGTTAAAAAAAGTCAATTTTTTTATCCAAAACAATCCAGCGTTTGCCAAAACATTCACCAAAAAAGTCAAAAAGTCAAAAAGTCAGCTTTTTACCAATTTCCCCAAACACCACTGAGTTTCGCATCAAGTTTTTGATTTAGGATTTCAGTCTTTGTTTGAGATATGCTTTTAGATTTTTAATTATTTTTGCTCAGGATTAAAAAATCTCGTTTAGAATGGATTTTTTGATTTTTTGACTTCTGTGAGAGAAAAAATGAAATAATTATGATTTAGATGTGACATTGGTTGTTTGGAACGTTCTAAATAAGTGTACTTTTTAACTTTTTATGAAATATAGGTTGGGTTTGAAGTGATGTGGTAGAGACGTGATATAAGTTAAATAAGATGATGTGATTTAAATAGGATAGTAACTTTTTGACTTTTTTAATAGATGCCAAACCTAGCCTTTATCTTATTGACTTTTTAATCTATGTTGTTATTTTGTAATTAAAATAGTCTCAAAATCACATGCCAATCATAGCCTCAGTTCCATAGGCTTTGGCATAAGTTCTTTTTGACTATTTTAGCCGTAAAAAGATAAAATAGGTTAAACAGTTAATAAGATAAAATATTACATTAAAACTATAAGGACTTTTTGTTACAGCTTAGGGGGGTAATTATAATTTATTTTGATTTAGAAGTTTGTGACAGACTATTTGGTACAGTTTCTGCTTATAGCTTATTAGGCATAAACAGCTTTAATAAGTTAAAAAAAGCTGATTATTTGAAAGCTGGAGTTGGGGTGATTTTAGTTTCTACTTTCTGATTATCAACTTTTAACTTGAAAAAGCTCCACCAAACAAGGCCATAATCATTTCATTTGTTTTCTCACAAAAGTTTAAAAAGCTAAAAAGCCTACACTACAAAAAAAAGAGTTTTTTGCGACAGTAGGCGGCCGTCGCAAATGCCCCGGAGGCCGTCGCTAATACTTTTTGCGACGGTAATTTGGCTTTTTGCGACGGTAAGGGGGGGGTCGCGACAAAGGGGGTTGCAAAAAAGCTTTAGCGATGGTAAGAGCCGTCGCCATTAGTTTCTGCGACGGGAGGGTGCCTTTTTTGCGACGGCACTTTTTCTGTCGCCAATAATGGAAGAAAATATCAGTTTTCGCGACGGTACATAGTCCCGTCGCTAAAAGTGGGTTTTTGAGACGGCAACATTACCGTCACTAAAACTCTGGCAGCTTATAACTATTGGCGACGGCAACGTCTACCGTCGCTAAAGGTTTATTGTCAATTAGAATGTCACAGCTTTTGCGACTGTATTGGTGCCGTCGCAAAAGCCTATTACTGTTTTTGCGACGGGTTCTTATGCCGTCTCAAAAAAAAAAAAAAAAAAAAAAAAAAAACTGTTCAGAAATTATTAAAAAAATTAAAATAACCTGTATTAAATAAAAAATAACTATAAAAAAATTCAAAAATTACAGAATAATATAAATACATACATAAACAAAAGTTGCCAAATAATGAAAATTAATAATATTGTTCCATTCATAACAATACATAAATAAAAATTCACAACAATAAAAATTATGCCACTACTTAACGTCGCATAATACATACATAATGTTGTTCACAAATTTAAATAACATAAATCAAAATCAAAACCAAAAGTTTTCGTCTTGATTCGTTCGTGGGTTACAAAAACAAAAATTGGTCATAATCTTTATACGCCCGCATTCCAAAAGAAGCCAACTGCTACTCAGGAAATATCTGAAAAAAACAAGATAAAAATAATTAAAAACCATATAATGGTTTTAATATTTCAATTACAGAAAAATATAAAAAAAAAATTGACTACTATATAATTAGAAAGATAGTTTAGTAAATAATTTTGACTGGACCGAAATCCGGCTCTAACTCCCAAACCGGGAACCCGATTCGAGCCCCGTCTTCTCCCACAAGTCTCTCGTGCCTAGGCGGTCGTGTGTGCCAAGTTTCGTGCTAAACCGACGCCGTTTGGTGATTTTGGGGCGCTAACGCCTCGAATTCAAGTTTCTTAAGGAAGTAGTTTGCCTAAAGTGAAATCCGGCTCTAACTCCCAAACCGGGAACCCGATTCGAGCCCCGTCTTCTCCCACAAGTCTCTCGTGCCTAGGCGGTCGTGTGTGCCAAGTTTCGTGCTAAACCGGCGCCGTTTGGTGATTTCGGGGCGTTAACGCCTCGAATTCAAGTTTCTTAAGGAAGTAGTTTGCCTAAAGTGAAATCCGGCTCTAACTCCCAAACCGGGAACCCGATTCGAGCCCCGTCTTCTCCCACAAGTCTCTCGTGCCTAGGCGGTCGTGTGTGCCAAGTTTCGTGCTAAACCGGCACCGTTTGGTGATTTCGGGGCGTTAACGCCTCGAATTCAAGTTTCTTAAAGAAGTAGTTTGCTTAAAGTGAAATCCGGCTCTAACTCCCAAACCGGGAACCCGATTCGAGCCCCGTCTTCTCCCACAAGTCTCTCGTGCCTAGGCGGTCGTGTGTGCCAAGTTTCATGCTAAACCGACGCGGTTTGGTGATTTTGGGGCGTTAACGCCTCGAATTCAAGTTTCTTCAGGAAGTAGTTTGCCTAAAGTGAAATCCGGCTCTAACTCCCAAACCGGGAACCCGATTCGAGCCCCGTCTTCTCCCACAAGTCTCTCGTGCCTAGGAGGTCGTGTGTGCCAAGTTTTGTCCTAAACCGACGCCGTTTGGTGATTTTGGGGCGTTAACGCCTCGAATTCAAGTTTCTTAAGGAACTAGTTTGCCTAAAGTGAAATCCGGCTCTAACTCCCAAACCGGGAACCTGATTCGAGCCCCGTCTTCTCCCACAAGTCTCTCGTGCCTAGGAGGTTGTGTGTGCCAAGTTTCGTGCTAAACCGACGAGGTTTGGTGATTTTGGGGCGTTAACGCCTCGAATTCAAGTTTCTTAAGGAAGTAGTTTGCCTAAAGTGAAATCCGGCTCTAACTCCCAAACCGGGAACCCGATTCGAGCCCCGTCTTCTCCCACAAGTCTCTCGTGCCTAGGAGGTCGTGTGTGCCAAGTTTTGTCCTAAACCGACGCCGTTTGGTGATTTTGGGGCGTTAACGCCTCGAATTCAAGTTTCTTAAGGAACTAGTTTGCCTAAAGTGAAATCCGGCTCTAACTCCCAAATCGGGAACCCGATTCGAGCCCCGTCTTCTCCCACAAGTCTCTCGTGCCTAGGAGGTTGTGTGTGCCAAGTTTCGTGCTAAACCGACGCGGTTTGGTGATTTTGGGGCGTTAACGCCTCGAATTCAAGTTTCTTAAGGAAGTAGTTTGCCTAAAGTGAAATCCGGCTCTAACTTCCAAACCGGGAACCCGATTCGAGTCCCGTCTTCTCCCACAAGTCTCTCGTGCCTAGGAGGTCGTGTGTGCCAAGTTTTGTCCTAAACCGATGCCATTTGGTGATTTCGGGGCGTTAACGCCTCGAATTCAAGTTTCTTAAGGAACTAGTTTGCCTAAAGTGAAATCCGGCTCTAACTCCCAAACCGGGAACCCGATTCGAGCCCCGTCTTCCCCTTCTGCGGCTTCCCTCACCCAACCAACTTCTTCATCACGAAGCATTATATTTTCTTCCAATTGTTGGCTCATGTATGGCTCGATTTGTGGATCAGTCGAACTCATATCAAATAAACCTCTTTGAGACATCTTCACCACGACTTGCCAGTCTGGTTGTAATGGGTCTGCAACATACCAAACTTGCTCTGCTTGGGACGCCAAGATGAAAGATTCATTGGTAATTCGATCATCTCGGTACAACAAATGATTGAAGTTCACCAACGTGAAATTGAAGACATCTTCTTTCTTTCCGTGAGTGTTGTCAATCCAATCACACTTAAACAACACATGTTTCTTCTCATTGGAATATCGAATCTCAACAATATCTGTCAATTGTCCATAATAGTACACAGACCCCAGACGAGGATTCTTGTCTTTTCGACTAGCATAACTTATGGTATCTGCCTTCAAAGCTACACCACAATTTTGTGTGGCTCGACGATCATCCATGGCCTTTACTCGATACCGAAACACATTCAGTATATACCCGTTGAACCTTCTTGCCAGGTTATGAGGACCATTTGCCAATAGAATAATCTCTTCAGAAAATATGACATCAGTAGTCCTTCGCAAAGTTTGGACCTATTTAACACGAAAATGTAAAATTTAAAATGTAGATCGACTTAAGTAACTAGAATCTATAGAGTTAAATACATACATGTTCCTTGAACCAAATGTGAAAAGTTTCAAAATGTTCACGCCGAAGTTGATGATCGTCGACACGAGGCATTTTGAGCTTAAGTACTTCAAGGTGTTTGCTGTGTAGATTGAAATTTTAGCCATACGAAAAATTTAGTTGAAAATTCAATAAAACATAATAAAATATTGAGTGAGTGACTTAACCTACTTTATGAATGGTTGAACCGCGCTTGTATTGCATAAGATGTACCGATGAGCTTGTACCCAAGAAGTATTATCAAGATAAAAGCTTGTGTTTTCACCAGTAGCATGACCCAAATTATCAGCACCACTATAGTTCCTCACGGGTCGACTGGATTTGGTTTCCACATCACTGAGATATTGTGCACAAAAATTCATGCATTCCTCCATAAGATATCCTTTAGCAATTGATCCTTCAGGACGAGCTCTATTACGCACGTATTGCTTCAAAGCAAGAAGATACCTCTCAATTGGATACATCCATCGAAACTGAATCGTTCCACCCAATAAGGCTTCATCAGCTAGATGTATAGGCAAGTGCTCCATTATATCAAAAAAACTCGGAGGAAATATTTTCTCTAGATGACAAAGTGTTACAGCGATACAATCTTTAATATATTGCAAATCCGTCGCACGATTCACTTTCGAACACAATTGTCTAAAGAAATTGCTCAATTCAATCAAGGGTTCAATTACATTCTTCGGTAACGATCTGCGAATAGCCAATGGAATAAGTTGTTGCATCAGAATATGACTATCGTGGCTCTTAAGACCCCCAATGCTTCTATTATGTAAGCGCACACGACGTGATATATTGGATGAATACCCGTCGGGAACTCTTACTTCCTTCAACACTTTCAAGAACAAATCTTTCTCATCCTTGGTCATCGTGAATTGTGCTGGTGGTAAATAGGCTTTATTCGACCCTCTTAACTGCAAATGTAGGGGTTTTCTAATATTCATATCTTGTAAATCACGCCGAGCATTAACACCATCCTTCGATTTTCCTGCAACCCCTAATATTGTCCACAACACATTGTCACAAACATTCTTCTCTATATGCATCACATCGAGGTTGTGTCTTATTAGATTGTGCTCCCAATATTGCAATTCATAAAAGATACTCTTTTTCTTCCAACTATGGGTGCGATGTCCAGCTTTCTTCTTCTCTACCTGTCTCCTATGCCTCTCCTTAAGGTCATCCCTCTTGTATTGGGTTAAAATACCCTCAGATTGTAATTGTAGCAACATCTCAGTTCCAGACAACAATTTTGGTTTGAGTCTGACTTCCCGACTACCATCAAATGATACTTTATCCTTCCGGAATTTATGGCTAGTAGGTAAAAATCTGCGATGACCCAAGTATGATTGTTTCCTACTATGCTTCAACCAACACGATGTAGTTTCCTTATTGCAACAAGGACATGCATATTCGCATTTAGTGCTCCATCCTGACAAGTTTGCGTATGCAGGAAAATCACTAATTGTCCACAGTAAAGCTGCATGCATTTGAAACATTTGATTTGTTGATGCATCAAATGTTGACACACCCTCATTCCATAGTTCTTTCAACTCCTCAATCAACGGTTGCATATACACATCAATCTTGTCACCAGGTCCTTTCGGGCCGTCAATAAGCACGGCTATGGTTGCTTCATGCACATCCATGGCGGCAAGTTGTATGGAACGAGCACAACAGGCCAAGTGCTATGAACTATGTTCATCGTCCTAAATGGGTTAAAACCATCAGATGCTAAGCCAAGCCTTACACTTCGGCAATCATTACTAAAGTCAATATTCCGACGGTCAAAATCTTTCCATGCAAGGGAGTCAGCAGGATGCCTGAAGACACCATCATCAGTTCGTTCCTCTGCATGCCATCTCATTAACTTGGCCGTCTTGGATGACATAAACAACCTCTGCAACCTTGACTTTAAAGGAAAATACCTCATCTGTTTTGCAGCTATTTGTTTGCCACCTATGTTAGGACCATTTGAACCACCATCACCATTTGATTTCCATCTAGAACTGTTGCATATGACACATTTATCAAGATTGGCGTCCTCGTTTCGAAACAACATGCAACTGTTGGGACATGCATCCCACGTCTCATACGTGAAGCCCAAATCTGTTGTGACCTTTTGAGCTTTATAATATGAGTCCGTGAGTTTCACACCCAACGGGAACGCCTCATTCAATAACTCAAGCAACATGTCAACAGACTTGTCTGTCCATTGATTAAGCACCTTCAAATGTAGAAGTCGAACAATGAATGACAAAGATGTGAACTTCTGACAACCCGGATACAATTCACTTTGTGCATCTTGAAGAAGTTTGAAATGCTTTGCAGTCTCTGCATTTGGACCGAGCTGGGGTTCAGATGCATGGGGATCAGGCCTCTGTGGTTCATCACCCTCAACACTTGTACCGGCATGTGGATTTCCCATAGCCCCTTGTATCATTCCAATCATATCATCTCCAATGTCTAAATTAGCTAATGTTTCATTCTCTCGATTACCATGCAGAGATATGTAAGATTCCCCATGATTAATCCAATGTTTGTATTTTTTAAAAAAACCATTCAAAATCAGATGCTCCCGTACACCATCTCGTACAAAATAGTATCGATTCTCACACTTCCTATACGGACAACTGATCATCGAACCTTCAACCCTATTGGTGTAGGTAAACACAAGGAATTCATCAATCCCATTAATGTATTCACTCGACATCCTATTTGGCAAATCAATCCAACTCTTATCCATCATCTGTACACATCCACAAAAATATCTCACCAAAGTAACTCTAAATATAATACCTACGCAAACCAAGTAAATGATAGCATTCCTCTCCGCAAATAAATAAATTGTCATATTAAACGTCAAAAAATACAAAAAAAAAAAAAAAAAACTTAATAAACAGAATAAATAAGTGAAAATAAAAATAAACCCTAATATTTTGATTGGTTTTCAATTTATACCATTTACCTATTTTCGTCAACTAAACCCGACAAAAAAAATAAAAATAAAAACTAGTTATTAAACTAAACGAAATGTCTAAAATTCCTATTTAGGATTAACTCCTGTTTTTTTTAGATTGAAAAAAAGTAATAAAAAATTAATTAAATCCTATTTAAGGTTTAAATTAATTAAATCCTATTTAAGGTTTAAAAAATTAACGAAATGTCTAAAATTCCTATTTAAGGTTTAAATTAATTAAATTAAAAATTTAAGATTTATTTTATTATAAGGGTTAAAATCCTGTTTTTTTTTTTTTGTATTTTTTTTATTTTCTCTTAAATATTTTTATGACTTATTTAAACATTTGCAATTTAAATTTGTAATCGAACCATTGCATGTGTATGATATCAAAAACACAAAAAAAAAAAATTCTATCCCCTTTTTTTACGAATCACTCATAAAATTATGATTTTAAATACAATATAAGTGATTGATGCATTAAGATTAAGTTATTTAAGATTATTTTAAATACAATAAACAGATTTATAAAAAAAAATTAAGATTTAAATACAATAAACAGATTTCAGATTAAGATTAACTGATTTATATATATATAGACAGATTTACATATATATATATAGACCGATTTATATATATATAGACAGATTTCAGATAAACAGATTTTTATATATATGGAAAGATTTATACAGATTTTTATATATATGGACAGATTTATACAGATTTTTATATATATGGACATATTTATACAAATTGCATGGGTCAACAGATTTATATATATAGACATTCATCTATATATATATATATACAGAGACCGAGAGAGATAGAGAGAGGGAGAGAGAGAGAGAGAGAGCATACGCAGAGAGAGAGAGAGTCGTCGCCGGAGCACCACTACCTGTCGCCGTCGCCGCTGCACCACCGCTGGCTTGCTCGCCATCGCCGGAGCACCACTATGTAGCCCGTTTGAGAAATTTGGGGGATGAAGTTAGGGATTTGGGGATGAAGTTAGGGATTGGAATTTAGGATCGAGCGGCAACAGGAAAAAGAAGAGCGGGCCTTTTTTTTATTTTTACTTTTTGCGACGGTATGTTGTAGCCCGTCGCAAATAGTAGGCAGTAGTTCATAAAACGGCGCCGTTTGATTAATAATTTTTTGCGACGGCAAATTTCCGTCGCAAATGAGCCACTGTTTCTCAAAAAAAATGTCCTTTTTGCGACGGTTTTTTTTACCGTCGCTAATACTTCCGCATTTCCGACCCCCTCCGCGTAGATTTATTACCGACGGGAAGTGCCGTCGCTAAAGGTATTATTTGCGACGGGTAAAGTTACCGTCGCAAAAAAATAGTTTTTTGCGATGGGAGGCGCGCCGTCGCTAATTCTCCCGTCTTTTTTGCTCTGTTTTCCTGTAGTGCCACTACAAGAAAATGCACAATTGGCGACTAAAAAAAGCATTTTCGTCGCTGAAAGTAGTAGCAATGGCGACTAAAATCAGTTTTGTCGCCAAACCTAAGCACTTTTGCCGACTAAAGAAGTTTAGTCGCCGAATATAGGCCTTTTGGCGACTAAAAGTCGGTTTAGTCGCCGAATATAGTAGTTTTAGCGACTGAAAAAATTTAGTAGCTAAAAGGCACGGTTTTTGGCGACTAAAAAAACTTTAGTCGCCGAATATGGGTGTTTTACCGACAAACAAATTTTTAGTAGCTAAAACCTGGACAAGTGGCGACTAAAATTGATTTTAGTCGGCAAAATTCGAGCTTTTGGCGACAAAAAATGAGTTTAGTCGCCGATTGTAGTTTTTTTGGGCGGAAATTCAAGTTTTTAGCGACAAAACAGAATTTAGTAGCCAAATGGCACAGAATTGGCGACTAAATTTCAGATTTAGTCGCCAAAAGTCCTCTCATAATTTTTTTTAATAAATACTTTATTTTTTTACATAAAATACATTAAATAAAAATAATTATTTATATATATAGTTTGTATTAATACCGGTATAAATAGTATATAAATAATATATGTTGCATTAATATTCGCGTGAGGTTGTAGTGGCATAGTGGGGTAGAGAGTGTTGCTAAAGGTTGACAAAGTTGGGACCTTGGTGGTCACGGGTTCGAAACTGGGCAGCAGCAAAGGAAAAAATTTTTTTTTGTGAAAATGCTTTCAGCGACTAAATCCTTTTGTCGCCGAAGGTGTTTTTAATAATATAAAAATTAACTATTGGCGACAAAAGGTTTAGTCGGCAAAGGTGAAATTCCCAAAAATGAAATTGACAATTGGCGACGAAATCTTTAGTCGCTGAAGACCACAGAAATGGCGACTAACAGATTTTTAGTCGCCAAAGGAATTGGCGACCTTGTATTGGCGACAAAACGGGCGACTAAACTTTTTAGTCGGGAAAAGCTAAATTTCAACATTTGGCGACTAAAATAGGACCTTTGGCGACTAAAACTTTAGTCGCCAAAGGTGTTTTTTTTTGTAGTGTGCTATCACAAATGAGACTTTTTAGCCCCAGACGAAAACCAAAAAGCTAAAAAAACCAACTCGCAACCCAAACGAAGGCTCATTATAAGAGTGTTCTGAATTTTTTACTTTTTTAAGATTAATTGATTAAAATATTATGTAAAAAAATAAAAATAATCCAATATCCGTACCTTTTTTTAAAAAATAGATTACAAATATAATTTTAAAAATAATTATTCATTTTTTGTAATACAAATTTGATTCAAACATATAATTACTGATATTCGATCATTTTGATTTTTGGTCCCGCTTGGGATTAGGCTATTTTAGTTGTTTTTTTAACTTTTTGATTACTTTAGTCAGACTAAAAAAATTATGTTTGAGAAGATAGTTGCCTTTTTTTTTTTTCATCTAGTTAATTTGATGGTTACGAGATAAAAAATAAAAAAGAATATGGTTTGGATGTAACATTTTATCTTTATTGACTATTAGTCTATTGTGTCTTTATCGGCTATTTTAGTCCAATCTTAACTTCCGAAACAGAGCCTTTACATGAATACTCTTGTTAATGATTCCTAAAAAATAAATGATTCGAATTACCGAAATTGATATTAAAATGGGTCTATCAAGTCGAAATACTCTCTCAAATTGAAAGAAACCAAGTCATTTTTTTTCTAGTTTTTTTGTTAATTTATTTTTATTTTTATTTTTAGTGATTTTTTTAAAATTATAAAAAGTTTTAAACCTAAAAACTTTGTACGTTAAATCAAAAAAACAAAAACAAGTAATAGATTTAAAAAAAAAAAAATTGAAAATTTTCAAAATAAATTAGATTTTTATTTGTTTATAAAGATGGACTAGAAAAGGAAAAAAATTTAATGTGTTTTTGAAAAAAAAATTACTAAAAAAAGTGACTTATTTTAGATTAGATACTTGGTTCATAAATCCAAAATAAAATTTATTTGGTCAAAGTCTAGGCGTTTAAATAGTTTGCCTATAAGGACATGCTTTAGTAAAATAACAAAACTACTCATATATATTTTTGCTCTACGGTGAAAACCAACTCAAAACCATTTGTTTTTTCTCTTTCTCTCTCCCTTTCAAACCCTTTGTTCTCTTTATTCTCTCTCTTCATGTCCGACACACCACCACCGTCACAATCTCCTTCTTTGTCGTTGTCCACTGTCGTTGCTGCTGACCACTTCGCCCTCTACCACTTGATCTGTGCATACACACACTATCTCTCTCTCTCCTTTCCGACCTCACTGTCATCGTCGTCGTTGTTAGATCATCTTCGTTGTCAGATTATCTTCGTCGTTCCTTAGATCGCCTTCGTCGTCCTTCGTCGCTACCTTCCTAAATCTGCTTACCTTAGACCACTGTCGAGCCACTACCATCACCATCGCGATTTCTCTCTGTGTGTCGACTTTTCTTTTTTTTTCTCTGTGTGTTTGTACCTTAGATCGAGCGTTTTACAGGTTTTATATATATATATATATGGACCGTGCTAGGGAGCTCGAAAACGAGCTCCCCCGAATCCCCCTAATTTCTTTTTTTTTTTTTTAGAAGCAGAGAAGGAGAAGAGAAGGAAGGAGGAGGAAGGAGGAAGAGGAGGAGGAGGAGTGGACTGGAGGAGGCCATAACAGTGGGAGGAGGCGGAGGCGGGCCGGAGGCGACGGCGGAGGCGGGCCGGAGGCGACGGCGGAGTTGCTGCTGCGACGATCGGACCTGGGCGACGGGCTGGGCGATCGGCGGCGACGGGCTGGGCAACGATCTCTTCTCCTCTTCTTCTCTCTTTCTCTCTTCCCCTCTTCTTCTCTCTTTCTCTCCCTCTCCCTCTTCTGCGTCGCAGGTCGAAAATGGAAGAAGGAAAAAAAAAAAAAAAAAAAAAACCAAAACGACGTCGTTTTGGCCATTAGGGGGATTCGGGGGGAAGAATTTCGGGGGACAAATCATTTTCCTATATATATATAGGGTCTACCTTGTCTCTAGTTGGAGATCAAGATTAGACCCTCCGATCCGCTCCGTGGGCCCACTTTTAGGCCCCACTTATAAAATCCGAATTGTTCGTATTTTAGGATTTGTTGAGTATATTATCCCTAGAAAAAATAATTTAATCGAACAACGACAACTACGTGTTCAAACCAGTTTGTATATAAAAAAAAATGGACGGCGAAAAAATAAACGGTTCAATATAAAACTAATTTGAACACGTAGTTGCCGTTATCCGATCAATTTGATTTTTTATGGGAACAATATTGTACTCGACGAACCCTCAAATGTGAACGGTTTGGATCATCGAATGGGGCCCACGGAACGGACTAGAGGGTTCAATTTTGATCTCCATCTGGAGACAAGCTAGACCCTATATAGATAAGCTACACCCTATAGATATATATATGTATGTATGTGTTTGTGTGTTTGTATAAATCCAAATTTGATATTGATCTTTGTTAGAAAAAAGGTTTCGCAATGGCAATTTAATTGAGCTCTTCGAAATCGCCTCAAATATGTTCAAAATTTCTAGTGGCTTGTGTTGATGAAACATACATTTTTTTTGGATACTTTTTGCCTCTCTGTTGTTGCTATATATGTGATGGTGAAACATATAGTTTTTTTTTATAGATTTTTTTCCTTTTTATGTTGTTGCTGATGATGATGATAACGATAATGATGATGGTGATGGTGAAACATATTGCAATAGATAGGGAGGAAAAGAAAGAGATACAAATAATTTGAAAAGATAGATACAAATTTTAACAGATTAAAAATAATTTGATAGATAATTTCAATGGATATGAATTTCATTTGATAGATATTCCAATAGATGGATAGAATTTAAGGAAAAAATTGAACATATAGAAAAAAAATGAACAAATAGATAGAATTTAGAAGAAAAAAATGAACAGATAGATAGCATTTAGGAGAAAAAATTGAACACAATAAAATTTGGACAAATATTTGAACAGATAAGGGAAAAAAATTAAATAGATAGTCAAAAAATTTGAACAGAAAGATATAAATTTGAACAAATAGTGAAAAAAAAAGTTAATAGGTAAATTAAGAGGTAAAATTACAAAACAAAATGTCATCCAAAACTAACAAAACGACTTCTTACCAAAATATTTCACAAAGGGTGGTCTTCTCACCAATAAAATATATCTATTGGACCGAATGTCTTATATTATACCTACCTTCCTTAGCTTGGGTTTTTTAACGATTTACTCTTTTAGATTATCCGAAACAACCTAATCAGTTTAATATAGAATTGTATTTGCATTTATGCTAAGTAATTCAAAATTTTGTATAATTCGATGATAACAAAAAATTAATAATTTAGTTAACGAGAAAAATCATTTTAACTGTTAGTTACTTGCCAGTGAGGGCATTTTTTGAAAAATTAAATATGTGATAATGTTTACACCAACTCAGATGCATACATTATGTAAATTAATGCGCTGATAATGAGTGTAACGGTAATAATAACATGGTGGCGTTACTAATGGTAGTGATAATGATGATGATAGTATAGTATTACTAATAAAATTTTGAAAATTTCTTGGTAACTCGAATTCCGTGGCCCGAATTCGGCTCGAAACCAAAAACGACGTCGTTTTGGGTTTCGATTTTTTTTTTCTTTTTCTTTCTCTTCATTTTCTTTCTTTCTTTTGTTCTTCTTCTTCTTCTTCGTTGAACCAGGCAACACAGGCGAGAGAGAGAGAGGAGAGGAGAGGAGAGGAGAAAAGGGCCCCTGCCGCCACCGATCGTCGCAGCACGCCGCCGATCGTCGCAGCCCCGCCGCAGCTCGTTGCAGCCCCGCGCAGCCTCGCCTCTGGCCCCGACTCCTCCTCCAGCCCCATTTTTATGGCCCCCTCCCCTCTCCTCCAGTCCTCCTCCTCCTCGTCCTCCTCCTCCCCCCTCCTTCCTCCTTCCTCATCCTTCTTCCTTTCTTCTTCCTCTGCTCCGAATTCGAGCCAAATTCGAGCCTCCGAATTCGAGCTACGAATCGGAATGTAAAATTTTAATTCAATTTTTTTCATCATTTGAAATTAAAAAATATTTTGTTGAAATAAATTTATTTTAACTTAATTACGAAAAACATTTTCACTCTTCTAGACCACTTTAGTGTAACTTGTTGTAAAGAAAAAATTAATAATCAAAAAATAAAAATAAAAAATACCATCATTCAACTTTTAGATAATTAATTTTTTTAAAAAAATTTATTAAAATTATTTTTATCTAATAAATTTCAAAATTTGACACAAACTCTCCAAATAATAATAATAAAATCATCGAGCAGCTCTGCTATCATAGAAATATAAATAAATAGAAAAATGCTTCAGGCCTCGACAATTCGAGGTGCGAATTGGCTCGAATCGTCCTCTCTCTCTATTTCCATCCCCCTCTCTCTCTTTCTCTCTAGCTCACCAATGGTACCTGGGCCCCTACTTTCTCTTTCTCTGCTACTCCTTCCTCTCTCCTCCCCATCTCCTCTCTCTCTTTCTCCTCCCAACACCACCACCACTACCATCTATCCGACCCAATCCCCCTCCTCATCTCCATCCCCATCCTCCATTCCCTCATCCTCCTTAACCCTTGACCCAAAACAACTCATAGCCCTCAAATATCTCAACATCCCCACTTCCACCGTCCCCTGCTCTCAACCACCCTCCCTCCACACCACCACCGACTGCGACGCCGCCAAACTCTTCCCTCCCTCCAGCTCCCCAACTGCTCTGCCGACCTCTCTCTCTCCATCACCGCTCTATCTTCTCTTTTTCTGATTTGCTAATTGCTAATTTGATTTATCTTGATTTTATTTTATTTTTAATTTCAGATTTTGAACTTTGATTCAATTCATGGAAGAACTTGCAATTCTTGGTGGTTCTCTCTCTCTCTGTGTTCTTAAATGGATTGACACGGTCGACACCAAGGCTATCACCAGCTCTACTGCTTTTCTTTTCTTTTCTTTTTTTTCTGTTTTTTTTGTTTGAAATTTTACCCCAAAACGACATTGTTTTGGGACTCGAGCCATTCGCGACAGATCTCATTCGAGGTCTATAGCACAACTGAAATAAATATTAAAAAACTATTTTCCCCAATCAATTTGCTAAAATTTTTACATCAAACTATTTGTCTAATGGAAAATGATTTGGAGCCCTAAAAATACCCCCTTAATTCCCCTAATTTTTAATTTGGGCAAATGTTTTCTGTTTTTTTTTTTTTTTTTTTACTTGATATGAAAATTAGAGGGATTAGAGATGGTGTTTTTAAGAGAATGCAGTAAGGTCCTTGTCTAACATTTTTTTTTTAATTACAATAGACGACGGAAATAGTACACAATACGCAAATCACCACCACCCTCCACCACCCCATCTCTTTAAATGACGCCAACCTTTCCCACTCTTTTATTGGTAACAGTAATCCCAACACTGCTCTTTCTCTTGCCAGGCGCCGCGCTCTCTCTCTCTCTCTCTTCCCTTTCTGTAATCCCTGCAAATGACCACTTCATCACCGCCTTCATAACCCTACCCTCTCTTTCTCTCTCTCCTCCTCCCACCAAAGTTCAACACCACAGAATACAACATGGTAACTCTCTCTCTCTCTCTAGTAATTCATATTTGAAAAGGAATTGAATTGAATTGAATTTTTTTGTTTTTAATTGTTCAGTTGGACTCTTCACATCTTCCTCGGTGGCTCGAAGCCCTTTTAGGAGAGAAGTTCTTCAACGCTTGTATAATTCACGAGGAAGCTAAGAAGAACGAAAAGAACATCTTTTGCTTGGATTGTTGCGATAGTATTTGCCCTCACTGCTTGTCTCCTCATCGCTCTCACCGCCTCTTACAGGTCTCTCACTTCTGTTTCAATTTTCTCTCTCTCTCTCTCTCTATATATATATATGCTTAATAATTGAAGATCTTGTTATGATTGGTTTCAGATAAGAAGGTATGTGTATCATGATGTTATAAGATTGGGTGATGCTGAGAAATTAATGGACTGTGCCTTTGTTCAAGTAAGTCAAAATTTTCAAACAAATTACACTTTTTTTTTTTTTTTTTTGAAATTTCTGAACTGGGTTTTTGATTTTCTCTCTCTCTCTCTCTCTCTCTCTCTCTCTCTCTCTCTCGCTCGCTAGTCTTACACTACAAACAGTGCAAAAGTGGTGTTTCTAAATCAAAGGCCACAGATTCGGTCATGTAGAGGCTCAGGCAATATCTGCTTCACCTGCGAAAGAGGCTTACAAGACCCATATCTCTTCTGTTCTCTCTCCTGCAAGGTCTACTCTCCATTCTCTCTCTTACCCATTTTCCATTTCCACCTTTTCTCATCTGGGTTTCTCTTCTTTTTCTCTCAGATTCAACATATCCTGAGAACTGAGGGCAAGCTTTCCAGCTACATCTTCGAGTGTTTGTACCTCACGTTGCCTGAATCGGGTTTCGACGACGGCCAAATGACCCCAGACACGGTTCTGGAACAGGCCGGCTCGCTGAGGACATCGTCGGGGTCGAGCGGAAGTGGCGGTGTCGCCGGGGAGGTGGGTTGCCGGACAATGGGTTGCACCGCCACGACCGAGATAGCGAGGAAGAAAAGGAGCAGCGTTTCGGCGTCTCGGCCGGAATTTCGGCCGGTATGTGCGCCGGGATCGGAGATTTCGGTGGGTATGATGAACCGTCGTAAGGCCACGCCTCACCGGTCTCCACTTTATTGATTTCTGTACGAAAAAAGTGAAGAGAGAGAGAGAGAGAGAGAGAGAGAGGGTGAGGAGGGGGGTTGGATTGGAACTTGTGTTTTTTGAAAGGGTATTTTAGGGATTAAACAAATTATTGGAACCTCCCAGTTTTGTAGATTACACACAATCTCTCTGTGATTTGTTATAGAGCATTATGTAAGAATTATATTTGGTTTTGCTTTTTTACTTGTTTGCAGAAATGTTTTTTTTATTGTTATTAGTGAATTAAAGAGGTATAGTTGAAGAATTGTTTTAATTTGGCTGGAATAATTGTTGTGTCGAAGAATGTTTTAAGGTCAAGTTAAAAATAACACAAATGTTATGGATTATGAGAAAGTACCTTCAAATTTATTTTGAAATGAGTCGTAAGAGTAAATTGAAGTTTTATTTAGAAGGATTGTGATGTAGGCTCCGTTTGGCAAGTTGGGTTATGGATTTTTTTTAGCTATTTTAGTCACAAAAGATAAAATAGATTATTTTAGTTATAAAAAACAAAACATCACATTTGATTCATAATCATTACACTTTTCTTTTACAAAAAAAGCTAAAAAAGTCAAAAAGTTCTTTCCAAATCAAGCTTTTTAACCTAGGTTAAAATAGTTAAAAAAGTCAAAAAGTTAAAAAGTCAGCTCACTTTCCAAACCAATCCTTATTTTTTTTGGGTATTTTTTTATGGATTTGTACTATTGCCAAAAACAATAATTGCATATTTGGTGCAATTAGTTTTACTTTATTTATGACTTTTTAATTTTGAAAATTTGTTTTTATTTATAATATAGGATTTGTTTAGGATGTGAGTTGATTTTTTGATTTTTTTAGCTTTTATAAAAGAAAAACTAAAATGATTATGATTTGAATGTGACATTTTATTTAGTTAATTTTTTTACTGTATTTTATCATTTTGTGATTATTTTAAATCAAAATTGGAATGCCAAACGAAAGTTTAATGGATACATAATTTAAAGAAGTTAAAAAAAACAGATTCTTGGAAAGTAGAAATGATGTTTTCTTAATTATTAATTTTTTTTATTTATACCAAATCGGTCCAAGTTATTTATATATTTTCTTTTCTCTCTTTTTTAACTTTTAATTTTGTGAGTTTATTATTGGTATCCTACCCATTTGTGAGATAAAATAATTTAAATAAGTAAAAAATAATAATTATTAAAAGGTTAAGGGAGAAATATTTTTGATTAATAATTTTCAATTTAAAAGATGTTGCACCAAACATTACATTCATTTAATTTCTTAAGTACCAACGTTGTATTGACACATAAATATGGTAAATTAAATATGCTAAAATTTTGGTAATTGTTGATATTAAAGTAGTCTGTTAGCATGTTGTTAAGGTGTGAATAATATCAAGATAAAAATGAATGACAATTAATTAAAGCTATAATAGATATCAGTCCCGTTAGGTAGCCCGAATCTTCCGCAGCTCGAATAGCTCGAGGTGTCAAAACGACGTCGTTTTGGCACCTTTTTTTTCCCCCCTCTTTCTTCCTCCTCTGTCAGTATCTGTTCTTCCTCAGTTTTTTTTCTTTACTTTTCTTCTTCCACATAATAAAAAAAAAAAAGAGAGAAGAGAAAGGATATTCAGCAGATGGAGAGGAGAGGAGAGAAGAGGAAAGAAAGGATACTGAATTTATACATAGTCCCAAAAAAGAGAGAGGAGAGGAAGGATATTCAGCAGTTCAACCTCTAATGAAATGCATATATATATTTCCTTTTCTTCTTCCACAGAATCAATAAAAGAGAGGAGAGGAAAAATCAAAATAAAAATAAAAATAAAACATCAAAAATCAACTCCAAAAATCCCACAAATCAAACCCAAAAAATCAAAACAAAAATCAAACCCACAAATCAAACCTGAAAATCAAACCCAAAAATCAATTCACAGAATAAAGAGAGATAGAGAGAGATACAGATCAATAGATCTGTGTAGAAGATGGTCGGTGATGGTGACGATGGTCGGTGGTGGCGTCGGTCGGTGATGCTTCTCTCTTCCTTTCCTCTCCCTTTCTCTCCTCCTTTCTCTTATCTCTTTCTCTCTTCTTCTCTCTGCTTCACAGATAAAAGAGAGGAGAGAACCAAAAAAAAAAAAATTGAAACCCAAAACGACGTTGTTTTGGGTTTCGAGCCAACGGGATTTCGAGCCCTCAAACATTTTTGAATTGATATTTTCTTCTTTGAAAATTTAAGATAAATCGCTCGTGATTTGGTTAATTGTTCACTTGGACTTAAGGATGGTCATCAATCTAGTTGGCTTGTGTTAGAAGCTTATTCATAATTAAATCAATTTTGATCAATTTTAAGTTTTTGGAACTAAAAACAAACTCATCATCCTTTAAAATTAAACTAACTCCAATCCCAATTCGGGTTAATATGAGTTAGAATTACCTTAGTTAAAATTTTTTTTTTCAAAAATCCCCATTATAAAAAAAAGTTTTTAAAAACAGTTTGTGAAGCAAATTTATATCATGATTTTTTGTAACAAAGGTCATCATAATGAATTACCATAAAAATATGCATAAATATAAAAATTATATGGTCAATTTTTGGTTGGTTCCAGTTAGACTTAGCTTGATTTGGAAAGTGGGTCGGCTTTTGACTTTTTGACTTTTTTAGCTATTTTAGCCTGGTTTGTGAAGGACTTTTGACTTTTTTGTAAGAGAAAGAATATAATGATTATGGGTTGAATGTGATATTTTATCTTATTGAGACTCAAAAACTTATTTTATTTTTTGTGTTTATTTTAGTCACAAACCCACCCAAACCCACTTCCCAAACCTAACCTTAAAAAATTGAATTGGCTTGAATTTAATTAAGCCGATCGAATTTATAAGGACCGTTTTCATTCGATTCAAGATTTTTTTCCCACTGGGACCTTAAAAGTGTGAGGGAAAATTGACAATTTTATTCCTGACAAATGCTTCCTAAAACATTGTTAATATTGACATTTGTGTAAAAAAAAAAAATTGAAAATGATGAAATTTTAAATTTAAAAAATTTATATTACACTTATTAGCAAAATTATTTATCAAATGTGTTGTTTGGCAATTGGGTTGCATTGGCTTTTTGGTTAAATTAGCCACAAGAAGACAAAATAGGTTAAAAAGTTAATAAGATAAAATGTCATATTCAAACCATAATCATTTTACTTTTTCTTTCACAAAAATTAAAAAAATCAAAAAAGTCAACAAAAATGAACTTTTTAGCCTGAATTAAAATAGTTAAAAAGTCAAAAAAATAAAAAAATCACCCCAACTTCCCAAATGAAGCCTTTGGTTAGGATTTGGAAGCAAAAATCCTAGTAGTTAATAGTTTTAGGGTTCGTTTCGGATGTAGGTTGATTTTTTGGTTTTTTGGCTATTTAGTCTGGGGTTAAAAAGTCTCGTTTGGGATAAGTTTTTTGGCTTATTTGAGTTTTGTGAGAGAAAAAAAATAAAACGATTAATTGGATGTGATATTTTGTCTTATTAAGTTAAAAAGCTTATTTTATCTTTTTCTACTTATTTTAGCCAAAATGCCTTTGGCTTTTTTTATTTTTATTTTTTTATGCCAAATGAGCTCTTAGTAGCTAACGCGATTAGACCGATTGATTAGAACTCCCACACCTCAATAGAAGGTTAGTGGTTCGAATCTGCTCAGCTAACACTTCGTTTATTTAGGCGGAAAATATTTTTTGAAAAATGTTTTTTGTATTATTTCTCACTTGGACAAAAAAATGTTTCCCACTTTTAGAAAGCAGAAAATGTTTTATGAATTAAAATTTTACGACTCTTACCTCCATCATCACACCACTCTCACCTCCCCCACCATATCACTGTCACTACAGCCACTGCCATCATTGCCTCCGTCACCCAACCACCACCTCTATCTTTATTCCACCACCACCACCACCACCACCACCAAACATGAAAAAATATTTTCTTTCAAAAGCATTTTTTTTAAAAAAAATTCTATAAAAACTATCTTTATTCCACCACCACCACCACCACCACCACCACCACCAAACATAAAAAAATATTTTCTTTCAAAAGCATTTTTTTTAAAAAAAATTCTATAAAAAATATTTTTTATTAAAAATGTTTTCCTTTCAAATAAACTGAGCGTAAGTGTGAGTCTTATTCTACTACATATATTTATTGCAACTTTTCTCTCACATTTGAAAATTTTCTTTGTATTAATATATAAATATTATATTTGTTATTTATTATTCTAATTACAATTGATTGTATTTCATCCTAATATCATTTATGAATCAAATAAATAACTAACAATAATAACAAAAACAGTTTTGGTAAGATGGGGTTTGGGGGATGACTTTTGTAGACGATAATATGATGGAAATCCCAGGATTGGAAACCCAACATGGGTCTCCCTTCTCTTTTTGTTTCTTTTCTCCTTTATTTATTCATTTTTTCTTTTCTTCTTCCCTAGAACAGAATACTGCCAAAATATAAAGAAAAAAATTGCCAACTGTTTATTTTCCTTCCCCAAGGTCTCTTCATTTTTTTTATGAGCAAAAAAAAAAAAAAGGTCTCTTCATTTTTTTTGAGAAGGGAACCTCTGATTATTTTTAATTATTAGACTGATAATGTTTTTGGGAAATTGTCACATCCGTATGTGGCTTAAATATTATAAATTAGGGATTAGATTTTTTATTTTTTTTTTCATTTTAAATTGACTATTTTAACTTAAGAGAATATTTAAACTTAGTAGAATTATTTTGTGGTAGACCTTTGTTATCTAAACTGTTGGCTTTTTAAAATTCGTTAAGTTTTCATATATGTAAAAAATTAAAACGATCGAGAAATCGGTAACTATATATTTGAATCACAATTGTTATAAAAAAAATAGACAACTTTAATTTTAAGAGTAACTATTCATTTTTTATAATATAAATGTGAATTAAACGTATACTTATCGATGTCTGATCATTTTAGTTTTTTTACATGAATATTTTACCTAACGAATATTAAAAAGTGAATTATTTAAATCACCAAAGTAGGCCACAAAATGATCATACCAAGTCCAAATTAAAAGAATCCAAGTTAAATTATTGTAAGGCAAAATTACTAATGTTGTGTTTTGTATGATACTGAAGTGCATTCATTGTTGATTTCTACGGCTGTGATCCATCTGTCATGGTCCAAATTATATGGCTTTGTTATTTATTTTTAAATTCTTTATTAATTAATAAAGGATTAATTATAAATATGAGAATCAATACATTAAACTTGACAATTACAGAATATCAATAAGAATTGAACATATAACCTCACACCACAAAAATAATACTCCCCAACCATTAAGTGAAAAATTCTAATTTAAATTGTACGGTTATTGGTATCGAATGGCAACTCAAAACACTACTAAATATTTTGCCTAAGGAGAGTACATTATGCATTTTGCTTAATCGTTTTGCGTGTATATCCTCACAACACTCTTTTTCAAGAAATTAGTTAGGAGACTTCAATTGAGAAAAAAAACTATGCACATCTTTTCTCTAGTCTTTGCAATTTTTTATATATATCTTTGGCCAATTAAGGATAGGAGAGATGTTTTGGTTATGCAAAAATGGCCGGAAAAGAGGGGGATATGTTTTGCTAGAGGGAGGTTTTGCTTAATGAGTTGACAGTTATGACAATTATCAAAACTTGTGTCAAATTTGACATAAATTTTGATATTTATCAAATTTAACAGCTGTCATAACCAATCATTGGAGTAAGTTTTTTGTGAACAACTATCAAATTATGACAATAACTGCTCTAATGGCTTGTTATTGGAGATACTCTAATAATGATTTTTTTTAAAATATTATTATTAGTAAATCATATTATAACAAAACAAATTATAATTACAATGAGGATATAGTTAATACAAAGATATTTTCTAAATATTATTATATGAGAGATAAATTCCAAATAAATACATGGTGAATAAAATTCGCATGCAAAGATAATTCGAACGTCTAACATCAATATTGAAGTGCAAATATAACCAATAAGTTAAGACTTTGGCATGTTGGTTTTTGGGGCTACCCAGCTAAAATAGTCACAAAATAATAAAATAGATTAAAAAAATTAATAAAATAAAATGTCACATTCAAACCATAATCATTTTATTTTTTCTTATAAAAGTTAAAAAAATCAAAAAGTCCAACCCAAACGAGATTTTTTAGTCTCAGACTAAAATATACAAAAAGTCAAAAAATAAATAAAATGTCAACTCACATCTCAAACGAATCCATTAGTTAATTTTTGTGATTATAAAATTTTAAATTATTATACAAAAAAATAAAATAAGTTGTAAATTTGTTTAGTATAAATTTTGATAATTTGAAAAACAAAACAAGAGAGTTGCATCTATATGGTTTAAATAAGTTGTCAATTAATAGTTTATTTATTTATTTATTTATTTAAATTGTTGGGTAAATATGCAAAATGTCTTCAAAATTATAATTACGACGAAATATATGGGACCTTTTTTTTTTTTTTTTTGTTAATATCTATTTGCTAATAAATCTCATCTCATAAACAACTAATTTAATTAGTTCTAAATTTTTTTTATTAATTTGTTAAGTTTTATTAGTGGAGAGTTTCTTTCTGTGTAGTCTTATTTTTGATTTTGGTAGTGTTTTGGTAGACAATTATACATTTTTATTAATGTGGTAGGTATAATGTAACACTTCAATGTGACAGGTATTAATGTGATACTCTAACGTAGCGGAATGATGTGACATTTAAAAAAAATAAAACTCATTAGTGTATTTTTTTTAATTGTGACAACGCGATTGGTATGATGTGACATTAAAAAAAAATTAAAAATTCTTTGATGTACTTTTTTCAAATGTAACATACGACATTCTAACGTTGCGGGTATGATGTGACAATTAAAAAAATTAAAAATTTCTTAATATACTTTTTCTAAATGTGTCGACGTGGCGGGTATGATGTGATAACAAAAAACTCATTAGTATATTTTTTCTAAATATGATAAGGTGACGGGTATGGTGTGACACCCCAAAAAAATTAAAAATTCCTTAGTATATTTTTCTCAAATATAACATGTGATACTTCAATGTGACAGGTATGATATGATATTCTAAAAAAATAAAAACTACAATGTGATACTTAAAAAAAATTAAGAACTCATTGTATGCTTTTCCTAAATGTGAGAATGTGACTGGTAAAATGTGACACTTTAAAAAAATTAAAAACTTCTTAGTGTACTTTTCCTAAATGTAATATGTGATACTCCAATATAACGGATATGATGTGACACTCTAACAAAATTTAAAATTACTCGGTGTATTTTTTTCTAAATGTGACACTCCGATATGATGGGTATGATGTGACATTAAAAAATTACTTAGTGTATTTTTTTAAATGTGACAATCTAATATGACGGACAAATAAATCATTACACATCTTAAATAACTAAATGGATCACAAAAAAAAAAAAAAAAAAAAAAGATTTGCTATGTACACTTCCCTTCCAATTTTTTCTTTGAAGCCCATGTTGATGCTAACTGTATCCCTAATTTCCCAAATTCAAACCCTAACCTTAATTTTCTCTTCTTCATACCTCTTCTATCTCCACTGGAACACCATCTAATGTCGTCCGTTGCCACCATCTGAGCCACCAGAGCACCATTTTCTCTACGAGTCAACTTTTGGGTATGCTCTGTTTTTCTCACTTCATCTTCTCATCAAAACCCTAAAACTCTCTTCTCAATCTTCAGAACTATTTCTCTTAAACCCCTCACTCACAGTCCAATATGCTCTTAACTCGCTACTCTCCCAATCCTCTCATTTGACGGTTCCAAAATCGGTACCGCAACATCATCACCGACCTCCAGAATAAGCGCCGCGACACCGCCTCCATCCTCACCCATATTGAGGTCCCGGCCGCGGCATCAGACCCTACCCCCAGAAGAAGACCGGTCGCACTAGTCGGGCTCCGAACGCACCCCCTCTACTCCAACGGTGGCGTGTTCGGCCCAAAACATAGGGTTGGACCGTCAAAATCAATTGCACGGAGAAGCGATTGGTGATCTCTACGGTGATTTTGAGCACGACGGTGAATATAGTGGTGGCGGAGGAGTTTAGGAATAGGTTTGAGAAGCCAAAGACGAAGGAGTTCATTGCGTTGATAAAGATGTGAGGGATTGATCCGAAAGAGAATACATTGTTTTTGATGACGGAGGTTTCGGAGAATGTGAAGCTTTCGAGTCGGAACATTGGGACTCTTAAGATGTTGATGCCTAGGACATTGAATTTTTTTTGATGTTTTGAAATTGGGTAAATTGGCGTTTACACAGACTGCTGTGGATTATAGGTGAGTAGGAGGTTGTCACAGTGGAGGGTGACTCGTTTGAGGGGGAGGGCGGTGGTGATGGCGGTTGTGAGATTAGGGTTCGAAGATGGTGGTCGAAGATAGTGGTGATGGCAGTCGGAGATGGTGATGACTGTTGGGGTGATGGGGATGAGATTAGGGTTAGGGTGAGGGTTAGGGTTTAGAAAATTAGGGGTAGAAGATTAATGATGAGGGTAAAAACAGAATTTTAGGCTAGGACAAAATTGGAATTCAAAAAAAAATTGAAAGAAACAAGGATTTTAAGAAGAAAGGCAGAGGAAAATAGTAGCCCTCCAAACAAAAATATGAGATTTTATAGATCATAAATCCAAAATATGGGATGTTAATCATATGATTTAATTTTGATGATGTTTAAAATTTTATGGGATAAATTGTGATTTTTTAATTTACATATTTTATATTCTTTGATACAAAATATTATCTGTTTAAAATATATGTTGTATGATGTATTTATTATAAATATTATTTAAATTGAAATTACTATGTAAGATCTAATTTTACAAAAATATTTTATAAAATTTACTATTCGCATTTTGAAAAAATATGATTGGTCACTATTTATCTTTTGACAAATTTGATATTGATAGGTTGTAATTTTTTGACAAATGTGATATTGGTTAGTTGTTTTCTTTTGTAAAATTTGATATATTGGTTGGTTATTTTTATTAAAGTTTATCTAAAATCTTTACAATAATTACAAAGATTTTAAAATGGGCATATATTTTTATATCTAATATAAATGTTATTTAATTTTTTTTTACTATGCATATAAATATTTCCATAGAGAATTTGATGTGTAATTAAATATTTTAATAGAAAAGTTCCTCTGTACTATTTGTTTTCCATAGAGAATTTGATGTGTAATCAAATATTTTAATAGAAAAGTTCCTCTGTACTATTTGTTTTTTTACAAGAACTGGTTGAGAAAATTGAATTACTATTTATCGAAAGCGACCATTGTGTATATTTTCAATCCCCTTGCTTGCTATATTTGAAAATGATTGGTGCCCGTGCTCCGCGTGTTAGCGTGCTTGAGCTGCAATGTCTCCAACGTCAGAAGAGGAGCGTCTCCTTTCCGCAAAAGTATTTTGGTTGGAGAAAAATAAGAAGTAATGAAGTGAAGAAAAGAAAAATTTATGATATTGAATTGTTCTAAAAAATTATATTGTGTCTCATTGAATTGTATTTTTTATGAAACAATTTATTGAGAATTTGAACAAAATTGTAAAAAGACTTTCTATTCCTTGTTCTTATTATTCTTGTAAAAAAAAGAGAGAGTTTTTGTGAGTAATTTTTTAGAATAAAATCATTTGGGTTATGTGAGATTAGGCACCGGATTTTTAAAATTAGTCGGGATATTTTGTGAGTGGTTTTTGTGATAAAATCACTTGGTTAAGTGTGAGTAGGCACTGAATTCTAAACGAGTCTGTAAAGTTTCACTAGCACTTATGAAGTTAGTGGTGTAATTACTATTTGAAGAATAGTGGAGAAATTCCCAAGGAGAATACTTGGGGAGTTGATATAGGCCCGACGTGCTAAATCACTATAAATCGCCGAGTTTGCTTTCTCTTCCCTTTGTTCATTTTATTTCATTACTCTATCTTATATTGTTGAGCAATTTTATTTATTTATTATTTGGGTTAATTTTTAATTTAGCAATTTTTTAATAACTCAATACACCCTCTCTTAGGTTACTTACCTAGGATAATATGAGATTTATTGATCAATTTCTCTTTAAAGTTTCGCATAAACTTAAAGAGAAATTATAAATTGTCACTTAAGAAAATTTTATTTTTTTGACTAAAGAAACTGAAGAAGTCAAATAAATTATAATTTAGAATTACAATTGAAGACAATTATTTAATTTTTTAAAATAAATAAACTAATTAATATCTATATATTTGGGATTGGATCAAATTAGTTCATTTGGGAGTCGTTTGGTTCAATTGTCACTACCAAAACTGGTGTCAGAAATAGTGCCTGCTATTCATTTACTCTTTTTAACGTTTATATGCTCTGTCATAGGGGTTGTTTGGAAGAATGGTGAAAAAGTAAGAATATTTTGTGCATTTATTTTCCATTTTCAAAAAATAAAATAAAAATTGACATAAAAAATTTGTTTCGCTAATCAAAAAAATTGTGAACACACCTTTTTTCTATGAAATATTTTAAAATTATTTTTAAATTTTTCAAAATGATTTTTATACAAAAATGAAAACAACACAAAATAGAAGGATAAATTACATTATTAGCTCATATAATTTGAAAACAAAGAATATTTTAGTCATTGTATTTTCAATTTCATTAATTTAAACCTCTTATTTTTAATTTTTTAATCTGATCTGTTCTGTCCGTTGTTGTTATCATTTTGGACATAAACCCAACACATGCAAAATTTGAGGGATCAAACTAAAATTCAAAACAAATAATAGAGATTGTTAGTAGAAATTATTCATTTTTTTTTTCTTGCGTAAAAACTGCCAAATTCTCACATGAGTTGAACGTGATATTTTTCCATCTAAAATGCTAACAAAAACTGATGAACGGACCGCATTGAAACATAAGTAAAAGTATAAGGTTTAATTTGATGGAATTATAATTAGGAAGACTAAAATGAAAGTTCATTCAAATTAAAGGGACTAACTATGTAAATTACCTAAAATAAAATAGCCATTTTGTCTGGCCTGCAGGAAACAGGACCATTCTTAGGTACTGCAGGAAGACACTGACCCAAATCATAAAGCAACGAAAAAAGTGGAAACTAGGTGGGGTGCTACATTTATTTAGATTGTAATTGTTCAAGTGGAATATACTATTTTTGTATAACATTAAAAAAAGAAAACATTAACACAACTAGTGATTTCTTAAAAAGTGCAACCCTTCCCTTCCCTTCCCTTCCCTTCCCAACAAAGTGCAATGGTTTATCTTCACATGCATATGTGCTTCTTCATCTGTCCCCTTCATACTTTGTTTGCATGGCAATTCTCCATTGAACCAACAACCCCCAATGTTTGTGGTGCTTTTGTTGTCCCTCTCTCCCTTTGTAAGAACATGATCAAAAGAAAATGACCAACTTTCCCAAAATAAAAAAATTATAAAAAAAACTTAGAAAAATTGTTTTTCCAGTGAAAAAAATAATTTATTTTTATGGTGATGTAAATCTCTTGTTTATATGGTGCAAACATTTTCTATATGCCAAGATTTACCCTGAAAAAGATTTCACGCGTATTGTAATTATTTTATGAGTGCCCACATATTTGGAATTCCCCTAATAAACTTGTAAATTTATTATTACAATACTCATTTTCGTTTGGGTTGATTTTATTAAAGAAATATTTAATGATATGGAATTAGGGAAACTAAAGATAAGATGGAGAGGATATATGAGACCACTTCACATATAAGAATATCACGTCATTAAAGATAAAATTAGGAGATAAAATTAAAAAAAAAATGTAGCACCACTCTTTTACCTATTCACTTTAGTTAATGGCTACTCCAATAATAATTTTTTATAGGGTAAATTACACTTACCTCTCTTCAGGTTTTTTTTGACAAATACAGGAACCTTTCATGTGGTTTCACTAATTACAGAAACCTTTCCTATTTTTGCTAACAATATCAAGATTCCCCCATTCCATTAATTTAGCTCAAACGGCGTTAATTGATTATCCAAAATGACCATATTATCCCTTTGAATTGAGCGGGAAGATGAAAATTATCAAATCAACCAATAAGCTATTTAAATGCAATTTTTCACTCACCTCCCCTGAGTTTTTTCATATATATTATTAAAGCCCATGCATATTTTAACATAATACCTTAATAATTTATAAGATCCTAATAATATAATACATATAAGATTTATTTCACACTATATAAATAACGAATTATTTATCAATTTTAATTAATGCATTTATTATTTAAATTTCTTTTTCCTTTTTTTTTAAAGTTAAAACAAATGGATTAATTTTTTTTTTCTCAACAAGTTGTCCTACTTATTTATTCATATGTAAAAAAATTATTTATCTCTAAATTATTAAGACATTATTAAAACATTTAATAAAAAAATTAATTTTCATAGATAAAATACTTAAAAACAAACAATATCTCTAAAATTAATGTTAGATAACATTCTAATAATTTATATAAGACTTTCACACTACACAAATAACTTAAAATTTATCATTTTAAGTAATGCATTTATTATTTTTTTATTTTTTAAAGTTGACATAAATGCATTTATTTTTTTCTCTGCAATTTGCATTACTTATTTATTCATATGTAAAAACATTATTATTTTATCTTTTCTCAATATTATTCTCAAATTTTAATTTTTAACTTTGCGCCATTAAACTTCTCATTGATGCATATTTAAAAAAATGTAAGTTAATATTTCCTACATGATTAAAAAAAAAATTAAAAAATAAATATAGAAGTAAAAACAAAAATTACCTCCTCTGAGGTTATCAATATTAATCCGAGGTTATCAATATTAATCTTAATCTTATATGCACAAAATTTAATTTACCCTATTAAATATTTATGAAATTATTATTTATTTTTCATAATTTTTTCTAAATATAAATGTAATTTCTTAACTCTATTTTTTTCCACAAGTTTTTGAACTTTTACAGAAAAAATAAAATAAAATTCAATCATTAATGAAGGCGAGAAATTAATAATAAGATTTCATGATCCTTCATTCCCTATCATCTAATTTTAATTTATTGTGAGGTGATTATATATATATTTTTTATTTTCATATTTATTTTTTAATTTTTTAATCATGTAAAAATATTAACTTGCGTTTTTTTAAATATAGACTAGAAGTTTAATGACCCAAAAATAAAAATAAAAAATTGAGAATAATCTATGATTGAGAAAAGATAAAATAATAATGTTTGTATATATGAATAAATAAGTAATGCAAATTGTCCGAAAAAAATAAATCTATTTATTTCAAATTTTAAAAAAAATTCAAATAATAAATGCATTACTTAGAATGATAAATTTTACGTTATTTATGTAGTGTAGAATAAGTCTTATATCACATTATTAGGATATTATCTAATATTAATTTTAGAGAGATTATTTATTTTTAAGTATTTTATCAATAAAAATTAAGTTTTTTTTTTCTTTTTCCCATTAAATGATTTAATAATATTTTAACAATTTAAGAGTTTTATTTAATATTGCATGAATTTTAAGAATTTTATTAAATAATGTTAAAATATATATATGAGTCTTTGATAATATATATGTAAATCTCAAGGGAGTTGAGTGAAATTACTCATTTGAATAGATCTAAGGGAAAATGTTTGGTAGCTCAAAATTTTATGGCTCAAATGGCTCAAATCTGTCAAAACGACGTCGTTTTACACTCATTTACACTCAAAACGACGTCGTTTTGAGTGATTTGAGCCATTTGAGCCACAAAATTTTAAGCTACCTAGCATTGTTGTAGATCTAAGGGGTAATTTCATCATTATTGATATAACATTAGCATGACATTAGCATGACATCAGCAAATAGCATAAGAGAGGGTATCAATGGGGGAATCTTGATAATAGTTTTTAAAATAATAAAGGTTAGTATAATTATTAAAATTATAGAAGAGATTCTTATAATTATCAAAAATCTCAACAGAGATAAGTGTAATTTACTTTTTTATTTTTATTTTTATTTATTTTTTTTACATGATTTACCACGCAGGCACTCAGATAGTGGAATGGAAGCATTTGTCTACCTTCTATTGGCTCTCCAATTATGAAGAGGCATAATGCCTAATATATTGTCTAGGCTATTGTTTGGGAAGGGTCAAAGTGTCTATTTTAGTCATAAAAGATAAAATAGGTTATTTTAGTCATAAAAAATAAAAAATCACATCTAACCCATAATCATTACATTCTTCCCTTAAAAAAAAGGTTAAAAAATTTAAAAAGCCAAAAAAGTCCTTTCCAAATCAAGCTTTTTAGCCAAGACTAAAATAACCAAAAAAGTCAAAAAGTCAACCCATTTTCCAAATGAAGGCAAAATATTTCAACTAATTTCCGGCTAATACTATCATACTATCATAATTACCTTCATTTCCTCTCTCTACAATTATCATTGTTGCTGTCAACATTACCATCGCCACTATAATCGTTACCATACTTCCACCACATCTCCATCACCACTGTTACAACTCCACCACCATTGTCTCACTGTCGTCACCCCTTACACCTCTTCTCCTAATCACCCTAAATTATTTAAAAGAAAATTATTAATAATATTTTTTTGTCCGGATCTTGCATGTGACAAGAATTGAATCTTGGGGTGAAATAAAAGATAGTACAATTGTGATATGAGAAATAATTTAAGAGCTGGAGAAGACATTGAGGAATGGGGTGGGATTTTGGGAGGTTCTGATTCCTCAGACAGAATTGGACTTTGTTCCCCCACTAGGGTAAAAACCTTACCCTTTGACTCCTTGTTGAAGACTTCTTGTTTCATTAGTTGCTTTTACCACCCTGCTTTTTGCTTTTTCCAATATATTACTACTATTTGCTGCCTTTTGATTTAAGAGTGGAAGGAACGGCGATGATTCTGCTGTTTATTGTAAAGTAACAGTTAATAATAAAAATATAAAAGTTAAAAATATTTTTATCCTATTTTTTAGATAACCAATTTTTAATTTTTAATTTTGTTTCTACTTAATAAATTGTAAATAAGAAATACATCAAATAAATTGATACAAATTCACATAATAAAATAAATTATAAGAATCTCAAATAAATTGCACCGAATAGCTCCAATCCTACTTTTGAAATATGTGGGGCCTGTTTGGTAATGTTTACGTTTTCAGTTTATATTTACAAAAATTTTATAAACTGATTTTTGTTTATTTTTAGAAAAACATAAACTACAAACGCGTTTGGTTTAGACAAAATGTTAAAAAAAATTTAAAAATATAAAAAAGAGTGAGAAATGACAAGTGATGGCGGGTGGTGGGTGGTGACGAGTGGTGGCGGCGGAAGACAGTGGTGGAAAATGATGGCTGGTGGTGGTGGCGGAAGACGGTGGTAGAAAATGGTGGCAGGTGACGGTGGTGGAAAGTGGTGGTAAGTGGCAGGTGGGTGAGTGGTGGTGGCGGAAGACAGTGGTGGAAAATGGTGGCAAGTGGCGGGTGGTAGCGGCGGAAGACGGTGGTGGAAAGCGGTGACAGGTGGGTGGATGGTGGATGGCGGGTGGTAGTGGGTGGTGGCGGGTGGCTGGTGGTGGTGGTGGTGATGGTGGGTGGGTGGGTGACGGTGGCGGGTGGTGGGTGGTGGTGGTGGTGGTGGTGGTGGCGGGTGACGGGTGGTGGTGGTGGCAGATGGGTGGTGGGTGGTGTTGGAGGGTGGGTGGCGGGTGATGGTGGCGGTGGTGGTGGCGGGTGGGTGGCAGGTGGGTGGTGGCTGGTGGCGGGTGGTGGTGGCAAGTGGGTGGTGGCGCGTAGGTGGCGAGTAGTGGGTGGTGGTGATGGTGGGTGGTGGCGGGCGGATGGATGGTAGTGGTGGGATGGTGGTAGTGGTGGTGGGTGGTGGTGGTGGTGGCGGGCGGGTGGTGGTGATGGGTGGTGGTGGCGGGTGGGTGGCAGGTGGATTGGTGGATGGTGGGTGGTGGTGGTAGTGGTGGTGGTGGTGGCGGTTAGCGGGTGGTGGTGGCGGGTGGCGGGTGGCGGATGGTGGTGGCGAGCGGGTGGTGGTGGTGGGTGGGTGGCAGGTGAGTGGTGGGTGGTGGTGGCTGGGGGTGAGTGGTGGTGGCGAGTGGGTGGCAGGTGAGTGGGGGGGGTGGTGGCGGGTGGTGGTGGCAGGTGGGTGGTGAGTGGTGATAGCAGGTGGTAGTGGGGGGTGGGTGGTGGTGGCGAGTGGGTGGCAGGTGGGTAGTGGGTGGTGGCGGCGGATGGTGGTGGCAGGTGGGTGGTGGTAGCGGAAGACGGTAGTGGAAAATGGTTATAGGTGGTGGCTAGTGTTGGGTGGTAAAAAAAAAAAAAAACCGAAAACTCAAAACAGAAATATATTTTTTGAGTTTACATTTTTTGGCCAAATTTATAAACTGAGATCACTGATTTATAAATCAAAAATTTACCAAAAAGTTTTTATTTGAGTTTTTTAAATTTTTATAAATATAAACTGAAAACGTAAGTGTTACCAAACGACACCGTGCTATTTCAAGAGAAATTTAAAAGATTGTAAAATCCAAAAATTTTTGTGAGAAAAATAAGTATAATTTGAATAAAATTTATGTACCTAAAAAAGCATCGGCAAATAAAGTGTACAAACATAGATATTTGGATTTAGGGTCAATGTTGTACTTTGGGGCATTGTAGTGGCATATGTATCTTTGGTAGGACTTAATTTATGTTTACATTAATAATTTAAACAGTTTTAACTTGTTAGGTTTGTGAGTAAATTATTGAAAATTTTAAAATTTTAAAAAATCAATTGCTACTTGCCAAATCTTGACTAGAATAATCAAGAGTGGAAGGTGAACAAGATTATTGCAGAGAGATACTTATCTTAATCCTTTTGCAATTTGGATCTAGAAAACAATGAAAGATATTAGCAAAATAAGAATAAAAATTTCACTTGGAAGGAGGTGAATCAAGGTGGGAAAATAGGCAAATTCCAAAGTTGTCCACAAGATTCAGACATTAACCCCAAATCTGAGACTGAGTGTTTCGGCATTTTACTACTGGGTGTCTGCCACGTGTCAGGTAGTACATTGGTTGTATTGTATGTATCCCTTGTCTCTTTTGGGGCAGGTGTTATACCGTGTCTTTTTCACAGGAGAGCACAGTCTACTCCCATTTCCCTTGTGCATTACAATCCGACTGTTTGTTACATTTTTTTTTTTTTTTTTGAAGGTGATTATTGCTTATTTTGTTTTCAATTGCAATGGAGACTATACGTGACCTTCCCAACCTTCACTTTCATTCTAATCACTTATAATGTAGGACTCACACATATATGAGTAGACTCTACACACATATCAAATGTTAAGATCAAATTGGAGGCCATGGAACCTACAAAAAAGGGATCCTAACCATTTCTCTTTTGTTTTAAGAGTCTATACCATATTGTTTAGTGTAATTTTTGTTTATAATTTATTAGGAAGAAATAATTTAAGGGGTACTTACCAATTAGTCATATTCACTAGACTTATTTACCTACAGGTCCTAACTAATAAATTTAACACTATAAAAATAAGAGAGTGATAAATTTATCACTAAAAATTTATTCATAAAAACAAAGAGACTGATAAATTTATCACTATAAATTTATTCATAAAAAAAAAAACTGATAAATTTATCTTTATCACTTAATAAATTTATCAAATAGGACTTAATGGGTATTAAGTCTCCAAAGTAGGACCTATTGGGTAATAAGTCTCCAAAATAGGACCTATTAGTAGTTTACCCATAATTTAAATAATCTGTTTATAATTTAGTAAGCAGAAATAACTTAAATAAAGTTAAAAAAAGCTGATTATTTGAAAGATGGAGTAAGAGTGCTTTTAACTTATGTTTTTTAATTATCAACTTTTAATTTAAAAAAACTTCACCAAATAAGACCAATGTTTCACAAAACAAAACAAAAACAAAAACAAAAATAAAATCTAATACCCCAAAACAGGACCACACTGCACCACAGGCACACACATCCATTTGGACCATATTTGATTTACAGTCTAGGTTTAAATTTTTTTTTTTATTGTACTTCATTTGAAAAGTAATAGTTTTAGTTTAAAAGTTAAAATATTATTAAAAAAATTAAAAAGTTTATGACTTATATTAAAAAGTCAAAGATTTTCTTTTCTTTCTATTTTTTACACATTTTTTAGTAAAAAAAAAAAAATCAAAAAGTCATTTCAAATATATATGTTTTTTTTTTAATTTTTTTTTAGCCAAAAAGTTAAAAAATTACAAAAATAATATGTTCTTAAACGAGGTCTTAGATTTTACTTTAATCTTTATTGTTTTAATTTGAATAATTTAATCTTTACATTTTAGGATTAGTTTTTATTTAGTCTTTTCATTCAAATTAGACATAAAATTAACGGCTGTGTTTGGTTGTGCTTTTGAAATGTGATTCTACATGTTAGTTTCAGCTCCATGTTTGGTAAGAGTTTTGGAATTAATTTTCCAAAATTCTGCCGAAAGCTCTGTCCATTCTGCGCGTTTTTTGTATTTTTTTTGGCTAGGGGAAGACCACCCGGTCGTCCTTAGGGACTACCACCCGGTCGTCCTTGGGGACATCTATCCGGATGTCCTCTGTTGTACAGATTATTTTATTTTATTTTTTTATTTTTTTGCAATTGATTTATATAATTGGAAAAAATATTTTCTGAAATTTTTTTAATTTTTAATGTGCTTTAAAATAATTTTGAATTGTATGTTTAGTTCTGAGTTATAAATTTTTGTATCACATATCAAATATCACATCAACAATTCCCCACTCAAATCAAACCTCTTTTCCAAAACTATTTTCAAAACTCTTTACCAAACAAATTTTCTACACTTAAATCATAATTCTACAACACACAAACTCAAAATACAACTCATACTCTCAAATCACATTTATAAAACATAACTAAATGCAACCAACAATTTTGTATAAGTAGTAGCCTCTTGAAAGGTATACGTAGAAAAATTGACATTGATTTATAGAATAATTAAATTGAAATTGAATTTAAATCATAAAAATTAAATTATATTCAAATTATAATTATTTGAACTAAAGTAAAATTTGAGTAAATTGCAAGAGTTAAAAGTCTAATATACTAAAAAAAAGGCTCTTGCCTTTCTTCAACTGTAAACAAATTATGATGAAATTTATGTAATTATAATTTTTTTTATAAATAATATATACATAAAGTTATATAAATGCATCGTTCATATTATAAAAACTGAAAGGATGCTGGATTGATGGATTGGAGTAGAGTCGAGTTCTCACTGAAGAAAGTCAGATCTTTTGGAATGTAATGAGATTTTCTGAAAGATCACATTCAGATCTGGCAGATGTATATGATTATATCCAAGGAAAACACTAGGGTTGATATCATTAATTGTCTCCCTTTTTTTTTGGGTCATGGCTTCTGTCCAATTCGGGATTGGACTGGACCGTATTGTTAAATTTGTGGGGGTCCATCACGGGTCCCGTTTTGATAATCTGAATCGTTCAATGTGTAGAACTCGTCGAGTATTATATGCCTATAAAAAATCACGTTGATCGGATATCGATAGCTATATGAACAAAACAGTTTTTTATCAACCGTTAATTTTTTCACCGTCCATTTTTTTTTATACAAAACTGATTTGATCACATAGCTGTCGATATCCAATTAACGTGATTTTTTACAGGCATATAGTACTCGACGAGTTCTACACATTGCGGTTTAGATTTTTAAAACGGGACCCGTGGTGGGCCCCCGCGGGCCCAACAGCACGGTCCAGTCCGATCCCAGACTGGACAGAAGCCGGATCCTTTTTTTTTCACTATCGACGCGAGTTTTTTTTTTTTTTTCAAATAATCTAAAAATAAAAAATAAATTAAAAAATTGACTCACTTTTTAAATTATTTAAAAAATTAATCTACTTTAAAATTGTATTTTAAACATGCGATTTCATTGAAATTGAATGTTCAAAATATGATTTCAGGTTGAAAAATCTAAAATTCTCGAAATATTGATTTGTGATTATGTGTCAATTTTAAGCAGTAAATAATAATCATAACCAAACAATCAAAGACAAATTAATACAACGATTTAATGTGAAAAAATCATAATTGGAGCGCCTCCAATTATGATAAAAAATCACGGGCAAAAGCCACAAAACAACCCACTAACAAGACAAAAAAGGAATTACACAAGTGTACCCTCAATTACCTAACGAATCCACATCTGAATTAAACCGACCCCTATATGCCTTCTCCACCACCGTCTTCATTTTGGAATTGTTTTACCCAACGTTGAATCCATAACGCCGATGTCAAATCCACGACGATGAGCCACTCAAGAATCCACTAAAGCTTTAGGTTCAAATTCCACGGAATCCACCGAAAAATAATTCTCTCTTTTGTGAATAAAACAAACTAAACAAACCCTTTGATATAATTCACTCAATTCATAATTAAACTCTCATAGATATCAAAGGAAATAAGTAAATAGGCTCTAGATGAAAATCCTAATGCCCAATAAAAAGATCTAGAAGTCGTACCCTAGAAATAGACTGAATCGCAGCTTTATACAGACAAGGGCCACGATGCTCGCTCGAGTGAAGCAATGCTCGCTTAAGCGAGGATACTAAAACGCATGTTTTACCACATGTCTTCGGTCGAGCCACCAAAGTGTCGCTTGAGCGAGAAATGTATCTTCTCAGTATTTTTACAGTCAGTGAAAGCTTCTAGGACTAAAGATTTTTCGTTTGAGCGCACATTTCTTCACTTGAGCGAACAAACAACTTCGACTGCATTTTTGTATTTTTGCTTCGCTCGATCCCTGTCGTAGTCAACGAAGTGGCAAACATGATAGGATTAAGATCACAAACTCCTTTACATAGGCACAATTCGGG
The DNA here is from genome assembly GCA_036172215.1 of Camellia granthamiana. Classification (NCBI taxonomy): domain Eukaryota; kingdom Viridiplantae; phylum Streptophyta; class Magnoliopsida; order Ericales; family Theaceae; genus Camellia; species Camellia granthamiana. The sequence continues at coordinate 20,721,990 of CM069908.1, forward strand.
TTGAATTCACATCTAAAAACTCATAGCCTCACTGAAATAAAAGATCGAATAAAATTATAACTGAAAGGAGTTTTGTCAAACAGGATTGTCAATAACAAAAATCTCACACAGGTCGACATGGATAAAAACATGCTGATGTGACAAGTTGAAATCGCATATTAAAAATGCGATTTCAAGTTAAAATTGCATTTTTAACATGCGATTTCAACATAAACTCGCATTTTGAAAATGCGATTTTAAGTTGCACAATTACAAAACTCATTTTGAAAATAACATTTAAAATTGAAATTCAGCAATTCCTTGCCAGATTGAAATTCCTTTCGCTTCAACTTTTTTTAACATACATAGCCAACCTATTCATATTACTTTATTACATATAAATTTTTATTTATGTCAAATCATCCCTCCTTGTATTTTTTTTTTTTTGTCCTTCCGGTATATTAAAGTGAATTTTGAGAAAAAGATAAGAATTCTTTTAACGTAATATAGTAAACGCTATAATTTTAATATAATTACATTGAGTTTCTTTATCTTAATTTGTATAATACTTAATTTTTATCAATAATTGTTTTAGTTATATGGATGGAAAAATAATGTTGTCATCCTTTTTAAATAAAATTATATATTTTGCGTTATTTATTTTGTACTTACATAATTTCTACATTAGTTTTGGTCTATTTCACTTTACAAAAAGGGAGATTAACATAATTATATGAAAAATGTGAAACTTATTGTATTTTTTTTAAATGTTAGAGGGTGTCAGTGTAATTTATCCTAAAAGATAATAAGTACACAATATAAAATTTTATTGAAGAACCACATACTGGTATGGTACAAATTCAAACTCTAATGTATCGTTGGTTAATTCAACAGGTTAATACATATGTTAATATGTAGTCACCAATGCCACATGCATTATTAGCCTTACAAAAGATAAAGTCAATTTGAAAATGTGATAACTTTCTGAATCAACTATCTACATAAAATTACAATTATGTCAATTGTAATATTTATCATTTACTTCATTTTACTCATAAAAACATAAATGTCATAACACATTTTTATATTAAATTTGAAAATGTAATAGCTTTCTGAATCAACTACCTACATAAAACTACAACTATGTGAATTTAAACCCCAGAGTTTCGTGTGTTTTTTAATTTAAACATCAGAGTTTCAGTTGTAACAATTAAAACCCTGATGTTACTTTCATATCACAATTTAGACCTTCCGTCTGATTCAACTAATGGAAATTTAGGCAAAATTTTTAAGTTCAAATCCACATATTTAAATATCTTCCTCGTTGTAAATCCGTTTTGCCTCATTTTTACGCTGTTAGATTCACCTTATGACCTAGTTTTCATTCCACCCCTCATACGTCTTGTTCCATCTTTTTTTATGTGCCGTTAGAGTTCCAAAATTTGGCCAAAAATAAGATTTTTTTTTTCAAATTCAAACCCACATGTTCAAACTCTTGTATCTCTTTCGTTGTAATTCCGTTTTGCCTCATTTTGCATTGTTAGATTCACCTCATGGCCCAATTTTTATTTCACCCCTCATACGCCTTATTCCACCTCTTTTTGCGTGTTGTCGAAATTTCAAAAGTTGGCAAAAAATAAGACTCTTCTCTCTCTCTCTCTCTCTCTCTCTCTATTTATTTATTTATTTTTTTAAGATTCAAACCCACATGTTCAAGCCCTTGTATCTCCCTCGTCGTAACTCCGTTTCGCATCATTTTCTCGTTGTTGGATTCATCTTATGGCCTAGTTTTTATTCCACCTCTCATTCACCTTGTTTAATCTCTTTTTGCATGTCGTCAGAGTTCCGAAAGTTGACCAAAAAAAAAGATTTTTCTCTCTTTTTTCAAATACAAATTAAAATAAGAGAACTCAATGTAATTATATTAAATATTATAGCGTTTATTGTATTACACTAAGGGAATCCTTATCTTTTCTCAAAATTCACTTTAATATATAGGAAGGGGAAAAAAAAAAAAAAAAAAAAAAGACCTACAAGGAGTGATGATTTGACATGAATAAAAATTTATATATACTAAAATAATATGAATAGTTTGGCTATGTATGTTAAAAAATGTTGAAATGAAAAGAATTTCAATCTGGCAAGGATTTGTTGTGTTAGGTTTTTGTTATTGGTAATCCCGTTTAACAAAACTCCTTTCAGTTATAATTTTATTCATTCTTTTATTTTAGTAAGGCTATGAGTATTTAGATTTGAATCCAACCCGAATTATGCCTATGCAAAAGAGTTTGTGATCTTAATCCTATCATGTTTGCTACTTCGCTAACTATGTCGGGGATCATATTTCCCAGAAGTTTTCACTAACTGCAAAAATACTGAGAATGTTTATTGGTCGTTGAGCAAGAATTCCTTTGCTCGAGCGACCATCGCGGCCCTGTTTGCTAGAAAGCTGTGTTTTAGTAAGATTTTAGAGTATGACTTCAAAATCTTCTTCTTCGGTATTAGGGTTTTCATTTGGAACTTCTTTACTTGTTTCCTTTGATATCTGTGAGAGTTTATATTATGAATTGAGTGAATTATATCAAATGGTTATTTTGTTTTATTATAAAAAAAAAGTGTTGTTTTTCGGTGAATTTCGGTGAATTTTGGAGAATTTCGCCATGAAGTTTTGGTGGATTCCTGAGTGGCTCATTGTCATGGGTTCGACATCGGCGTTATGGATTCAATGTTAGACAAGACAATTTTGAGGTGAAGACGGGGCTGGAAGAGGCACATAGGGGTCCGTTCGATTCGGACGTGGATTCGGTAGGTAATTGAGAGTATACTTGTGTAATTCCTTTGTGTCTTCTTAGTGGATTGTTTTGTAGTTTTTACCCGTGATTTTTTTTTTAATCACAATTGGAGGCGCTCCAATTGTAATTTTTTCACGTAAAATTGTTTTATCGATTTGTCTTTGATTATTTGATTGGGATTGCTATTTACTGGTTAAAATTGATACATAATCACAAATCAACATATCGAGGATTTAAGATTTTTCATGTTGAATTTTAATTTCAAATGTTATTTTTAAAATGGGTTTTGTAATTGCACAACTTGAAATCACATTTTCAAAATGCGAGTTTATATTAAAATCGCATGTTGAACATGCAATTTTAACTTGCCACATCATCGCAACAAAAGTTGTGTCAACTTGAAATCGTATTTTTAACATGTGATTTCAATTTGCCACACCGGCGCGTCATTATCCATGTCAACCTGAAATTGCATTTTCAACATGCGATTTCAAGTTGAAATTGTATGTTCAAAATGTGATTTAAAAAACATGCAATTTTAACTTAAAATCACATGTTCAAAATGCGATTTTAAAAGTAGATTAGTTTCCCAAATAGTTTAAAAAGTAGATCAATTTTCTAATTTATTATTTATTTTTTAGAATATTCCAAAAAAAAAAAAAAAAAACTCCAACTTTGATACTATGAAGTTTTCAAATGGGAAGCCAAGGGGTGCGTGGTCGATAAGATCTTGGGCTATCTACCCGAGGTGTTAAGTTCGATTCTTGGGTCAATCATTCAAGTGACAACATATATTGTTGTTTTGCTGTAGTGTGATACTATTTAAGAGTGACATCTGAAATTTCAGCTCTTGAGGATCTAATTCAAAATGTCAACTTTATGTGGTTAGTTAGTTAGTTGTTTTTTTTTTTTGCCCCCCTATGCTGTGGTGTGATACTATTTAAGAGTGACATCTGAAATTTCAGCTCTTGAGGATCTAATTCAAAATGTCAACTTTATGTGGTTAATTAGTTAGTTAGTTGTTTTTTTTTCCCCCCCCTAAGTTTTTAAAGAGATTATAATTATGGTTCATGACTTAGTTGCATTTCAAGACATTTTTTTCCCACATTTTTTCATGTATTATTTGTTATTGTAGTCCATTAAGTTTTAATTTTATCATTTTGACTCTCAAAATTGTTAATTTGAATCAGTTTTATCCTATCTCTGACATTCGTCTAAATTGATAACGAGAATATAGATAAAAGAGAGCTTTAACTCTTAAAGTATACGTATTGTCATTTTAGTAATTTATATTTCAATTTTTGTCATTTAAGTCTTTAAAATTGTCAATTTGGTCTTATCTCCAACGTCTATCTACATTATGATTGCAACTTGGGCGAGGTCAACTCGAACCTAACCCAACTTTTTTAGGTTTGGACAAAATATTTTTGAATTTGGTGCGAGTTTGGACAAAAATTTAAAAACCCAAATTATATTAAAGCAAGCTTAAGCAAAGACATCGAACAACTTGAGCAATTTGAAACCCGAATTATGTATATAAAAATGCATATAAATTAAGATAAAAGACAGTTTTAGTCCTTAAAGCATGCGTTATTTTTTTTATTTTAGTCCATTAAGTTTCAACTTTGCCTTTTTAATCATCAAAGTTGTCAATTTGAGTCAATTTCCAGGTCTAACATTCTTCTAATATTGATAACATGAATATGAATAAAAGATATTTTTGGTCCCTAAAGTTATGCGTTTTTTGCTATTCTAGTCTGTTAAATTTTAAATTTTGTCATTTTGGTCATCAAAATTGTCAAATTGTCAAATTGCGTTTTTTGAGTTAATTTGGTCCTTACTCAAATTAACAACTTTGAGGACCAAAGTGATAAAATTTAAAACTTGAGAGATTAAAATGACAAAAAATACATATTTTAGAAACAAAAATTATTTTTGACAAAGGATTATAATACTTTTCCGATTATCAATGTAAATGGATGTTAGATATATGACTAAATTGACTCAAATTAACAACTTTGAAAATCAAAATGATAAAATTAAAACTTAAGGGACTAAAATGACCAAAAAAAAAAGAAAAAAAAAAAAGAAAGTAAAACTGTCTTTTATCCTCTAAATTAGTAGCAATTGGATGATATTAAAGTAATTTAAATTGATCTATATATACAAGTAACACAAAACAAAATCTTATATTTTTCATTTTTGACTCCGAAATTATAAAGACCACTATAGATTATAGTTGCACATCAGTTCTTCAATTCCTATCTCTTTAACATTATATAAATTATTTGTTTTGATATTAGTAATGATTTTATATATAAAAAAAAATCTAATTTTAACAAATTAATTAATTTAGTTGCACAAAAAAACAAAAAAACAAAAAAACAAAACAAAAAACAAATTTATAATCAATTTGGGCCTAATTAGACTTGGGCAAATGCCCCTCCTCTATTTTTTGATATATCACTGTCATCCCCTTTAATCCTTAAAATTATACTAACACCCCTTGTTAGCTAACTCCATTGATTACAACTTTGATTACATTGACTCAAATTAATAACTTTGATATTTAAAATGACAATGAATGCTTATTTTATGGACTAAAATGTCTTTTATTCGTATTGTTCCCTTAATCAATGTAGACAACGGTAGTAGGCATTTTACCTATCTAAATATTACTATAAAGTATATATTTTATTTTGCCTATCAACTGTTTTGTGTTTTTACTCCAACTATGCTCTTTATTCAAATACTATTAATTTTATAGAATGTCACGTCAACAACAAAGATAGAGGGAAATGATCCTAATGATTGAATACATTTTACCTAGCGTTGAAGGCTAGCTACATGTAGCTAGTGAATATGAGTTGAGCCAAAATGCCTAATCATATGCCTAGTGCATTGGAATTGAAAAAAGTGAATCACACTAGGTATTTTAACTAACAAGTATTATATACCTAGTGCATTGGAGATGCTCTTAGGACAAAATTAATTTAAATTGACAACTTCAAAAACCAAAATGACAAAATTAAAACTTAATGGATAAAAATAAAAAAGAACGCATACTTTAGGAATTGATGTCTTTTATCCTTTAAATTATCATTGAATAATCAATTCAATTTTGTCTTTTTTATTATATTAATTTACACTTAAATTATGTAATTTTAGATCAATTTGACCCATGTAATTACCTTCCGTCTAGATCAAATAGAAGATATTGAGATGACACTCAAACTTTATTTGAAATTTTATTTTATCCTTCAAATATCAATTAGACCAATGAAAATATAAAAAAATCAAAGTAAAATTTTTAATTAATACATTTTTTTAATCTCAAAAGTAAAGAAAAATAATTTTTATAATTTTTTAAAAATATAAAAATTTTATTTAAAACCGTTGCTTTAAGCCTCAAACATCAACCCTTGGATAGGCAAAGGGCAAAAAAAAATAAAATAAAAATTGAAGGCTCTCAAATTTCTATGTTCTTTCATTTTTACCAAATTTGGGAGGAATATGGAGGGCATTAGAGCATCTCTAATGGTTTGTTATTGAAGTTGTTATTGTTATAATTTGGCAGTTGGAGAAGAAAATGGTGCTCTAATAGTGCTATATGGTAGTTGCCAAATTTGGCAAATGTTAAAACTTGTGCCAAATGGAAGCGGGGTCACTGCTGTGCCCCTTCCCTGCTGTGTTCCTGCTGTGCCTAAAATGGCACAGTTTCATTTTCCTCTCTTTTATTTTTTTATTTTTTAAAATTATTTTATTTTATTTTAGAGTTTAGAGTTTAGGGTTTAGGGTTTAATTATTAAATTTTTTTTTATTTTTTTATTTTAGGATTTAGGGATAAAATTTATTTATTTTTTAATTTTAGGGTTTAAGATTTAGTTCTTAAGATTTATTATTTTTTTGTTTTAGGATTTAGGATTTAGGGTTTAATTCTTAAATATTATTTTATTTTATTTTACTTTAGGGTTTAGGGTTTAAGGTTTAATTCTTAAATTTTTTTTAAATTTTTTTTATTTTAGGGTTTAGGGTTTAGAATTTAGGGTTTAATTTTTAAAATTTATTTTTTTTATTTTAGGGTTTAGGGTTTAGGATTTAGGTTTAATTCTTAATTTTTTTTTTTTATATTTATTTTAGGGTTTAGGTTGAGGGTAAAGTGTAATTTATCATGCCAAAAAACATAGTGAGAACATGAAGGAAAAAAAAAAAGAAGGGGTGAAATTGTGTCGTTTTACGGCACAGTAGGAACACAGCAGGGAAGGGGCACAGTAGTGACCTCGTGTCCGTGCCAAATTGGATACAAGTTTTAGTAGCTGCCATAAGCAAAACCTCCCTTCCTTCTAGCAAAATAGATAAATTTTTGCAAAATCACCATTTTTGTAGAACCAAACACAAAATCTGGTGTGTTCAGGATGACCTGCCGGAAGACCTAACACACCAGTTTCAGTGTTTGATTCTACCAAAATAATATCTGACCATTGGAGTACAATTGCTATAATTCTACCATTTTCTACTATTCGTTGCCAAATTATAGTAATGGTAATAATATTATAACATTTGCCATTGAAGATGTTCTTATGTCTACACATAAAATAAGAAAAAATTGAAAAATTAGAAGAAAACAAATTGGGCTCAGCAAATTCTGTTTCACTTATTATTATTATTATTATTATTTTGATAAATAAATTATGTTCCCCTTGTTAACATCTTATTAACAAATTGGCCTAGTGGGTGCAACTTAGGGTTTAGGAGTATGCTCTCTCTAAGTTTTAGGTTCAACTCCTATTAGGGGCAATACGTTCCCTGGGGTCACACCCGCAGGCTCTGCGTGATCCACGTAGAGGGGCATTTTACGTGGGTCTCAAGATTAGTCAAAGTGTGCATAAACTAGGCAGACACTCAGTCATAAAAAAAAAAAAAAAAAAAAAAACAAACAAACAAAAATAATTAGAGAATCTATAATGGATAAAAAGACTAAAAGGAACAACAGTGTCATTTTACAAACTTCAACAGAGATATATGTAATTATAAAAAAATTTAGTGAAAGTTAATCTAATTTAGTCAAGAGATATGTCTTTTTGTTTTTATTATTAAGATTCAAATAAAAAATTATAAATAAAAACATAGTCATATGATGAAAAATTATAAATAAAAACATAGTCATATGCATCATTGATTTTCTTTCCCTAGGGAAAACAAAAAGATCCAACTAAACCACGTAAAACATAAGCCTATTTTGAGAAGTCATAATTTTAAGGGAAAGTCAAAAAATTATTATAAAAAAATTATAAATTATAAATTTATCTCCTTTACAACTTTTGTTTATAAAATGTTAAAAAATTATTAAAATATTAAATCCTCAATTTAGTCAAAGGTATAGTGTGTGAGTGACTTTCTGATCACACTGCCCTGCTGTCCTGCACAGAAAGAAAAGGCTCCGGCGGTGGTTCTTCCACCTGGGGGCACTCCGACGATCAAGTCAGTATATCTCTCAAAGATAATCAAGTATTCAACTCATAAGCTTGAGTATATAAAACATACCTTAGACCCATGGGGGTGCCTCTCTTTTATAGTCAATACAATCCTAGTCCCGATAGGAGCCTAACTCCAATGAATTCAGGATTACTGCTAATCTAGAACTCCCAGTGGGATTATGATAAACCCTCTAAGAGTTTCATCTTTACCCAAACTGAAGTCTTCTCTCAATCTAGGACTCTTGTCCTTTATCCGCTTATCTCGGACTCCGATATCTACGGAGATAACCTCGGCAACTCTGAGATAACCTCGGCGTAACTACCACGACACGTGGCACCTTGGCTGACATGTCGGAGTCACCTTGCCACGTGTTGGTACTCAGAAAATATATCCCCACAACTGCCCCCTAGGTTCTATTACCTCGGCATTCTGAGGTGATGAAACCTATATTATTCCTCTTTCCAGTACTTCGGCACAAGAACTCTTCAGCCGAGGTCGTTTATCTCAGGCCGACATTATTCTTTCAAGAACAAGAATTCAATTGAACTCTCCTACGTGCATGAGCTGTCATGCATCACTTCTCAACCGTTCCACTTACGCGTTATATCTTTATTGGCCCGTGTCTGCGACACGCCCGAAAACTGTTTTTCCTGCGTGCGCCGTCTGACGTGTGCGTTGCTCCAGGCGCAATAAATGCCCTGTTTTGCCACCGTTTCAAGTTTTTGATAAAACTTTTCTTTCTTTCTTCCTTTCTTTACTTTTGCACTCGATTTACTTACTCTTTCTCTCTCTAAACTTTCTCAAATCCGCCATTGCTCTAGCTCCAAACTCTGCAACCGTCTTCAATCTTCCATTTCAGCGAAGCTTTCACCGTTCCGTCGTGTCTACATCCGTTGTCTGACCTCGGCAATCTTCATACCGGCTCTAGTTATCTTGGTAAGCCCCTGTTCCTTTAATTCCTCTATGCTCGTTTGCTTTTGTGCTGCCATTACTGTTTTGTTCAAACCTTTGATTTATTGAACTATTCATCTGGATGCGTCTATTCCATGATTTCGCTTATGTTTTGAACACTTGCACTGTTTCACTACTTTTTTGCCACTGTTCTTGAGCCTGTATTTCTTGTTTTCTTTATGCTTTTGAGAACCCCACCTCTGTTCTTTATTCTGAAACTTCATTCTTATTTCTGTATTTTTTCCAGATCTGTGCCTTCAATCTTTGCTTTCGTAGATTTAGGTTTGGGACTTGTCTGTAGAACCTACCAATTCTTAGGAAAAAACTGAAACAATCGTAACCTGTGTTTACCTAGAT